>CM043115.1:9851411-10408309 GCA_023701765.1 Hylyphantes graminicola | reverse complement strand
TAAAAGTGAGGATTCACGCTTACTCAAAAGTCACGTGATAGTTTGACGAAACAATCCTCAAAATTAACGAAATGAGGCTTGAGGATTCATGAATCGTGAGTGAGAAAATGAAAAGTGAGCGTATTATTTCTGAGAGTGTGGTACACCCTATAGAATGTACACTCCAAATACCCTGTAGGTGCATTTACATGAGCCATTGAATCCATGGATTGAAGAGCAAACTCAGCAATTTTTCCCTCTTGGGGATTTTCTCCCAGACAGTACCGCGGAATTGCAGGGTTCATTGGGGGATTCCGCAAACCCTCCAATGAGGAGGGTTTGATGTTTCATACTACGGATTCGGCCACAGACTATCATTTGGGTTAGAAATGCTGCTGGACCTCTTTTTTTCCTAATGGGGATTTTAGCATTCCATGGATTCGATGGCTTCAAACGCGCCTAGTGGGATGTATAAGTGTATTTAGATATAGTCAGGTCGCCAAACCCCGATTTTCGGCCGAACCCTGCACTGAGAGGTTAAGTTTTTTTATTGATGATTCTTATAGATTCGAGGGTGTAGATTACGAATCTGGAAGGTACTTTTTTGGAAACCTTGAGCATTTTTAGTTATTAAAGATGGCGTCTCCGCCATCTTGAATTTTGTAATCTTAATATTTGACGATCTATTCGACAAAAGTGAATAGTTTTTGTCTTTATAGATGCATTTAGTAATAAATATTCCCAATTATCAAGAAAATTCCAAAAATAAAAAATTCAAAATGGCGGAATCCGCCATATTGGATTTTTCACTTTTAATATTTTTGTTTTATATTTAACCCAACAAAATATGTATATTTTAACTATATTTTTTATACCTAGTTACTATACAACATTACTTTGAAGAAAATATAAAAAATCAAGATGGCGGCATCCGCCATATTGGCTTTTTTCACCGTTTATATAAAGCGATCCATATGTCCTAAATTAAAAATTCTTTTTATTTTAGTTATATCTTATTTTTAGTTTCTATTTCAGCATTGATGTATAGATTATTAATCTAGAAGATATTTTTTTTGCTAGTTTTGAGTATTTTTTATATTTAAGATGGCGTCTTCCGCCATATTGGATTTTTCTTCCTAATTAAATTTTTCGGGTTCTTTTAGGCCAAAATTAATATTTTTTCTTTTATATGTGCATTTTGTCGTAAATAATTACTTAAAAATTCAAAAAATCCAAAATCAAGATGGCGGCTTCCGCCATCTTGGATTTTTCACCTTCTAATATTACGTGATCCACTGGCGGATTCCGCCATCTTGGATTTTTTTACCTTCTAATATTACGTGATCTATTGTTGCGAAATTAAAAATTCTTTCATTTTTTTTTCTTTATTGTGTTTGAAATACTTTAAAACCATGAATGTTGAAGGAAAAATATTAAATATGTTTCCCACCATATGAAGTATTTTAAATATTTTGTTATTCAGCAGGCACAAATACCTGAATATATGCTCAATTCTAAAATGTGAGTTTTTCAAATTGCAAGCGACTTTTATACAAGAGCCCTACTCGTATAAAATGCTTCTTCTTTTCAAACAAGATTACTCTTACACTACGAAACGCAAGATTGAGTAAGCTTTATCCTCTCAATACTAGAGTCCCCCACCATTAGGGATGGAGGGCTCTACTCAATACCCCTCCCCCTCACATCTTGTGGGTAGGGAATTTATAAATCGGAGTAATAGCAGGAGGAGTTCATTAATCGAATAAATGGCTTTGGACTTGCTGAGATCTCGTGGAGCGTTACAATTCTAAGAATATGGGATCAAGAGTTAATAAACATTCAGAAAACTCTGCAAGAAAGACTGTATTCAATCAGAAGTAGTGGTAACCTATTTATTGGAAAAGTAGAGGGATACAGTTTCAAGAAACAAGAAAAAAAGAAGAAATGTCTAAAGCCATACCTTGCATTCCTTATAACCTAAAGATCGTTAATGTAATCTTAAAAATAAACCGCCTATGACTCTTGAATGTTCCTTAATAACAGAGTATCCGCTTAGACTGTTATGTGATGGAAAAGTTTCTCTTTACGATGCTATAGAGATAAAGATTTCAAATTCTTCAAAGACATTCTCAGAACGTTATCCAGAGTTAAATAAATACTTAAATTGGCCGAAAATATGAATTTCAGATTCCACCAGAAACTACTGTAAAGTATCAACCTCTGTTTGACATGATACCTAATTCTATGATAACAGAAACCCAAGGACTCACTAAATTAGCTGGTCAAGAGTTTGCCATTTACTTGGGATCATCAGTTTTGTACGGTGGCTTTGCAAATCATCATGTTGATAAGTTTTATAGGTTGTGTGGGGTTAATATTGGGTAGTGGTCTATCCAAAGGTTATGCCTGTAGTGTGTTTGTAGAAGTGCTACAGATGCAGAAAGGTAAGAAGTTTCCAAAACTTCAGGACTTCAAGAATGCTTGCAAAATAAGTCATGCGGGATTTTTATATGAAGAATCTCAGCCAAACTGCAGCGGAGATCTTCCATCAGTTTTAGAAATAAAGGGTGCGAATCTCAACATTAGTAGAGTATCGGTGAACTGTTTATTGCAACCAGTTAACTTCAATATGTTATTTGTGGGAGCCGGAAGAGCAGGATATTGGTCCCTTCATATTGAAGTTCGCCAATTCTACCCTATTTATTTGCATCTGGTCCTCTAAACTATGAATAATATGCATTATTTTATTTAAGAAAATTGGAAAAAATGGCCGAAAATGTGTTAAAGAACTTTTTAAAAATCAGATCACGTTATGTGGCACATGCCGGAGTTTGGAATAAATTAATAGTGGATTGAAACTACATAATAAAGCATAGGCCATGGTCCAAAAATTATTGTCGGAATAACTTTAAAGCCAGCAACTTAGGCCTTGAGTTTACATATTTGTACTCAGTTAGAAGAAGACATAGCGATAATTCTGTAGTTAAAATATACATAACAAAGGAAGAATTTTTAATTTCGAGCTAATAGATCGCCTAATATAGTAACGGTGAAAAATCTAACAATGAGAAAGATTCCATCTTGAATGGATATAAATTCAGATATGTTGCAATTGTGTTCCCCATTTATGTAGTTTAAACCATTTGTTACTAAAAAATATAACTAAAGTAGAAACAATTTTTAATTTCGCACCAATGGATCACGTAATAGTAGATGATAAAAAATCCAAGATGGCGGAATCCGCCATCTTGAATTTGGTTTTTTCAGTGTTTAATTAAAACTTGATGATTTTAAAGCATTTTATAATAAAATATACAAGTAAAACTGAAAGAATTTTTAACTTCGAGCCAGTGGATCACGTAATATTAGAAGGTGAAAAATCCAAGATGGCGGAAGCCGCCATCTTGATTTTAGATTTTTTGAATTGTTAAGTAATTACTTACGGCAAAATGCACCTATAAAAGAAAAAATTATTAATTTTGACCTCAAAGAACCCGAAAAATTGAATTAGGAAGAAAAATCCAATATGGCGGAAGACGCCATCTTAAATATAAAGAAATACTCAAAACTAGCGAAAAAATACCTTTTAGATTAATAATCTACATATCAATGCTGAAATAGAAACTAAAAATAAGATATAACTAAAATAAAAAGAATTTTTAATTTAGGACACATGGATCGCTTTATATAAACGGTGAAAAAATCCAATATGGCGGATGCCGCCATCTTGATTTTTTACATTTTCTTCAAAGTAATGTTGTATAGTAAATAGGTATAAAAAATATAGTTATAATATACATATTTTGTTGGGTTAAATATAAAACAAAAATATTAAAAGTGAAAAATCCAATATGGCGGATTCCGCCATTTTGATTTTTTTATTTTTGAAATTTTCTTGATAATTGTGAATCTTTATTACTAAATGCATCTATAAAGACAAAAACTATTCACTTTTGTCGAATAGATCGTCAAATATTAAAATTACAAAATTCAAGATGGCGGAGACGCCATCTTGAATAACTAAAAATGCTCAAGGGTACCAAAAAAGTACCTTCCAGATTCGTAATCTACACCCTCGAATCTATAAGAATCATCAATAAAAAAAACTTAACATCGCAGTGCAGGGTTCCCCCCCTTGGCGACCTGACTAATATGAAAGTCTGGTGAGTGTGCGTCCCTGCCCTTCCAACAAATTTTTTTATGGTCTATTATACGAAGGTGGTGCGTACCTTGCATAATAAGTTTTGGCTGTTGGAGAAGGCGTAAAACTTTAGAATAACATTCAGGTGACTTTCCGATACTTGAACAGGTACAAAAGGCAACTTTTAAAGGCGGCATCGTTACACAGACTGATGCGTCGGCGTTACTTTGGCTTTTTTGTGGCCCGAACCTGGGACCTCCGCATGCAAGGCAAGCGTCTTACCGACTAGGCTCCAAAGCCTTTCTGGAGAACGTACACTTCAAATACCCAGTATGGATAACGTTTTGGAGAGGTAGACGATATAGCTTCGGGGCTATTTCTAGCCTCCTTTAGGAGATGCATACTCTTTAATGTTTTAGTTAGTGTATCGAAAGTACGAGTGTAATATATACATAGAAATTAGTTATATCTAAGTTCAAGAATTTAAAAATAATAAAGAAAAATATTTAAAATTGAAATTTACTTGTTAAATTATAACTATACAAAAAAATTAACAGTATGATTAGTCTTTATTTTTTTATTGAGAAGATTGAAGTTTTGCTATTGACAACTATTTTACATGTATAAATTAACCATTAATAGTATTTTTTCATGTTTTTTTATACAGTTCCTTACCACTAATTGGTACACTTACTTCAACTTTCGTCGTTATAGCTACACTTACTGTTGCGGTATGGATTCAACGGGCCCAGGTATGTTCATTTTAAGTTATATACTTTCTATAGTATAATTTGGCTGGAGGCATATCTTAGTCGACATTTTGTTGATGTGAGATTAAATGATTATATCATGCATTACCCCGTGATCTCAGGAGACAATTTCAGTTAAAAAAAGACGAGCAGGTCAACTGTATCTTGAGTCTGACAGACTGGTTGTCTCTTCAAGACTCTTCAGTTGGAACCTTACGGCTGCTCATCACCCCCATACCCCATGCTCCTTCGATCGGGCTTGCTAATGGTAAGTCTATGGGGGAAAATGGTTTTTATTCAAAAAAAAAAACGCAATGAAATTATAGGAATATTCTGATGTGGCTTTTTTTAATTCATGAGACTCCAATAAACTTGTGCTTTTAGAGGTTATTTTTTTATAAACGTTATTTACCTTTTTATAGAAAAAAAATTAGATTAAAAAAGGTAAATAACGTTTTTTAAAAAATAACCTCTAAAAGCACAACTTTATTGGAGTCTTATGAATTAAAAAAAAACGCATCAGAATATTCCTATAATCGCATTGCTTTTTTTTTGGAATAAAAACCATTTTTCCCCGTAGACTTACCATTAGCAAGCCCGATCGAAGGAGGGCGGGGTATGGGGGTGATGAGCAGCCTTAAATGCATATGACCTATGATAGTGGCCACAAAGTCACCAAAACGTGTATCAAGTGCCATTTGATCCTCCCCGAACATATCCTTGATTGCTTGGGGATCACTCTTGCGGATTTCCGTAATACCCTCAGCTGGTCATAGCTGACTTTTCAAGAATTCATGGTCGCATGGATTTGATAAAGCTACTGCTAAATCCTGAAGAATTGGACACAACAGCAGTCCAAGATTCAGTAGTTACCGGTTTGACTTAAATCAAAAACCAATGTTGCTGTTTAACTTTCTGGTTTTCCAGCCCTTATCCATCCGTTTTCTGTCCCTAAACCTTTATCGTTTTAAGGAACCATTTTCAACTGGGAGAACAATATCGGTTGGAAACTATCCATTTTAACCACTATAACTGAACTGCCAGCAATTTGATTCACGTTTCATCCAGTGTGGACACATTTTTATTTATAGGGTAGACTAACCAGTGAATGAACGTTTAAGGCGCGGCGTTCGCCAGTGAATAAGCACCAGGACATAATGACCAGGACAACCAACCATATGTCAGATAGCTTCCTACTATATGAGAGGAAGTCAGTGTTGCCAATCCATCTAGTGGAATGATTTTCAATCCTTATTTTTTTTAATTATATTTACCGAATGTTCATTCACTGGGGCCTGTTCACTCACTGGTCAGTCTACCCTAACTTGATGTTTAACATCACTTTAGAATTTAACATAAGTTTAATCCATTGAGGCCATGATTTCATATGATTAACATGGCCTACACCGAAACCACGTTATGTTAAATAAACAAAATATTACATTTGGCTTCATCAAATTATTTTTGCCAAAAAATTATAGTAATAATAAAAGAAAATCTATATTTCAACATATTTAATTATCGACACTATATACCATGTATGAATAGTGTTACGTACACACTTAAAACAAACGAGTGAAATCCACTACAGTAGGAGAAGTGCATTTTCGAGACTGGAAAGGAGTGAATATTAACTCAGACTGATTTAAAATCACTCGTTTGTTTTAAGAGTGTAGCTTAGTCTATAATTCCGGGCATTAATTTCAGCGCAGGGGCAGAAACAGCCACCTATCGCAATCATCGATGGGATCGTGCTCGACAGATGTCGCCACCAGTCACGTCATGAGGGTGGTCCTCTTCCTCATCTCCAATGCCTTCATCTTTGCCTCCACCTTTATTAACATGGTGAGTAGCGTCACTTGACTGCGGTTCGAATTTCTGAGGTTTGAATTTTGCTGCAGCATTTCAAAGGTTAGGTTATGTTTGAATTATTGTCGCACTAGAGCTTACACGAGGGCTATTGGCGACGGGCGTCGTATTTTAGAACCACAGTCAGGTGACGAGCCAACACCTGAATGGGCACCAAACGCAACCGTTAAGGGCGACATCGTACGCAGCGTTAGGACTTTGAAGGATATTTAACGTGCACTCCCTTACACGGGGTATTATTCGTCGGACGTTTTTGGCTGCTCGAGCCGTTTATAGGTCGGCAGCTATTTCGGCGATGCCCGGACCCGAACCTGGGACCTTCCGCATGCTAAGCGAGTGCTTAACCGACTGGGCTCCCCAGCCTGCGCAGCATTTCAAAAAAGCTAGACAGAAACGTCACTAAACCGGCAATGGGGATTTCATATTCACAATGTCACTGTTAAGAAAATGTGTGCTTTGTCTTGTGGGTTTCACCTTAATAATTGTTACTAGTTACTGCAACGGCTGAGTGGTGAAAATTTTCACCATTTTTTGGTGTTCAGATGAACCCTTTTGGTATTCACGATACAAAAGCCTGAAAAATGGTACAACCTAATACCGGAAATATAGAGGAAGGGAGAAATTGCGTCTCCAGAAACGTCCTCCAAATTAATCACAGATACGTCAAGAATGTGTCCTCCCAATTGAGACAAATCAGGAGTTTCCAAATTTCTATGTGGACAAGATTTCACACTTATAAAAGTCTCTATTCACTAGTAGGCACAGACACCACACCAAATACCAGACACAGATTATCCGGCCGTATTTGATTGGTTTGAGAATTGGTATGGTATGGTATGATACATATATATTCCAGCTTGTGTGCTTGTTCAGAGAACCGCTTGTAAGCTTTCGTCTAGTGGGACAGACACAGAAAGAATTTTTACAGTCACAAAGAAATGAATAACACATAGACAAATAACAACATTTATTGACTGTCACAAACATCCATGCCTGACCGTAATTCGAACCCGACCCCAGCTGCTCCAAAGGCTAGTATACACAAACCATTCAGCCACCGGGGCGGCTTTGAGAATTTTTGGCGTGGTTCTGAAAAACAGTCCATCTCGGCCCATCATAAAAAAAAATCTTTTTAAGATGCCACCATTGAAGACGCCCTAAAACCTACATCCTCGGGTTGTGAAGATGTCGAACTTGTTACTGTTACTTGCTTGCGGCTCAAAATCTCAGGGCATTTATTTGATTGTCTGAAACTCTTAACAATCTACTTATTGAAGGAAGGAAATTTTACTAAGGGGAGGATCGTGGTTTGTTGGTACAAAAGTAGACAATGACTACAATGAGGAACTTAGCTTTGGCATCATTGAAGGCGTGACCATTCTAGTTTAGACGGATTAGCTGACTGATGGTTTGTTTGTGGGGTAAGACAACGTTTGACGTATTTGTGAGGTTACCATGAGCGTGATCGTTCCAATCTTCAATTTAAACACGGCGGAGCGATGTTTTTTTTTTTATTTTTTTTTTATTTTTTTTTTGTGTGGGAAAGTAGACAATGTGTGATTGATTTGTTTCATCTGTTCTAGTTTAGACGAATCAGGTGCATGGTAGTGTGTTTGCGGGCTTCTAAGACAGCAGTTAATGTCACTATTGACGTGGCAATTATCCATTACTGTATCACGACGACACTCAAGTTTGATATTAAGGGGTCATAGGAGTCTTAAAAATGTGCAAAGAAGGTACTACAAAGCATAGTTTGATCTTTCATGTAATTTTTTAACTACTCAATATACAAGTATAATTTTTATATGTAATTCTACAAGATTTATTTATTACAAAACAAATTTTAAAATTTATGAAACTTTAGCCAAAACTAAGATAAATGATATTAAACATAAAGCTATTTGAACACATTGGGATTAGGCTTGCGCGGCAAATTTTGAGGTCAAAATTGAAAAAATGACCAAGAAAATGACTTTATATTGTACAAATATGTACAAACAAAGAATTATACCTAAATTCTCAGCTCAATTTTAATTAGAAATTATTAAGAACTTGTTTCGAAAAAAAATAATAAAAATTTTAAAATTTTGATTAAAATTTTTTTAAAAAATATTTTCTAATTAAAATTGAGCTGAGAATTTAGGTATAAGTCTTTGTTTGTACATATTTGTACAATATAAAGTCATTTTCTTGGTCATTTTTTAAATTTTGACCTCAAAATTTGCCGCGCAAGCCTAATCCCAATGCGTTCAAATAGCTTTATGTTTACTATCATTTATTTTAGTTTTGGCTTAAGTTTCATAAATTTTAAAATTTGTTTTATATTAAATAAATCTTGTAAAATTACATATAAAAAATCATACTTGTATATTGAGTAGTTAAAAAATTACATGAAATATCAAACCATGCTTTGTAGTACAACTGGGGGGGAAAAAACGAATCACCCCTAGTTTCTCGGTTGGTATTGATCAAGGAATTTTGTGTAAGGTGTCAATTTTCAGGAAATAGCGTGAGGAATTGAGAACTGGCAACAAAAATTGTAATAGGGGTCGTCTAGATAGGTGTGAAAATGAGTACCAACTTTGAAAATTCCAATGGCAACACCCAATTTTTTTTACATAAAAATGTTCAGCACCTTCAAAATACCCCATGTTTAAAAAAGAATAATTTATTTTGCATTATTTGCTGAAATAATTAAAGCCTTAATTTTGAACTCGTTTAGGGGCAAATCTCCTAAGTGAAAAAAGGTAATATTTTGGTTGTGTCTTTTTAAAAACGACAAGCTAAAAAAGGGTTAGCATAATCTCGCCAACGGATGCTAGAATTTGACTTTCTTCAGTAATATTGGGATTTTTCTAATGTTTTTTTTTTTTTAATTTTGGATTTTAAAATTCAGAAATAAAATAAAGGCTAGAAGATGAAAAGTTTTAATTTTAAATTAAGTCGCATACACGGTTATTTATAACGAACTGATTTTCAAATGCTATTAGTTACAATCAGATTGAAAAACATGATTATTACACTTATGTTTTAAACTTTTTATGCAAATTTTTGTTTCATTCACATAGTTGCAAAATGTTTGTTTAAAATTCGTCGCACTCTATCGGTAATATCGGCCCAGTGGCTTAGTGGTAGTGCTTATTTCGCATTGCCACGCCACAGGTCCGGGGATCGAATCCCGGATTGGGCGAGGTTGACCCATCCTTTCATCCCTTAAGTGGGTCGATAATTTGGGGACCAACCATGCTTGGGTAACTAAACGCTGGGGTTCCGCGTGAGGCTTTCCACATTACCGGGACATATGCCTTGCACCCCAAAGCCCTTGTATCACGAAAGCTGAAATGGGCACGGCAGGCCCTGGCCCAATAATGGGCTGTTGCGCCGAGGTGTTTGGTTTTATATCGGTAAACCACGCATTGCAAATTGAGAATTACGACCTTAACACAATATTTAAGCAAAGCAAAATAAAATTACTCAGAATGATTTGGTAATGATTTTTAACCAACGCAGTAGGCACTAATCATTTTAAATAATTAATGTGGTAACAATCAAATGTATTTAAAACCGAATTCCATTAATATTCTAGGGTATTTAATTTTTAATATTAAACACACTTTTTGAAATTGTATTGGAAATCAAATTCATTAAAAAATATAGTAACCGATATAATTTAATGTTAATTATACAAACAAAATACATTGTATGCACTTGAAATAAGAAAAGATTTTTAGTAATTTGACTGGCATCAATTATTTGAATAAATATTTACCAACAAACGCTTTTTAATCACCAAACGATAATGCAATTTAGGATCAAATTTGCTGAGTAATTTTTTACACGGTCCCTAAAATTCGTCTCTTTCAGTTTTTTTTTGCAATAACTCGGTAAAAAATTGTTTTTGAATTGAAAAATTCGGGATTTTGGTTCTACTTGATCTACTTTATCGATTAATGTAAAAAAAAAATTGGGGTTGCTATTCTTGTTTTAATTTTTCATATTTAAATTTAAATAAAAAATTATTAAAAATGAAATACTAATGAAAAAACATATGTGATTTGTTTTTGGAAAATTAAGAAGTATATAATGAAAAAAAATCTTTGTTTTATTCATTTTATTTGTAGAGGTATAAATAAAAGTTTGTGAAACTTTTTTAACATTATGGGTGTTCATTTTTAAATACTTTTATGTCCGCAAATAATGCAAAATAAATATTTCTTTTTTTTTAAACATGGGGTATTTTGAAGGTGCTGAACACCTTCAAAATATGAAGTATATAATTTTGAAGGTTTATATAAAAAAAATTGGGTGTTGCCATTGAAATTTTCAAAGTTTGTACTCATTTTAATATGTAGACGACCCCTATTACAATTTTTGTTGCCAGTTCCCAATTCCTCACGCTATTTCCTGAAAATTGACACCTTACACAAAATTTCTTGATCAATAGCAGCCGAGAAACGAGGGGTGATTCGTTTTTTTCCCCCAGCTGTACTTTCTTTGCACATTTTTAAGACTCCTATGACCCCTTAAATTATTTTAGGTGATCTGTGTTCCACAAGACACTGACTTCCGAGTGACGCTCAACGAAACTTTGAACCTCTTCGCGAGGCAAGACGGCGATCCCCCGCCACACTGCTACTATGGACAGGTGAGTTGGTATTCGTAAGGCTATGTCCACACTGCGACAATAAAAATGACAAGACATTGCGGGCGCATGGAAATGCCTATACGAATCGGTCAGGCATGCGCGCACTACCTCGAATGGACCAAATTGCATATACATTTCCATGCGTGCGCAATTTCTTGTCATTTTTATTGTCGCAGTGTGGACATAGCATAATAGAATCAGGATACAGCCAACACCTTCCTTTGGAGAAGGCCTTAGCTCCTACACTCTTAGAAATAACACTTTCATTTTTGACGGTTCATGAATCCTCAAGCCTCATTTCGTTAAAATTTTGAGTATTGTTTCGTCAAACTATCACTTGGACTTTTGAGTAAACGCGAATCCTCACTTTTACGATCGTGATTTGACGATTCTGTATCTTGATTTTGAGGAAACTGAATCTCATTGTTGTACTCACATGCTCAAAAATGACGAAATATTTCTTTAGATTAGACGACATTCAAATCCTCATAAAAATGACGATTCAAATTTCCTCACTTTTAGGAAACGAAAACTCGGAGCATTTGCCAGTAACGGAGTCGTCAAAATTAAGGAAAATTTCGTCGTTTTTGAGCATTAATTTTTTAGAGTGTATGGTAGGCCTCTATGGTAGTGACATTGTGTGAGTGTTGCAGGCCCAGGTCTTCCCTGCCGTGCTGACCCTGACGTGTGTGTCGGTGTTCCTGCGTCTGTCGTACGCCCTCAAGTTCGCCGTCATGCTGACCGACGTTGTCGGGTTCGGGCTGGCCGTCACGCTCGTGAGGCCCGACCTTTTCGCGGCCACCTTGGAGGACGGGGACGGGTGAGTTTGTTTTAGTTTAGTTTGATTCATAGTCGCACTAGTTTGAACTATAGTCACACTGGTCATGACTATCTTCAGGGACATCTTCACCGTATTGGTGTTTTGGAGGTGCCTGACTGCCTTCTATGCTCAATTGAAACTTTAATGGATTTTAATCATTTGACAAATGGTGAATTTCTGGCCAACGTTTCGAATTTTTTTACTTTATGACAACAAAATCAAAAGCCTGTGATTTATTGGGCTGCAAGAAGGGAAATGTCCAATAAGGCCAGCTCCCCGACGTAAATAAAATACCCGTACTAGAGCTAAACGAGGACTATTGGCGACGGGCGTAGTCGATAAAATGATTTTAAGTAAGACTTTATTAGAAATCTTGGTTACCTTTAACCCTTTCAGTCCCGAAAATTTACTACACTACAGAAACATCTGATATTCACAAAATAAGCTTATTTTAGGTCAAATATACGAGTTCCATAAGAAAAAAAAATCATTTAAATTTTTTATATGGTTTCTGAAATAATGCCAAAATTTTTTAACTGTGGAAAACAACAAAATAAAAATATATATATTACCTAAAAACACTTCGAGTTATATATTTTGAGGTATCTGATCACATTATTAAAAAAAATTAGTAATTATTTTAACCGAAATAGTTTAAATTGAGTTAGGTGAAACGCCTGTTGGCTATTTTCTAAATAAAAAAAAATAGTAGTTCTGACTGCTATTGAGATTAATGTAAAATTCGTCTAATAGAACAAAGTGTGAAGAATCGAATGATGTGTGTTTGGATGTCATAACGGTACATAAACATTTTGAAAAAAATATTGAAAGTGATGATGCCAAATGGCATCACTGGGACTGAAAGGGTTAAGGGACCCAGGGCAAAACGGGTTACTGGGGCGGAGTGAAGTTCGGCGTTTTTCAGTGTCAAGGAGGTGATGATAACAAGCGGTTAATGCTTCAACTCGGTAGCAAAGTTAGTTTTTTTAACGTAGGTGCGTGAGGTTTTAGTTGCAAATATGGTAAGGTTATTTTGAATAATCGTCAGACGAGGATTATTTGCGTCGGTAGTCGTAATTTTAGAAAGACAGTCAATTGACGAGCCGACACCTGAGTAGACGCCCAACGCACTAACATCGTACACAGCGTTGGGACTTTGGAGCATATTTAACGTGCTCTCACACTACACGGGGTATTATTCGTCTTTTGGCTGCACGGGAAGTTTATAGGTCGGTAGTTATTTTGGCGATGCCCGGACCCATACCTTTGAACTTCCGCATGCAAGACGAACGCCTTAACCGACTGGGCTCCCCAGCCCAAGGACGGGTGAGGAACCACTGTTCACCTAATTTTGTGGTTGGTAAGCAGCAGTTATTCTTCAAAATTGTATACAATGATTTCTTCTCCAAAAAAATCTTTATTGAGACTGCAAATTATCATCATAAAACCTTCATCGATTGTTGATTTCGGAAAGTTATATTTTTCTAAACCTAAGCTGCAGTAAACATTCAAATGAACAGCAGATTTATTTTAATATTTAATAAGAGTATTTGGTTTTTATTTATTTTTTTAGAAAAAACTGCAAATTATCAGCATAAAACCCTCAATTGTCATCTCTTTTGCAAAATATCATCTGCGAAAAATTCCTTTTGTTCTACAGCGACAAAAAAAGCACTACATCATTCACTTATTTTTAAAAACTATTTATAAAGAGAAATGAACTTTAAAAGATACTTCAAAGAGAAAACAGTTATAATAACATAAAAATATTTTTAAATTGTTGTGAAAATTTAATTCTGATTTATTGTAAGAACAGTCTTGGAAATGATTTTTTAATTAAAAATAACGTGTGACGTCTTTATTTAGTTGTCCAAATAAGCCTTGAAAATAAACATCACAATAAATTTACATTAAAAAATTAATAAAACCTTATTATTAGAGCTTTGCTTTGTAATCTAGACTTAACCCTCCAATGCATACTGTTTGTGTTTGCCAACAAGTAACCTAATCCATTTATTTTATTCTATTGAATTAGAGCTCCCTCTCGATAAATTTGTGTGTTTTTCTTCATCTATTACATTCCATTTTGAAGTTTTAGTTACTAATAACCATCATAGATGACAGTAGGAAAAGTGTATTCAAAATTAAAGAGGGAGTTTATTAACTGTTGTGAAATTACGTTTTTGGCAGTATTCAAAGTATAATAATACTAGTTCTAAATACAAATAAATTGTTTTGAAAAAATTATTATAGTTAAAAAGTTTCAATTTGAAATATATTTAGCAGTTTTCTAGTGATTAAAATCAAAATTGGAATTTTGTAGTTGGTTTTTGACACATGGAAAAAATTAAAAATTAGAAATTTTTAAAATTCTAATGCAGTTAAATTTTTTTCAGCATTTTTCCCATAATATATGAGTATTAAAGATAAATATGTATTTTTGGGGGATGAAAATGAAAATTCATGCATTAGAGGGTTAATTTTAACCATGTTCTTCAGTCGACTTTTTTAATAACTAAAAAAAAAGTTAGTTTGACATATTTTTAGGCAGGAACAAAAAGTAAACTTTTTCATCTTTTTTACAATTTAAATGGACTAATGCCACTGTGACTCTAAAAAACAGAGTTTATATACAAGTATATTAGTGCAAAAGAAAATAATTCCGCGTTTCAAATCCTTGACATTTTTCTTTTTTTCCCTCTTGAAACACTTGCCTTCGGAAGCAAAAGCGCTTAATCCTTAATTTGTTTTAAAAACTATAACTAAAACAAGATGAACTTCAAGACGGATTTAAATCTTCTTTCTAAACTGAATTTATAAAAAACAATATTTAATCCCTATGTAAAGTAGGCTTTCCAAGTAATCTCATTGTTTAAAAATTTCTGTTCTAGTGTATTGTGTTTATTTTGATTATTTGCTGTCATTTCTTAAACTTTAACAAGGAATCATTTTGTAATTTGAAAAGAAAATAATAATGTGTTTTGTTTATTTAATCTGAAATTCATTCAAAAATGTTAAATTGTTTAGAAGATAATAAAGTATTATACATTTTCTATTTGTTTAAACCCTTTGCATGTGAAATTGTGAATGCTAACAATAAATATGATTTTTTTAAATATCAAACGCCTTCAACAATGTAAACATGCTTTTGATATTTTTCCTTATTAAGGTAGGCGAATACCCAAAATTCTAAAAATTTTACTATTACTTTACTCTTTTCCAAATTTGGCATAGTGATTTCAAATATAATGAGCAATGCTTTTTGGGCAATTTTTTTTATTTAAATATAATTGATTTATTTTAAACGGTGTTTTTCACCTAAAAAAAGGGGTTTGCGCCAACACTTCTAGCACAAAAAGTTTTACATTAATTTACCTGAAATTTTTTACAGATGCTATTTCAATATATATCTGTGCCATGAACCTCTAACATCTGGTGTAAATATAGTAGTTTTTTTTAAAAAAAATGTCAAAGTGTAAGTTCATCGAAAAAAAAATACTTGGTTGGTCAACTGCTTGCACGATGGCTTCGGAAACCCATTGCCCTTACGGCACCATCTGCGCATGCTCAGTATCTGCCGGAAATCCAGCTCTCACGGAAAAACACTGCACGTACGCAGACGGATACTGAAAGGGAAAGATAGTTTGTCACGTTGGCTTTTAATCGCCCAAAGTTGATAAGGTTTTGGGAATTAAAATTAACATGTTGATTGAGATTAAATCGATCCTCGTTGCCGGTGTTATTTTCTGTTTTTATTTACTTTACCCTATGAGCACACATAAGCACTTTAATTAGAAAGAGGCGCTAATAAATGCTTAAAAATAAAAAGTAATTAAATCTAAGTAAAATAATATTTAAGGTAGGCCAGTACCTAAATTTCTTGAAAAAATCGGTTTCGGTGTTTGGGGCTATTTTCATTGCCCCAAATGTTTTTGGTAGAAAACAGAATTTTATTGTCTTATGTATTTACTAATCTGCAAGACTTTTAGTCAAGGCTTATCTATATCCTTCCGGGGCAGGGGAGCCCAGTCGGTTAGGCACTCGCCTAGCATGGTCCCAGGTCCAGGTCGGGGCAGGTCATCGCAAATTACTGCCGACCTACAAGCGGCCCATGCAGCCAAAAATGTCCGATGATTACCCCTTGTAAGGGTGTGCACGATAAATATCCTTCAAAGTCCTAACGCTGAGTACGATGTCGCCTTTAATGGTTGCGTTGGGTGCCTATTCAGGTGTCGACTCGTCACTTGACTGTGGTTTTGAGATCCGACGCCCATCTCCAATAGCCCTCGTGTAGCTCTAGTGCTACGATAATTCAAACCTAACCTATATTCTTCATAACGGAAGCAAATCAAAGGCATAATTTAGTTTTAGTTTCGGATTTTAAAAAGAAACTTAGTATGGTTAAAAGTAAGCCATTTTTTTTAATAAACATACAGAGTGGTTGCAAAATAACGCTAGCTATTCGGAGTTGTCTGTAGCTTGAATGAATAATCCAACTGCATCAAAAATTGAGAAACTTACTAATCAAAAGGGGGGGGGGGGGGAATCGAATCATAAAAAAAGATAGAATCCTAAAAAATAATCATAATAAACAAACTCGTATCTTGACCAGGGTTCTAAATTACGAGGCATCGTCAATTATGGCCAATTACGGCCAACACAGCTAATTACGCCTCGTAATTTAGAACTCTGGTCAAGGGACGAGGGTTTTTTTCCAAAAAGACTGGAATCATAAAAAAGAAACTCTTCTCTTGACAAAGGTTCTAAATTACGAGGCACAGACAATTTTGGCTAATTACGGTCAACACATCCAATTATGCCTCGTAATTTAGAACCCTGGTCAAGAGACGAGTTGGTTTTTTATGATTCCATTCTTTTCCCCCCTTCTTGATTAGTAAGTATCTCAAAGTTTTTTATATTTGGAATATTCATTACAGCTACAGACCACTCTGAATAGCGATCGTTATTTTATAACCACCCTGTATAATTTAAAATGTATTATGGATCTGGAAATTGCTTTTTTTTTTAACTGATAACCATAATTTCCAAAGCCATGCTAAATGGTGACTGGTGTACGTTAAATACGTCGTGGTCACTAAGTCCTCCAAGTTACCATACCAAATCAATACCTGTGACAAGTCAATTCTGGGGATCCTCTAGTTGGCCTCTGTCTCTAAAAATTAGATGGATCCATTTATGTGTGTGTGTTATATCTCTCTTACTTGACGAAGGTTTATAAGCGGGTCTGTTTATGTAAAGTCTTACATCAATTGATCCCATAATAAAATAGGCTTAGAATTTGATGTATAATCCAATAATTCTATTATAATCCATGAACGCACGCGGTCGGCGAGGGTAAACGCTTGCTATTCAATAAGAACCCAAACCTTCACTACAACCCTAACTAACAACTTGGCGATATTTCACTTGGCTGCTCACAAAAACATTTCGCTATCAAGTCGAGATCTGCGCATGCGCAGATTTCCGGCACTGTCGTTAGATTAGTCACATTGTATTTGTTTCAAGTTAATTCATAAAATTTGTCGTAAAACATATTCTTGTGATTTGTTTGTAACTCTAGAGGGTCATTGCACGGATCAGTTCAAAACGAAGAATTTAACACATAATTCATGTTTATCGGAGGAAAATTCAATGTGGTAGGCTTGTTGGCGTGAACCCCTTTTTTTAGTTGAAAAACACCGTTTAAAATAAATAAGTTATATTTAAATTTAAAAAAATGCCTAAATAGCATTATTCATTATATTTGAAATCACCATGCCAAATTTGGAAAAGATTAAGGTAATAGTAAAAATTTTAGAATTTGGTTGAATTTTGGGTATTCGCCTACCTTAAGTATTTTTTATGTTTGATTATTTTAACCCTAACTTTTTTTTATTTCACTGTATTTTAAACAAACCGAAAAGAATGTTATTTCTCTTTGTGTTTCGTTTTTTATGTGAAAATATTATTATATCAAAAAAAATTAAAGCGTGTTTTATTAATTGGTAGTTTTACAGATTGCTCATAATAAAACTCAGCATAATAGGGACTTTCTGTGGAGAATAGTTATGGGTCTAATTTCTATCCAGTTTTTAGAAAGGCTCTATTGATTACATAGGGACGGGAGAGAATCCTGCAAAAAAATGGAAATTCCAGTATTTTTTTATGGGGTAGGGGAGACCGGGGCACAATGGACCACTTTGTCATTTTTTGCGCTATAAGTACAAAAATATTCATCCCACTTGTTTAGAAAAAGGTATATATATTACATATATATCCTTGGTTTAAAATTACATAACCTAAAAAATATAATTTCAATTAGTTTTTTCTGGATTCACTTTTTTATTACAAGTGAGAAAATGGTCCATTGTACCCCAGGTTCGGGGTACAATGGACCACATTACGGGGTGCAATGGACCACGTCATTTTTTGCTGAAAAAAATTTAGCTGCACTTTTTAAAGATTAAAATACATATAAAATAATTATTTTATTTGAATTTTAAGTATCCAAATGCATAAAAATTTCTTTTAGTGAGAAAATATACTGTTAGTCAATATTGAAAAGATGAGGAAAACAAAAAAAAAGTATTATCGAACATTAAAATTTGCAAATGAAAAAAAAAATTAGTAAGAGCATTAAATTTTATCTTCAAATTTATAAGATCACTTTAAAGTTATAACACTTTTTTTTATTACTATACACAACAATACCAAAAGTGTAGGGCCAAACTGTGGATCAAAGAATCTTCTTTTTTTATGCGAGATTAATATTTTAACTTTTTTTAAGTCTTCCCTTAATTAATGTGGTTGAAAATTTTACTAACAAAATTTCAATTATGTGCATTTTACCAATTCTGAGAAAATGTGTTTGTTACTTAATTATTTATAACTACAACAAATAACTCACATTTTTGTTAGTAAAAAATCAGCAGTAATCAAATATTAATTTAAAAATTTATGATATTGTACTTGTACTTCTGTTATGTAAATGCAGAAATTTATTTTACAACCAACTCAAATTTCTAAACTTCTTGTTTTAAATAACTAAACGCTCTAGTATCACATTCGATTTTAAAAATACAATTCTCATTCAAAACACTTATTGTTTGAAGTCATAATACATAAATTAAAACATCAGTTCACAAATAATTTGTTACTTCTGGTTTAAAAAAACAAAACAAGCACTATTAGAAGATGGGGGAAAATCTATTCCATCCAGAAGTGAATATTAGAATATATATTAAAATATTTTACTATTATAGCAAATTTAACTTCTAATAACTAGGAAGGACGTGCATCAATGTTTTTTTTTTTAAACTAAAAGTAGTTCTAAAGTTGCATGGGGTACAATGGACCATGGTCCACTGTACCCCAGATTTTGTGGTCCATAGTGCCCCACATTGTAATTGAACAAAAAACAAAATTAAAATATGTTGAATTTTAATTTCAGAAATTAATTTATGGATCATATAGAAAGACAAATATCTTGCCTTTCAACTATGCTAAGCCACTTTATCCAACTATTGTTACTTTAATGATGAAAAGATAATTTCTAGGAGAGATTTTTTTTACTTTCACCTGGTTAATACACATCAATAATAAAAAATGGCAAATGTGTGAGCTCACAACATGCTTTTTCATAGATCAAGACTGTTATGCCATCTATTATTTATAATAACAGCTTATTTGGAAAATATACAAAATAAACAATAGGGGGTGGTCCATTGTGCCCCTAGGTCCTTTGTGCCCCGGTCTCCCCTATATGTGAGGGTTGCCACAGTCCTTGAAAAGTGCTTGGAAAAAACATTGATTTTTCAAGGTCTTAAAAGAGCTTGATAATTATATCAATCTTGAAAAGTCCTTAATTTTTTGGGCAGATGAATTTATCTTGGAGTGTTGCAAATGTTAATTTTGACTACATTAAAAACACTTTTTCAATGTGAATCAGTTCCTAGTTTACTTTTTTATTTATTGTTTATGTATAATCCAAGATGGCAGAGCAAGTGATTTTAGATGGACTTTTAATAACTAAATGGTTATTTTATAACACATATATAAGTTCATTTGAATGTTAGAAAATCTTATTCGTTTTCTGAATGAATTTTTTAAAACTATTGTCAAATTTAGGTGTTACATGTTCGAATATTCAGTCATTGAAACTGGAGACATATATCCTTCAAAAGTCCTTAAATAGTCTTTGATTTTTTTTACCAAAAAGTGTGGCAACTCTGATATATGTATCACTGCTGTTATTGCATGGCAGACACAAACGAATTAAAAGCTACAAAAGCACGATTTGTTCATGCCAAAGTTTAAACTTTTAATTTTTATATAATATTCTTACAAATAAAATCAATAATATTGATGGAAATAAAAAAAACAATGTTTATAAATTATTATAACGATGCTTTAAAGCACAGAAATGCAAAAAAAAAATTCTTAAACGGATTTGTATAATTAAACTTTTTACACTATTCTCTCTTGTCATCAATAGTCTCTCTAATAAAATGAATAATAATTTGATTAATTATTTTTCTCTACAGAAATTCATGCATAGCTTAAGTTTAATTATAGACATCCTGTGTTTCTCTTTCGTTGACTTTATACATTAAACTAGCAGTATGGTCCCGCCTTACTGGGAACCCGTTAACTTTGCATTGCTTCCTTTTAGAGGCATGCTTACTTGTGAAAATACACTCAAAATCGAAACAAAATTAAAGTCGTGTTGGCGCATGCGCAGTTAAAAAAAGCAAACACTAATAAAGGGTGAAGCAGCCTTAGGGCGAGCGCATATCTCAACCAAACTCAATCAATCAAACTAATAGAGGATGGCGTCAAGCCCCCGTTTCGGCCCGGTCCATGTATTTTCAAGCCCTGTTATGGTCCCGCACTCTCACGTGGATGACTTTTTTTTTTTAACTAATTATATTAATTAAAAATCACAACCAAATATGAAAAAACTAAGCCTCAGGTGCGCACGTAGGTATTAAAAGAAATCTATATTAAAAATTTCGATTTTTTTAGAGCAGTCTAAGTAGGTCTTTTGCGATCCACAGACATACACACAGACAGACAGACTCTTTTATTATTATAGATAAAAAAAATAGTAAACTTTTTAACTTCATTCACTTTTATTTTCATTATTATTTCGTGAAAATTTTCAACGATAAATTACAACAAAAAATCTGTATAAAAAAAAATTTTAATGAAATGTACTTATGTAAAAAAATCCTTCTTAGAAAAATTTCTAGACTTGAACTTGAAAAACATCGAAGCATTTAAACATCACTTAATTATGATACTGTAAATTGGGCTACGCATTTTTTGTCGTAAATAATATTTTATCTTTTATTTTGCAGATTCTACAAGTTGCCTCTAGCAGTCTACGCCATTTTATTCTTATTTGTTTTTATGCTGGTTCTTTTAGTATTGGATAGACAGGTACGTTAATTCAACACTTTTTTTTTTTTAATATTTTCTGAAAAAAATTAAATCTGAAGTCGAAGTAAGGTTTCAAAATATGAGTCATATGATATGTTTAGATTAGAAACTAAAAAATACTTAACTTTTTATGTATAAATCTCTGTGTTAGACCATTTTACACCTATTTATCAAAAAAATATTGATGCCAATCTAATTTCAAAGAAAAAAGAGCCTTTGGGCAGCGAGTCCCTTATACATAGTTTCATTGAATGGATGAATAGGTATATTTTTTTTCTGAAACGGAAGCCTTGAATGATTACAAATAGTTCTAAATTAACTGCAACAGAAATAATCGTAACAGTTTCGTTTGTAATCAGATTCGTTAATCAGTTTCAGTAAAAAGATAAATTTTACTGACACACAGAAGAGAAGGTACACCCAGGGCGAATACGGGAATTGAGCACGCACCCGATACAGTGCGCAGATTGTTTGCGTAATGCGCGCTGCGATCAAACGCACTAAAAAACTCATATTTTGAAGCCTTTCGTTGCTTGTGAAACGGACATATATGAAGAGTACACGGGAAAAACCGATTGATTTTGCAGAAAAGTTTCCTTAGCAGGCCACTTTGGCGATGATAGCGAGTGATCGCCTAAACTTGTGTAAGGAAATCAGTTCCTACCACAGAGATCATAGTTAGAGTAATAGAGTGGCAGATCACCTCCAATGCTAACGACGGGACGCGCAAGGAGCTCCCAGAAGGGCCCCAATGAAGTCAGTGTTGTAGGTCACGTGACCTGCTACTTTAATACTGTAACTACTATCTCTGTAGTTCCGAGCTACCAAGATTCAGGCGATTGGTGATCCCGACGCTTGGGCCAAGCGAATAAGAAAGAGAGAAACCGGTTTTCTGTCGCCAATGTTCGCCAGGCAGACAATTGCGGTCGTCCGCCTAATAAATCAATCGGTTCTTCCCGTGTACTCTTCATATGGTTTCTGCATCGTGAGTGTTTCTTCGTGTGTTGACAGTCGGAGTCGACGTCCCGGGCCGACTTCCTGTGGCAGAACAAGCTGCGCGTGGAGCAGGACGAGGTCGAGACGATGGGCTCCATCAACAAGATCCTGCTGGAGAACATCCTCCCCGCGCACGTGGCCCAGCACTTCCTGGCCGCGTCCAGGCACACCGAGGTACTATTACGATTTTCACTCTTAACTGTGTTTCAGATTTCGCTGGCTAAAGATAAATAATTTTGAAATAAATATACTATTTTGTGTTGAGTAAACTGTTCTCCCTTTAGGACGAAACACTTATTTTTACAAAACGTACAAGACAATAAAACATAGAAGTCGTCTGGCCTAGCCGAAAACGAAGTTCTGACAATTCCATCACCAATGCAACCACGAATTTTCGATACATTCGTTTATAATCACTTCAGTTCGCATATGAAAGTCAATTTTATGAAAAGTATAATTTTATTTAAGTCCCTTCTCTATATAAGGTTTCAGATATTTTGTCGCTTATGCCTTTCCATATTACGACAGTGACAATTTGTCGAATGAACGTCTGCTAAAATTGTGAATTAATTCCTTCGACTCGAAAAGACACTCGCCTTATCCCTTCTAGAAGAGTTTCTCTCTCTCTCTTCTTCTTCTTCTCCTTCTCCCTCTCTCTTTCCCCAATTCATTTCTTGTACCTCTCACTACAGATGTACAAAAAAATAGTGCAAATGCCACAACTGCATCTTCCACAGAATCTCGAGAGCGTAAGGAGGGGTCATTGAATATCTACTCTGCCGCTGCAAGAAAGAAGACCGCATCTACAAATTTGGCGCTGTTGAGTTATTAGCATCAATTGCACATAAAAATGAACAATTTATCTCATTAGAACTTAAAATATACTTTATATAGTTCATAGTTGAATTTTCATATTCCATCAAACTTATTCTTAACTAGCAGTATGGTCCCGCCTTACTGGGAACCCGTTAACTTCCCATTGCTTCCTTTTAGAGGCATGCTTACTTGTGAAAATGCACTCAAAATCAAAACAAAATTACATTCGCGTTGGCGCATGTGCACTTAAAAAGGCAAACACTAATAGAGGATGAAGCAGCCGTAGGGCGAGAACATATCTCAACAAAACTCAATCAATCAAACTAATAGAGGATGGCGTCAAGCCCCCGTTTCGGCCCGGTCCATGTATTTTCAAGCCCTGTTATGGTCCCGCAATCCCACGTGGATGACGTTTTTTTGAAACTAATTATATTAATTAAAAATCGCAATCAAATATGAAAAAACTAAGCCTCAAGTGCACACATAGGTATTAAAAGGAATCTATATTAAAAATTTCGAATTTTTTAGAGCAATCTAAGTAGGTCTTTTGCGATCCACAGACATACACACAGCAGACAGACTCTTTCTCTTATTATTATAGATATATGTTTTATTTGGCGTTTGATAAAACGAGTTCTCTCTTCATTTTTCAAAAACTCAGTTTTTGGCAGATACTGTCATTTTTTTCTTTCAGTGGCCGTACTTGTAGTTACAGGAATATGAACTCAGTGTCTTTCCTTTCTAGGATCTGTACCACGAGCGGTACTGCAACGTCGCTGTGATGTTCGCGTCCATTCCCAACTACAAGGAGTTCTACGACGAGACCGACATCAACAAACAGGGATTAGAATGTCTTAGACTGCTCAACGAGATCATATGCGACTTCGACAAGGTGAGACTTGAACAGATCATTATAGTACACAACCAATAACACCTCGTAATCTGGGACCTTGGTCAAGTGACGAGGTCGACACCTGAGTGGGCACCCAACGGAAATTCGAGCGACATCGTACGCTGACGCCGTCGGGACTTTGGACTCCACAGATTTAACGAGCACGTCTGTCCCAGTGTACTCCTGCCCATCCGTCACGAGTTGGATTTTTTCTACTCTTTCCCAGTACAGATAGATCATTATTGAAGGGCCTGGTCTAGGAAAACTATCGACATAACACATTTTGGGGGTCCTTTCACGTAAAATTTCTTCTATGATTCTTCTTGAAATTTCTATGAAAACTTCTTGTATGATTGCCCATAATGGTGAGTTGCTCTATTTATCAAATTTTGTGCCATAATTTCATAGGCTTCCTTATAACATCGCCCAAACCAACCGAAGTCGAGTCAAGCTAAAATTGAAATGGGCTATCATAAAATTTTTACATTTACTTAAATTTGGGGTCCACATCATTTAGCAAAATAGAAACTAAAATTTAGGGTATCCTAAAATTTGGACCAGGCCTCATGATAGATCAGGCCCGTATGTGATTGTTCAAGTTAAATAATATTTGAGTATTAATGTAGTAAAAGTAATATATGTAGTTTGAGTTGAAGTAACTGTAAATACATCGAAGAGTTTAAAAGTCTTCCATTTAAGTAGCATTGTTAAACCGAGTTAGTCATATTATATAATTCTCTTCAATGTGTTTTAGCGCTTAATCTGACTTTTTGGCTCTTTTAAAATATATTACACATCAGCAGTGTAATAATCGTAATGTGTTAAATTAGAATTAAATAACATTTGATTGCTGTTTGTTTTTATTAATATTTTAAAGTATGCCTTAATAGTGTTCAGCATGTGGTGCCATGACCCTAACATAAAATATTTAAATATGTATTTTTTAAATAATAATAATTCTAACTGACTACATATCGTTTCGCAGTAAAATATTTTGTGTACCGTCAGTGCGGGTAACTTTGGCCAAAATCATAGGTTTTTTTACAAAAGAATAAAAATTTAACTACAAAAACGATTTAAACACTTAAAAATCATTATGCATTATAAGTTTTGCACTTTTAGGAATAATTTTCAGGCATTTTTGTTAAATTTCAGAAAATAATAAAAATTTGGTATTAATTTAAAAAAATAAGGACTATGTTAGGAGCCGGGCGGGTAACTTTGGCCACCCATGAAATACATAAGAAACATACTTTTTAACATCATTAAAGCCAGTGTTATCGAATTAAATAGCAATATTAAAACGTTTAAACCAAAAAAATAACAAAGTTATAAGACATATAGTTATTAAAAAATGTATATAACTTAACATTTACATTGCAGTGCCTCGTGGTATGGCATTACACGATGAATACCAGTATTCTTTGTCGCATAAAAGAAAAATGAACTTCTATTTTAATAATGAAAAAGAACTTTTTGAAGCAAGATTCAATAACAAATATTTTTATAAAAAGCAAACGATTTTATTATTAAAGGGGAAAAATAATATATTTATAATTAGGAATCTGAAAATGTTTACCTTTCAACATTTGCTATTTTGAGTGGTATACGTTTTTTGCATTCTATCTTTATCTTTTTAATGTTTAAAATTGTAAGATTTTTTTTAAATATCTAAAAAATGAGTAATCATAAAAGTAAGAATTTTTCGAAAGTAGTTAAGCAGAATACACTTTTACATAAATTTTTTAAAGTGCAAAGTTCCATAAAGAAATATTTACATCTATGGCCAAAGTTACCCGCAATCATCGGCAAAAGCTTCCCAATAACACATATTTTAATACAGCATAAAAAGTATTCAACTTAGAATAAAACAAACGGTGTAATATTCTTCCCCATAAGTAAAAGAATCGCATAGAGTGTTTTATTTAAATATTTTCAATGTTCTTTTAAGTGTTCCAGACAAAAGTTGGAAGAGATAGATTTTTGTCATTTTATGCTCGTAAGAATGAAAACAGCATTTGAAGTATTGCCAGATTTAGAATGAGAATTTTTTTTATATGAAATGAAAGGCGATGTTTCCACCTTTCCAAAAATGTAAAACAATTTAAGATGAGATCATTTTATGAAGAGAAATTAGGAAACAAATCTTTTTCCGACGCGTGGCCAAAGTTACCCTCCGTGGCCAAAGTTACCCGCATTGACGGTATTTCGAAACAATACAAAATGCGCGGAGCCGTCTCGGTGGTCCAATCGTTAGGACGCTAGCCTTTTAGCTGCTGGGGTCGGGTTCGAATCCCGGTCAGGCATGGATGTTTGTGACCGTCAATAAATATTGTTATTTGTCTATGTGTTATTCCTTTCTTTGTGACTGTTAATATTCTTTCTGTGTCTGTCCCACTTGACGAAAGCTTATAAGCGGTTCCCTGAACAAGCACACAAGCTGGTATATATGGGCAGTTCTACCATAATTTTTAATTTTAGGTATAAAAAACTTGTAAAATTTATTTTTTCAAAATCATTTTAAATGTTTGTCAAAAGGATTATAAGGGTCCTAGAATGACGAAAAAATTTTCAGCAAAGCTCATTTGTAAAAAACAAAAAATAATAATAAGGGATGGCAGTTTCTAACAAACACCGTTGCTAAAGAAACCGGTCTTAACCGGCCTTACGAAAGTAGCTGACTTTTAATGAAACCAAAATCACAAAAAACCGGTTAGTCCTAAAACTGGTTTCGGTTTTCCATCCCTAGATCATTACGACGGTAAAGACCGGAAGGTCAGGAACGGAAGGCATGGACATTCACGCTGTTTTCCTGTCTTTTTTGTGTTGAAACTAACTCCAGTTTAATAAAAATTGATTTTTTTTAATTCTTGTACTCCACTTAAACATATTTATAGAAAAAAAATTCAATTATCAAGCAAAAATTAACCTTAAACCTGGGAGACTGTAAGGAAAGCAATAAAGCCTCGCAGCCAATTTTACTAAGTTTTTTTAAATTTTGAGTTTATTGATGAATTTTAGCAAAAATATGTGGCTACTAACTGAAATGTGAGTTTTATGCAATACAGTTTTTATGGTTGAAGAATCACTGTAGCTCAATCCAGTGCCTCTCTTCACCACTTTAGGAATGAGGTCAGTGAATTCACCAAAACCCAGGGACAAAGTTAGGAGACGAGAAAAACACATTATAAATATTAAAAGCCAAAATTTAATGGAAGGATTTCGTTAAGCTACAGTATAAGTTCAATTTAAAATCCAAATGAATGTAATTTTTAGCTCAAAAGTGTTTTAGCTTGAGTCTTAAACTAAAAATTTGACATTCGGGACATACGACGGTAAGGAATTTTCTGCATTGTTTTGTGTTCTAAAACATTTTTGGAGTTTCTTTGCTTTAAAATTCCGTTTTGCAATTATATAAGGACCCGTCTTTTAGTATAATAAGAAAAAATGGTAAAGAAATATTAATTTTTTAAAAAGTTATGCCCAAGGGACATAAAATTAAAAATTATGGTAGAATTGCCCATATATGTACCATACCATACCAAAATGCGCAGCGACATTGTGTGTTCGTTGTTAAAAACTTAGAATTATCACTATAGAGTAGGGGGAAAAAATGAAATTCCCCTCATTTATAAGAAAACCCAAATAAAATGTGATAACTTTCAATTGATTCTCCTGAAATATGTCTTTTCATTTTTCAGCTCCTCTTGAAGCCGAAGTTCAGCAGGATTGAGAAAATCAAGACCATCGGGAGCACCTACATGGCGGCTGCTGGACTCCAACCGGGAAGAGAAGAGAACGGAGTGAGTCATAGCCTACTGAACTTTCAAGGCCATCGAAGCTCTGCACCGCGTCACGCTATCCGTCTAATTCGGATTGTAAGCTTTTTAGAATAAAGAGTACGAAATCTATTCGGTCGTCTACATAATTTTCTGCTTCCGAACAGGTTTCGTTCCTCACTTTGAAACAGTGTGGCGTGAAAGAGAGCTTCTCTGGCCTTATTAGTTAAGTTGGCCGTAGGTGAGTACTATCCATGGGGTCAAATGAAAAAGTATCTTTTCAACTAAACAGAGATTTCGTAACTTTATTGGAACGGACCTTAATTTCCGCATCTACAATGTAAAGGATGTAATCGTGGAAATCTGAGTCCATTAATCCACAGATGTTATTTAAATATTTTATTAGTGCTAGGGGGTGCTCTGATTCTATGAACTCTTAATTTTAAAACACAAATGACACGACCTCATATAAACTTAGCATTCAGCTGTTAGTAAATATGTATAGATCCATTTCTATCATAACTATTTTAGTTGCCATCTCTTTCACTGTTACAATAAGAAATACTCCCACATTTATTCACTACTTCTTCCTTTGGCATATAAACTGCCATAATCACATCAATAAAATGGACCATTTTTGCTCTGAAATAATCAATATTTCAGTATACTTTCTTACAGGTTAGAGTTACTGAGTGCTTCCAGCAATGGCCCAAGTCATTAATCCAGATATTGCAGTTTACCTACACACGATAGACTTAAGTCATGAAATTGTCTCTTTGTTTACAGGACCAGTCCCGTCAGGGCCACAACATTATCGCCCTCACAGAATTCGCTATTGCTCTCATGTCTCTGCTAGATCAGATCAACAGGGAGTCTTTTCAGAGATTTAGACTCAGAGTAGGTGAGTTCAATTTGTAAGTAGAAGTCGGGATGGCTTTAAGTTTAACATTTCGCCGGTAGATGGCAGCACCACAAATTTATTGTAAAAATTAAAGAAAATATAGTAGTTGAAAATAAAATATATACAGTGGTGGCCAAAAGTGTGGACACTTTTTGAAAGTTTCATGTGTTTCAACTGTTACCTGTGCTCTTGCATCTATTAAATTTTGCTTAAATGCAAACAATTAAATATTAAGTTGAAGGTAATTTAATGTAGAATTTCATTAAATAACCAGAATTACAGTATATGTATTACAAATAAAGTTATGCTCATTTTAGTTGAACAAACAAGCGCAATCAATGGATTCTCTTATGCTGAAATTGCAATAAAAGTTGGTGGTTCAATGACTTGCAAAACTAAGACAGATCATACTATTAGATGCTTAACTTATTCGTAATACAGATATTATAATACTGTATTCATTTTTAATTCTACATGAAAATACTTTGGTGATGATGATGTTGAGTCCATGGATATAGATTATATGGGACCAAAGTTCTCATAGACTGCTTCAGCGAACTGCAGACAGTGGTCCTCATAAAGATTAAATTACTTTTAATTTGATATACAATTGTTTAATTTGATATATAATTAATATATTCTGTAATCACACAAAGTTGAAAAATAGGAAGCTTCCAAAAAGTGTCCACACTTTTGGCCACCTCTGTACAGTAGAACCTTGATTGTCCAATCTAATTGGGACCAGAGGCAAATCTGATAATCAAGAATTTTCATTAAATACTATAACTTATGGTACAGAGGAGCGTCAAAAGCCCGCGAACCTCAAATTCGCCTACTTCCGATATGGTGGTATTGCATTTGCAAACATCGAGTTTTAGTGTTAAGTTAATTCTGAAACTGAGACACACTACCCAGAAAGAAAGTTCCAAAAAAAAATATTTTCAATCTTTTTTTTTTAATTTTTTACTTACTTAATAATTGTTATTATTGATTTTTGATTTTTACTATTTTTTTGTTTAATTATTACTATTATTATTTGTTTTCAATTTTTATTATTTTTTATACATTTCAGAATAGTTCTGAGAAATGTTTTTTTTTTTTTTTTTTGTTATATACTTCATGTCTTTTAGATTCTCACGTTTTCCCAGAGTTTTCCCAAAATTTAGGATTGCCAGAAATACTTATGACTTTTTGAGTTGCTGAAGATTTGCTATTTTAAAATCACTGTAGTTTCCTAATTTCATAAACACGAGAATTTAACGATTTCAGAATCACCGGATAATTCCGATTTCAGAATCGCCATCCGGAGAGTCCCGATTTTTGAAACGTGAAGTTTGCCGATTTCAGTATCGCTGAAGATTCCTCACTTTAGATTCGCTGTTAGATTTCTGAGACTGGTTTCTCAAGAGTGACGGTGCTGGAGAAATTTTTTATTTTTGAGCTATGGAAGGTCGGTTAACCGAGAATTCCGGATAAAAGAGGGACAGATAATCGAGGTTCTACTGCAATTTGAAAGTAAGTTAAGTTTCATAGCGGACATCATGTTTCACGTCTTAAGACTAATTATTGATTGTCTAAAAGTATTGACACTTTTCTTGCCTAGGCATCAACAATGGGCCGGTGATAGCGGGTGTGGTGGGGGCCCAGAAGCCCCAGTACGACATCTGGGGCAACACTGTGAACGTCGCCAGCAGGATGGACAGCTGCGGACTCATCGGGAAAATACAGGTAGATATTTGGTTTCCTAAGGGAATGATCTTAATCAGGGTCGGATTACCAATTAGGCAAAGTAGGCAGTTGCCTACAGGCCCCGTCCATTTTAAGGGCCCCTGAGCTTCTAAAAGACCTCATAGAATCATTTAAAATAAATAATAATAACCATTAATCTTTTAGAAATAATAACCATTAGTTATAGTTTTTTTAATCCACAATATTCATAACTATTACTTCTAAAATGATATAATTAAGAAGAAATAAAGTGAAATCTTCTTCTGAATAACCAACGGACATCGGAATTTTATTGAACCAGCAGTTGAACATAGCATTAAAAAAAATCTCAAAGGACCCCGTCCAAAACCTCTGCCTACAGGCCCTTACACTGTTTAATCCGGCCCTGATCTTTATCAACCGTTGCACAGGGTGGCGCAAATAAAAGTGGCCCCAACGTAGAGATGCATTGAAATACTTGGCGAGAAAAACTATTGAAGCCGTTTGAAACCCTTCAAGTCAAACCTATTTCATTTCATTAGTTGGTTTGGTCTTTACTAGACTAGAGCTGCACATGGACTATGGACGAGTTCAGGTCTTAGTGCGAGCTGTAAAGTTTGCGCTGATCAGATCCGTACACAAAAAACCGGCAACCGGCCGGTAAATAATAAGTAACCGGCAAATAATTCGCCAATCGTCTGTTTGGGCTTAATGTTGAAGAGATCAATGGCTTCACGTGTAAAATCCGTTTTTCCATTGGTTATTGGTTTGACTTGGCAGTATTTCCTGTCGTATCCCTACATCTAAGCCAAGACACTTGAATGAAAACTGGTCGGAATTACTTCGCATAAAACGTGTCAAGTCTTTTTCAAATTGTGAATTTAGTTTCTGAAGGTATTGGCAGCAAATTAAAACAAAAAAAGTCATTTGTAAATATTTTCGTAAAAGTTTTTTTTTTTTTTGAATTTTTTCAGCCGATAGCAACATAAAAGGAAAAAAAGTTGCTGAATTTGAGCGAAAGTGGTGTATTTTTTTCAGAAAAATCAAGTTTTCTTTAAAAATAGAACAAATACGAAAAAACTAAGCCTCAGGTGCACACGTTGGTATTGAAGAGAATCTAAGTTAAAGATTTTGAACTTCTGAGGGTAGTGTAAGTAGGACTTTTACGATCCCAGACACACACACACAGACTGTCTTTTATTTTTATAGATGACTGTTTTTTAGGAGTTGCTGGCATTGATGCTGTTAAAGACAACTTGTTCGATAAAACTCTTTAAAATTTAGTAGCTTAAACTTAAATCAGCGCCATCTGACGGGGTCTTAAATATTTATCCCTTTAAGATCAGCGGTTAGATGGCGCTGATTTAAAATTGTGAGACTAAATTTGGAGTTTTATCGAAATAAATGCATTAAACAGCATCAAAATGCCAGCAACTCCTTAAAAACAAAGTCATTTTTTATACAAATAACGAATAGTACAAGTCAGCTGCTTTGGTATCGATATTTTTAAAGAGCTAGAACATAATTCTCTTTTATAATCACGATCTTGATAGCTCGGTCGGAAAGGGTTATGCTCTTCAACTTTGACGTGTTCCTCCAGGTAACCGAAGACACGGCCAAGGTCCTGATGGAACACAACTACGAATGCGAGTGTCGGGGGACCATCTTCGTCAAGGGGAAAGGGAACCTCACCACCTACTTCGTCAAGACGCAGTTCGACAAGAACGCTTGCTGAAGAACATCATTCCTGGTGGAAGTAGAATCTCTGTTTAAGAATTGGAAGATGCAACAGCTTTGGAAAGTTAAGATGGATTCATATAAGCATTTGGGAGCACATTAACGGTGGAGCTGTATTATGTCAATACCAATTGCTCAAAACAATTAGGGGAGCACTTGGAGTATTTTTTTTTACCCTTTCAGTCACAACTTTTTATTTTTTATTCTAAACATCTGAAATTAGTGGAATAGATTCATTATGCATCAAGAATAAAATGGCAAAAAACAAGGGGGGGGGGATCGTATTTTTTTAAACAAAAATTTAAGGAAAGAAAATTGGAATCATAACTTTTGTAACTTTAACATAACTCATTATAACAATAATTTTTTCAAAACTTTTCTTGTTAAAAATAGTTCAATTCAATGTTTAAACATCTAAAAATGCAAGCATGAATAATTTATGATCATTTGTTTCATGAAATTGTTTCAGGGTGAATTTTATTTTACCATGTTTTTCATATTTTCATCTAATTAAAACAAACATTTTAATTGTTTAAAAGGTATGATTCTTCTATCTAACGATACATAAGTGCGAGCTTAACTTACAAAAAATCGAAAGCTGATGACTCCAAATGGAATCATTGGGGGTGGAAGGGCTTGAACTATGAGCTCCCCTAATTGTTTTGAACAGTGTAGATTACAACGCCTGAGCTCAGTGACGTCACATGACAGCTGGTCGAATTTGAGGATTTAAATAGTGATCGTTCTCTAGGCGATATCGTTTACTTATTTCAAGAAATAATTGGTCGAATCCGTGAGAGAGAGAGAGAGAAATCTGTCAATTAATGTGCTTCCACCGAGCTCAGGCCTTGTATTCTAACCGGTAGTGATTGTATGCTAAATATTTGAAGTACAGGGTGAGGCAAACAAAACCGGCCCCGATCTAGAGATGGGAATACGTAGAAATGCTTGGCGAGAAAAAATCTTGAAGCCGCCTGAAACCTGTTTTTGCATTGGTTGGATCGTATTAGCTTCACATTAGAGCTACTCATAGACTAGTGGTGAGTTCAGATCTTGGTTCGTATTGTATAAAGACGTCCCTTAATGCAAATTTTGTGTCTTGCAATCAATTTAGAATGTTTTGTATTACCAAAAACAAAAAGGTACGATTCACTAGGATAAAAAACAACCGAAATAATCACAAGTGGGAACTTTTTTAATCAGCCCTACAAACCTTGTTTATATTTCATTTCAACTAGCTTTTCTAACCATAGCGTAGTTGCCGGCAAATAAGTCGCCAAGCGTTTGTTTGGGCTTAATATTGAAGCGATCAAAAGCTTCAGTTAGCAAACCCGTTTTTGAATTGGTTTTTGACTTGGCAACATTTCTGTCGTATTCTTATCTCCACCTCGGGGCCGGTTTTGTTTGCCTCACCCTGTATATGGGATTGTACGTTCAAAGAATTACTGTTACGAAAACTCATGTGACATGGAGAAAATAAGTTAATGTTTAACTTTTTAACTTGCAATAGCACAATATATACTTTAAAATAAAAAAAATACTGATACAAAATGTCCCACGGTTAGTTGTTAGAAATAAAGATAAAATGTGATTATTTTACTAAAATTATTTAGAAACCAAACAACTTCTGTTAACGTTTTTTTTAGTAGATGGGTTTGATGTACCTTGCAAGAAAAGTAAATGAGTGGAAAGAAGGGGGCTAGATATAAGCTGGCTATTTATTTAAAATTTAAAATAAAAAATTTAAAATAAAAAAAATTTTAAAAATTTTGTTACACTTGCTTGAAAATAAATATCCTTCAATTCAATTTGTTTATACTTTTTTGTTTCGAATTTTGGTTTTTAAAAGGAAGTTAATTATTTACGGTTATTAAAAGGAATTTTTTATTTAAGAATTTAACTAGGTTTTGGTATTGAAGTTACTAGAAAATTTCTATTTTACATTGAATAAATGATTGTTGTTTCTCTCGCAATTTATTTCATAGCTGAATGTTATATGGCTGCCATATATCTGTACAATAATAATTTTCTAACCATTGCCTTACATATTTAATCAAACAAAAATGCATTCGAACATATATTTCATAGTGTTTAACACGTTCACGCCCCGGTGCGACAGTTGGGGTCACACTTAACAGTTCTGTGGGGCGGTGTGACCCACTTATGGGTCACGCTTAGCTATGCCGTGAGGCGGCGTGAATCACAGGTTAGTCCCTTGTTTTCAGATAAGATGTCGTTAAAGAATAAGTTTTTTTCACAACATTGTATATAAAAATATTGAGTATTATAAACATTCAATACTTTTAATTGATAACAATTATTTATTCATATCTATGCAACTTTTCAAAACATTCCAAACATAATACAAGATGGCCCTTACAACGTTTACAATATGTCTTTACTTTTTTCCTTGTTCGCGGCACATAATCAACTTTGTTTTTTCACTAGTTGCGATCAGCACTAGTTGTGATCTCGCATTAAGCGCTTTCGAACTCGCAAAGTGTTTTGACGCCCTATGACGCGTAACGATATACGACAGTACGGCCTCACGCGGAAAAACGTGGATATTTGAACAGGCGTGAACGTGTGAAAGAATTCTGAATAAATAATAATAACTAAAATCAAAATACAAAATGGGATGTCAAGCTTTCAAATGATTGTTATGTTATTGTCACTCTAGAGCACCGAATAAAAGCTGTTGTTGAAATCAGCATGTTGTGTAGAAATAAGTTTATATGAAAAGTTTCTCTTTTCTTTCTGTAACACGTATTTTTTTAACAATTAGTAGCTTTTTACACTGCTCAAAACAATTAGGGGAGCACTTTTTAATTCCAACTTTAACTTCACTCCCAACTTTTTAATTTTTATCCTATATATCTGAAATTTGTTAAATAGGTTCACTATGCATTCGAAATGAAATAGTAAAAAACAGGAGAAAAAAAATCTTAAGTTTTTAATACTTAAATTTAAAGGGGGGAAATGGAATAATAACTTTTTAATAAATTATAACAATAATTTTTTCAAAACTTTTTTTTAAAAAAAAAATTGAAATATATTTTTAAACATCTAAAAAATGCAAGCATGAAAAATTTAGGGTCAATTTATTTTCTAAAACTGTTTTAAAGTGAAATTTATTTTACCATATTTTTCATATTTTCATTAATATTAAAAAAAATATATTAAATTCTTCAAAATACGTTATTCTTCCATATAATGATATAACTAACGATACATAAGTGGAATTTAACTTAGTCAGAAAAAAATCACAAGCTGATGATTCCCAATGGAATCATTGGAAGCGAAAGTGTTTAAAACATGTGCTCCCCTAATTGTTTTGAGCAGTGTAAGATACGCCCTAATGAAAATTAATAAGTTTGACAATAAGTGTGCATCTTTTATTTGTTACACAACACCATTCAATATTTTTTACACATCCGGTTTGCTACGAACCCTCAATAATTAATATGTGTTATTGTTGTATTAATATGTTGTATGTAGAATAAATGGCGTTTATTTTTGCTCACTTGCAAAAATAGCCAAGACACATATCGTAAAGCAACTTCTAAATGTGATGTTTAGCGTTTTAATGTGTAGAAAACGGGGATTGCAGTAACTCTGTTTTTTGTAACAGTTACTTTTTTTAGGTAAACGCCGAGTAACACAGATTTTTCAGGAAGTAACTGTAAATTAGTTACTTTTTGTGGTAATGAAAATTTTCGTTTCTTTTCTAACTCTGACGATGCCAATTTTGAAATGGAATTCCCTTAAAATTCAATAAAAAAATTGTCATTTCTAATTGCATTTTCGTTTGTGCTTATTTTCCTTTAACCTTAGTTTTCTTTCAAAAACGGTAAGGTGGTTAAATTAAAAAGTTTAGTTTGACTTATATCTTTGACTTATTTATAGCATAAAGTTTCTACAAGTAACTCTAACTCAGTGGCGTAGCTAGGTATTAGCTGGGGCAAATTAAAAAATGGGGCCCCACTGCTATGTAAACCGATTCGGTGTTTATCAAATAAAAATATGAAATATACAAATAATTAAAAATGCTAAGCTACTTAAGCTCTTTTTTGTGCCACTGCAGGGCAGGTAATAAAAAATATTAAACAGTAACAACAAAAAATACAATTGATACTTGGTGTAGGTTTTTTTCTAATAAATCGAAATATAGAAGATTCAAGGATTTATTATGTAAAGATCGGGCCTGCCAACTGACTAAATAACAATTATATTTAAAACAATTTAATAGCTTTTGTTTTCGCAAAAGTATCAATGACTTCGTTTAAATCCAGGCTTGATGCGGTGTTGTTTTCAATTGCTATTAGCGATGAATGTCGGAGTCGAGTTTGGCACATATTAGTACTTAAATAATTTTTTATTATTTTTAATTTGCTAAATGACCTATCAGTTGCTGCAGAAGTGAAAGGAATCGTAAAGAATAATAACATTGCTGTAAAGACTTCCGTTAGGTCGCAATCTAGCACTCTATATTTACTCATTATTTCCTTACATAGTTGGTGAACAGTCCGTGCTTGAGGTAAAACTAGGTGGTAAATATTAATGAATTTAAGTGAAAAACTAGGGCCTATTATATCTGAATATTTTCTTTGGAATTCGTCACACTTTTGTTATAAAGTTGCTTCATCAACATGTAAACGTGGATGATGTTTCCATGACACACATAAGAGCCAATCGATCCGATCAACCATGAGCATGTGCACGGTGATATGTGTTGTTGTTTACGAATTTTGATCCGGGTTCCTGTTTGCTGTTGTGAAATGGAATTTAGGTTAAAAGAGTTCGAAAATTTTAATTAAAAAAAACTTTTGTTAATGTAAATTCGAACTCGACACGTAATGCCTAATACGAGGGCCCCCTGAGCTTGAGGGCCCCGGGGCACTGCCCCGCCTAGCCCCTATGTAGCTACGCCACTGCTCTAACTAGTTACTTTTCATATGATGCAACAGTAACAGAGTTTTTTTAAAAAAGTAACTGAAACTATAACAGAGTTAGTTACTTTTAAAAGGTAACTTTCAAATCCCTGGTAGAAAGTGATGAATTTTAGAGAAATGTTCAAAGTATTTTCGTCTAGTGAGAATTGATAGTTATAATTATTCGATTGAAACCTAATTGATTATTATTTTTGAATAAGTATACAAAATGAAATCGCCATGGATCAAAATTATCCTTGGTTTAAAAAATGGCTGCTCCTAAAAGTAGTTATTACAAGAAATATTAAACAATAATTGTATCACTATTTTCATAATACCAATTTTTATTAAACTAAACATTTAAAAAATCACTTAATTATAGTATTTATATTCGTAAAATAAAGTTATGAACAAGACAATCAAATAGTATTTTAAAATTGCGTGAATTGGATAACTTATCTATAGATGCTCATGTAATTAATAAAAATATTGTATTGTATGCAAATAGTTTTACTATCATAACTATAGTTTAAAGCAATTGTTGTAATAAATGAATTTGTAAACATGAACAAATATATTTGAATCAAAAGAAGATGTTTCATAATTTTTTAACATGTGTACATTCAATGCCAAAACTAATTTTAAGGAAAAAATTAAGTTTTCTAAAAATATTCTAATATTTCAGCAGAATAATAATTTAAAATTGACTAAATTTAATATAGAATTTATAACAGTCTGATATTGAATCAATACTTATGAAATTTGTTCTAACAAATTTAGAATATTGCATTGGATTTTAAAAATATATAACAATGTATCTCTTGAATATTTAAAAAAAAAATAATAATATCTTGCGAAGTTTTTCATTATAAATTAAAGCTTTTTATGAGAAAATTGATATATTATATATTGTCATAACAAGTCAACGCGTGAATTTACATATTATTCTAAAACATCTTACAAAATTTACTTCGACGTTTATTTTTATAAAATCTTAACAGGAACGTTAAAAGTAAGAAAATATTGTTCGTGTAATGCTTTATATGAATTTATAGCCATATGTATTGGATATAATACTGAATATGTTCAAATTATTTTGTGTCCTAAAAAGCTTTTTCCTAAAAAATTACTATCAATTTCATAAATGTAAAAAAACATGTATTTTAGAGAAAACTTACACAAGGAAAATATTTTTAAATATTTGTGAAAATTGTTACTTTAAATAAGTATTTGGATTATTCAATAAGCAAAGTTTAATTACTTCTATTATAGATATTGCACTATAAATTTACAAGTTGTTGTATTGATTGTTAAATATCAGTCCTAAAAATTTTGCACATTGTACATTGATGTAATAAATTCTTGATTCAATACATGATTTTAAAGAAACGAATTTATTTAAAACTCAAATATTTTTAGATTAAATCTCATAGATGTGAGAAGTGTTTAAAAAGTCATCGAAACTTAGAATGTAAACAATGAGTAATTATATGTTATGTACAGATTGATAATACTTGCTGTGAAAATTTGTGCTTATAATTTTTCGAATTCTGCTTCACAGAACTTCTTACTACTTCTTAAATTTTCAAATATTAACTTTTTGTCTCATAAATTAAAAATAAAAATTAAGGACTTTTAAGGACCCATGGCAACCCTGATATATCATAACAGAAATGTTTAACTTAACAGGACTTTTAGTATTATATTATTGACAGCACCAAGTTAAAATTATCAGAATTAAGTTTATTAAAAGTAACTATTTAACTAAGTAAGAAGTTTTGGAAGCAAAGTCTCTGTTAATTGTGCCAAACCAGTGCCTCCTTTTAGTCTTATTAATGTTTTAAAAATATTCAATAAATTGCTGTTTTTTATGTTGCAGTAGTCTTATTTTTCCATTAATCACAAAATAAATCAATAAATTACATAATAAATCTCTTTTTTTTATTTGTATAAATAATATAACAAGAATACTATAACAATAATATCAAGAATTGCCAGTTACGCCAGCAGCTTTTTCAGCTGACGAAACTAAAGCTTTGAGTTCTTTTAAACTTTTCACTTTGTCTCCTTGCAGCCCAGATTTAACAATCTACAAAAAAAAAAAAATTCAATGCAATATAAAAGTAGTATATTTATGTGTTGCCTAATACAAATTTTTATAAAATATTTCATTTCATTAATATATTCTGTTTTATTGACTAACTGTTCTGATCAGAATTTTTTGAACAGAATGCTTAAATTTGAAACCAAACTCCTTGGAGCAGCAGCCCATTAGAAGTTCAAGGCCTGCCATGCCCATTTCAGCTTTCGTGACCTAAGGCTCTGGGGTGCTAGACATATGTGTCCCGGTAAGGTGGTCAGCCTCACAGGGAACCCCCAGTGTTAAGTTCCCAAGCATGGTTGGTACCCATTTTAGTGACCCACTTAAGGGATGAAAAAGGGAAGGATCAACCACGCCCAATCCAGGATTTGATCCCCGGCGACAATGCAAAGCATTACCACTAAGCCACTGGACCTCTAAATTTGATACTAGTTGACGTTTTATTATTTTTTTTTCATCAATAAATACATAGCTGTGTATGTAACTTGTATGAAAAAACATACAATGCAAATTAGCATTTCAAATGCCAAAACAAAACTGCTTAAAACATGGAGGTATGTCCAATGAGTAATGATAATAAATTGCTACTAAGACCCATTTTCACACATTTTAATTACCAATCAGAGTTGCCAGTAAAAAAATTGAATCAATAAATACAAAATAGTTACCTCAGTAAATGCATGACTTATGACTTGCGTGGGGCAGCTCATCATGGCCAAGCATTGCAACCACTAGTTTATTGTACTAAAACCATCGTTCCTTATTGGTTTATTATCAACTCCTAAGGCATTGATATAATGGTACTTGAGATACTCAAATCTCTGTGCAGAGTAGTTGTCACAAACACAGAGAACATGAAACAAACTTTCCTCAACCGGTTGACAAGCCCTACAGATAGGGTCCTTTTTTACACCCTTGATGCTCAGGTGTCTATTGAGAGCACAGTGACCCATTAGTATTAAAATTGCTTTAATAAATGTATACTTTACCACTAGGGATACTTTTTGAGATCAACAGTTAGGGTTTTCTTTTTTCTATTTCTTACTGAAAATTAAGCATTCGAAATCTCAAAATTTCTCAATAGACACCTGAGCATAATGATGCAAAGAGCTTGCAAAGATGACCCTCTCTGTAGGGCATATCAACAGGTTGAGGATAGTTCATTTATTGTTCTTTGTGAATCTGACTACTACTCTGCACAGAGATTTGAGTACCTTGGGTACCTTGTATCAATGCCATGGAAGTAGATAACTTAACAATCAGGGAAATTCTGATTTCTATTTCAGCAATCGGCCTACTTCAAGGTTAAACGATGGTGTTAGTACAATAGACCAGAGGTCACTGTGCTTGGCATTGATGGGTCGCCCCACTCAAGCCATAAGTTATAAGCCCTTCAGAAAAAATCTCTTTGATAAAATGCAAACAACACAATAACTTACCAATTCTTCAAAGAAGTTGACATCGATGGCCAACTGTCGGCGGATTTTATCATCATCTGAGATGGCACCCAATGCAGATTGGCCAGAAGGTTTGTCTCGAGCTCGCTTCAGGATTTTGAGGCTGTCTTCCATTTTCTTAATGGAGGTCAGGACATCGCTCATTTGGGTCATACACCTACAGTGCAAAAAGAAGCAAATAATTTAGAACTAAATTAATGTAGGTACGTAAATGAAAAAAAATCTAATTATTTTTCTGGTGCAACAACGCACCATAAAGAAAAAAACAATTGGAGAGTACACAGGAAGAACCGATTGATTTATTAGGCGGACAACCGCAATTGTCTGTTTGGGGGACATTGGCGGCAGAAAACCGGTTTCTCTCTTTCTTTGCTTGGTACAAGCGTCAATCACATGAATCTTGGTAGCTAGGAACCACAGAGATAGTAGCTAAAGTATTAGAGTGGCAGATCACGTGACCCACAACACTGGCTTCATTGGGGCTCTTCAGGGAGCTCCTTGTGCGTCCCGTCGTTTGCGTTGGAGGTCACGTGATCTACCACTCTATTACTTTAACTATGATCTCTGTAGTAGGAACTGGCTTCCTTACACAAGTTTGGGCGATCACTCGCTATCATCGCCAAAGTGGCCTGCTAAGGAAACTTCTCTACAAAATCAATCGGTTTTTCCCCTGTACTCTTCAATTCTTAGTACTAAAAGTTCAAATTTAACTAGTTAATCTATCCATTTTTAGGTGTTAAGTTTTTATTGCTGTTAGAAATTTTCAAAAATGATATGTAGAATAATTTCAAAGCATGTGAAAAAAATTAATGGCTAGTTTCAGGTGAGGTTATCAAGATTTCATTCCGATCAGTACTCTGGTATTCTTTTCCCTTTTGACATTGATTTAACAATAAACGCTTGACAAAGAATTAATTTATATTTGGCTTTCTTTGTTAGCCCTCAAGCCCATTGTGTCTTGAAAATTTAGCAATTTATGCAAAATAAGTTTTTCACATGTGAGCATTCAGGACTGTTTTTTAGGAAGTTGAACTTTTATGTTGGTAAAAGAAAATTTACTTCTAACAATTTATTAAATATCAAAGAAATTTGTAATAAGGATAAATAGTTTTCAAAACAGAACTTTATTTAAATCAACTTTTCAAGTAGTTTTAATCTCTAATTACAAATATTTAAAACTAAATTAGGGACGAATACTTAAATCACCTTATTTTTTGTAAACAATAACATTTTAAAATATTACGAGTTTCCATGGCAAACTCTCATATTCTAAGTTTGAAATCCTGTGAGCTAGAATTTATTTGTAAAAAAATTACATACTGACTCAGGACTCCATCGATAATTTCCTGTTCGCAGTTTTCTACCCAGCCTGGGGACAGTACTGACTTCACATCTTGTGAGAATTGCGTCAGGGGACTCAGTACTTGTGATACATAGGGAGAGGGTTTAGAAGGCAACTAAAAACAATAAAATATCAGAAGAGTCATTTTATATAATTTGTAAGAATATATTTGCAACTAACACTGCATTATGAGTAACAAAACTTATTTTCAAAAAATCAAAAACATAACTTCGGTATTTTATGATGGTTACATATTAATTAAACATCTTGCATAGAAAAAAGCTAAATAACATAATAAATTAAATTGATTCAATGATCTTTTTAAATAAACATAACAGTTATCACAGTAGTAGTATTTTTCTTCATTTTCTTTCATAAAAATTCATTAATAAAAAAATAGTTTATTTTAATGAAAATAATAACAATCTTTATACAAAAACAAGAAATGCAAAGAAACAATATAATAATACTATGGCACTCCAAAGAGGGGGGGGGGGGGGATCCAGTACAGGCGAAAAAAAACATATATAGTTAAAATCATTACAAACATGGAAGCAAATAAGATAGATCATAATCTGGCGTACAGATATGATTAATATTCTTCAAATTAAAGTGAAAAATAGAGATCAAAGTCATTGATATTTATAAAACAAATTCAAAAAGTTTGCTAACACAATTTCAAAACACATAGTTCCACTGAATAAAGTTTTAATCAACATTATCGAATGTTACACTACATTCAAAATAACGTCAAACTATAAAGCAAGCATGATTGTATGAAACTTTTATTGAAATTAACATAGAGTGATCATGAAATGAATAAAAAAGACCATTCGAAAAACTTACTACTGTCTCTTTAATGAGACTGAGTGGAAGCCATAAAAAAAAACCAGTTGAACTGGAGAAGTGTAAATTAAGATTTAAATACAAATTAGATTACACTTTTATACATAGTTGATATTTGAATGATAAATCTATACAAAATTTAAGCAATGCAGAAATTTATTGAATGCATTTAAACATACCATTAAAAATCCATAACATCCTTGGCAAATCACAAACTTGAAACATAGTTTTCCAACTTTTTAATTATCATCATAAGAATGGGGAAACAATAACGAAACAAATATTTTTAGTGAATTTTAAATATAAAAACTTTTGGTGGAAAAAGCAAATATATGATTAAATGGAGTCTGGTTAAATGAGAGGCTACTGTATTATCAACATCACTTACCTCGCGATTTGTTTTCCTGAATCGTTGAGGAATACTTGATATCCATTTTAAATGTGAAGTGCACTTTTCCATCAGCAACTTGACTATACATTTTCCAGCATGTTGGGGAATTGCCTCAAGTTGTACAAGTGTGTCGTTATAAGTTGCTGAAATGTAAAGTTTGAAACCAGTCATTAGGTATGCCATTTATTTCTCAAAACTACCTCAGTGAATTATGCTATTGTGGGCAATATTAATTTTTGTAACACAAAATTTTGCACAATCGCCTCTTAATACTTTTCATTAATTTTTTTTATTTCATTTCATTTAAACTCAATTCTTAAAAAAAAAATAGTCTTTCACTTTAATGGGTTTTTTTAAGTGAGCATCTAAATATAAAAACTTAGAAACTTTTTAATGCCAGCGATATAGTCGCCAAAATGGCACAACCCTGCCAAAAAGAATACTTCCAAAGGCAACCTTTAACTGTGCATACTGTGGTCATTATTTAACTGTGTAAGCTGTGTTTTGTCAACAAAAAATTTCATTTAGAAAGTTTATTAAAGAAAAATAGAAAAAAGTATTGAAGCTTATATTAAAATTTATTTTGAGATTGGGACAAATAATTTTATGTAAAATATTAATTTGAATTTTTAAAAAAATTCATACAAATTATCAAAAAACATTAAGAAAAAATGAGAAATTAAATACAGTGAAATGCCACAAAGCATCTTAACTGTGATATATTTACATAAATATACATAAATAAAGGACAATTGTTTGTTTGCAATCTCTTAAAAATTTTCCTGAATTTAATTGGTGACAACAAAAATGATGTAGTAAATATATTATTATAAAAACAAAAATTTCTTTTAGAAAGTATGTATTCATATCAAATCAGCAAATATAGTATGTTTGGTTCAGATATAAACTAAAAAGAAAACTAATCAAATGATGCCATTTTACTATAATTCTAAATAGGAAATTTTTCATAAAATTTGAATGCTATCTGCATTCAAGTATGATATAAAATTAATTTTAAATTATTTAATTTCCACAAAATAAATTTTTAAATTACATGAACTATAATAGATCTTACCCTGAACTTGACCATCTACGGCTTCACTTCTTCTGATTTTAGGCTGTATAGAGGCCTCGAACAGAATTTTTAGCTGTGAAAAATATTAAATACAACATGTAATATACACATATTTATTTTAAGATTAATAAATTTGCAATTAATTGCTAAAAATTACGTTCCAATTGTAAAGAAAACTTACGTGAGGAAGTAAAATCTGCACATCTTTGATCAAAAGAGCCATTTGTTTTGCATCAGTATCCTAAAAGTAAACAATTTACATAGTTAAAAATTATTACAACAAATTTACACAATTAATATGTTTCAAAACATAATGCCAGTATAGAAATGGCAAAATGATGAACAAGTATTACTTTCAAAGGACTATTTAAAAAAAAATCAAAGTGATGTAAAAGGCCATCATTTAATTTTTTAAACATTTTTTGCATCTCTTTTAGTTAAGTTTCTGTTAATATTATAGTATATAACCCCTTTGGATAACCATGACCAATGTAATTACAATTATTAACCCTGGATGAAAACGAACCTAATAATGAAAGATGAGCCCGAGTCTAACAAATCCAGCATTCCGTATACAGAAGCTAAAAAAATCTAAGACATAAAAGCCCAGTGAAGCCAAGCCACCACTTCAGACGTTCTCTTGTTTAAAACGTGGGTGAGGGCTGCTTAAAAACAAACCAAATTAAGCCGCAAAAAAATTACGGCATACCTTGAGAAATAAATCCAACTTAATAAGTACATTAGGGTGGTCCTTAAAAACAAATTTTAGATTTCAAAAAGTCTCACCCCCTCAATTTGTTCATTCATATGAAAAAATAATTCCTGCAAAATTTTAGCCAAATTAATTAATAATAACACGTGCCCCACAGGGCTTAAAGTTTTAAAAAACGCAAAATTTTGGGATGTTTTTTTAAAAATTCCGTTATAAATCAATATCTATGCCAACTACGAAAAACTACTCAATACAAATGTTATCGAACATAAAATTTCCTTCAACTTTGTAATTTACAATTTTGATCTATGAGCAACAGGTTTCGAGTTATAGGGAAAAGAACGAGGATATTTTACGAAATTTCAAATCATGGCGCCACACTACACAAATGCTATCCGTCACATCCGTATGGTGCTACCAAAAACTCATTATTTAGTTAACTTTTAATCTTTCCTGCTTAAAAATCTCTAAAATGGGACAGATTTAAATATTTGTAAAAAAAAAACCATTTTTTTAAAGTACACCACAATCTAAAGACTATCAGGGCCGTCGCGTGGGTAAGGGGGGGGGGAGCTGCTTTCGCAATGAAGTTAGCTTTTTTAATGGAAAAAGCGATACACCAGGAGTCATGCAGGGACCCACGTGTTTCTCAACCTTCTCTCCTGTATTATTAATGATTACTGTATCTAGTTAAAGCAAATAAAAAACATTTTCTTTCATATGGTAATGGCAGAAAAGATGTTAAGCCTTTGTAACTGCTCAAGAGACTGCATTTTTTTAAGAAACCTAATGCGTTATTTTGAAATTGATGGAAAAAGCAACTTCGTATGAGTTTTAGTCATTTGTTCAATGGTGCATCTGAAGTTGGTTTTACCAAATTATGAATCGAAAACAGATATTTCTTATTGCTTCACTGGGTGGTCATGTGGGTGATGGGGTCGTCTCTTGGATTAGGCACTTTTGCAAATTAAATTAAAGATTACCTACCGAACAATTTGTGTAGCTAATAAGCAAACGACATTCTTACAAATTTAAAGATCACCAGACAATGTCCCTAATCAAAGCCAGTTTGCTGGCACAATATGTGCGTGAGGGGAAAGGGGGGGTTGAAAGGGGGCATTGGCTTATAAATCTTAATTTTAATATAAATAAAAATAAATTACCACTTACTATATTCATTTATTACAGTATATATGGCTTCAGTACAGTTTTTTAATCGCAGGATGTGTATTTTTGTGACAGTCTTGCGCAGTCAGTAAAATAAATTGTTTTTGGATTCATTCTTTGTAAATTGATAGTTGAATTCTTCAATTAACATCACACCTCTTTAAGCTGCCAAATTTTCGAATTTTAAAGATCTTGTATATCCCTTCCTTTTAAATATTTTTCTTAATTACACCAATAATGGATCTAGCTCCTTGAAATTTTCCAATAATATGAAATTTCAGTAATGGAAAGAGTATTATAATAGTTCTTGCGTAGTTGTTTCTTTCGCAGGCAAGAATACATGCTTTTCTCTAAAATTTGAGATCTTCATCCATTAAAAAGGAACCACTTGTGTAAATTCAGGTTTACTTCACCTATATTTAAAAAGAATATGAGTAGCAATCTTCATGAGATAGCAATTTGGCGACCGCAACTTGGTTTTTCATTGAAGCAATAACAAATATCTGTTTTCGAGGCATAGTTTAGTAAAACGAACTTCATATGCACCATTAAACAAATGACTGAAACTCATACAAAGTTGTTTTTTCCATCAATTTCAAAATAACGCATTAGGTTTCTTAAAAAAATGCAACAAAGTCTCTTGAGCAATTACAAAGGCTTAACATCTTTTCTGCCATTACCATATGAAAGGAAATGTTTTTTTATTTGCTTTAACTAAATACAGACACAGTAATCATTAATAATACAGGAGAGAAGGTTGAGAAACACGTGGGTCCCTGTATGACTCCTGGTGTATTGCTTTTTCCATTAAAAAAGCTAACTTCATTGCGAAAGCAGTCCCTCACCCCCTTACCCACGCGACGGCCCTGACAGTCTTTAGATTGTGGTGTATTTTAAATGGTTTTTTTATATAAATACTTAAATCTGTCCCATTTTAGAGATTTTTAGGCAGGAAAGATTAAAAGTTAACTAAATAATCAGTTTTAGGTAGCACCATTGTGATGGATAGCATTTGTGTAGTGTGGCCATGATTTGAAATTTCGTAAAATATCGCTCGTTCTTTCCCCTATAACTCGAAACCTGTTGCTCATAGATCAAAATTGTAAATTACAAAGTTGCAGGAAATTTTATGTTCTATAACATTGGTATTGAGTAGTTTTTCATAGTTGGCATATATATTGATTTATAACGGAATTTTCAAAAAAAAAAAATAATAATTGCGTTTTTTAAAACTTTAAGCCCCGTGGGGCACATGTTATTATTAATTAATTTGGCTAAAATTTTGCAGGAAATATTTTTTCATATGAATGAACAAATTGAGGGGGTGAGACTTTTTGAAATCGAAAATTTATTTTTCCCCATGTTAATAAGGACCACCCTAAAGTACATATTCATTTTTTGTGTATTTTTTCTTAATTTAAGCGTTTGTGCTTACATTTCATATTTTATCAAAAAATCCGGAGCCTTCCTGTTAAGCCGAATTTTGGATAAGCTGGACTCTACTGTATTTCAAAGAAATAACAATTGCAAACATAAGTTATTGCACATAAATAATTACTCCTTACGCCAAGTTCAATGGTGGTTAGAGCCCAGTGCTTGTATCGTGACAACAGCTGAAGCGTCAGCCTCCAGAAGTGGTGCTTGAGAGGAAGCAGAAAAATACCTTCGCCCCAGCAGCGATCCAGACTCAGGCACAAGGACTGGGTCGCATTTAAATTGTAGGAGGAATTTTCATCTAGAACAAATTTCATGAAATTATTTGTGAAAATATTATATAGGCAAATTGTAGGGAGAATTTTTATCTAGAAAAAAGTTTATAAGGATGTTTATGAAAATATGTCCATAGACCCAATGTACTGAAGGCAATTTTCAAATTGTAGGAAAAAATTTCAACTACAAAAAATTTCATGAAGATGTTTGTGAAAAAGTATTCCAAACATCTAATTGTAGGAAGAATTTTTATGTAGAAATTAATTTAATGGAATTGTTTGTGAAAATATAAAATATGTGCACACATCAAGTTATAGTAGGAATTTTCATCTAGAAAAAATTGCCTGGAAATGCTTGTGAAATATATTCACACAACAAACTTTAAAAGAAATTTTTTCCTAGGAAAAATTTCATGGAATTGTTTGTGAAAATATGGTGCAGAGATAAATTTTATTTCAATTGGTTTTTTTTTTTTTTTTACTTTTCTAGTTATTACTACAATAAAAAAATTAAAAAATATTTTTTTAGTAAAAAGTTTCTTTTTTTAAAGTTCACTTTTATTGTGGCTTCTAATTTTCCAAAATTTCAAAAAAACAAAATTATCCATAAATGATACGAAGGTACAATAAAGAAGTTATGTAACTCAAACATATTAAAATACCTTTTGGATTTGTAAAAGCTTCTAGCAAAGACTTTTCAAATTCACCTGCTATTTCTTGAAACCTACAAAAACGTTAAGTTGTAAACAAAATGTGACCAAGTATGCATTTTTTTATTAATTGAATCAATCAATAAAATTTCAAAATTTAAATGAAAATTCATTCTACTAAAACGCAAATATTTAGGAAAATTTACAAAGAAAAATCTTTTTAAATAGAACTTATTCCCATTTGTGCTACACTGGTACTGTATCACATTCTCATGGTTGAAAATACTACAGAAAGTGTTCAAATGGCAATCTACACTCCTTGCCAACCTAAGTTGGGTAAATAGAAATATGCTATGGAGAAGATCCTTCCGCACATGTAAAGAGTTCTATAAATTATTTGTGAATCCATCCAGAAAACATGTTTAAAACATTAATTTCGTGTAAGGCCTAACAGATTTCAATATTATTTGAGAAAATTTGGCAGTTTTATCAGAATGAAAAGTGTATTTTGGTTAAATTGTATTCAGATCATTTTGGATGTAAATATTACCTTACAAGAGTTTCCAACTAGCGGACCAACAACTGCGTTTTTCCCTTTCCCTTTTTACTCTTTGTTTTTACCCAAGTTAGGTTGGATACAACTAGCAAAACCTCAACTTTTATAACTAACAAAATCCCAACTTTTATAACTAACAAAATCTCAATACAATTCTTCTATCTTTGGATTATCAAGAGACATAAATATAGATGACAGTTTCCCGTACGTAAAATAAATAGTAACTAATATTTTAAATACTTTTCTGGTATGCAGAATAAAATTTTAAATTTATATAAAAATAACGATAAAAGTTAACCCTCTAATGCAGGATTTATTTATTATACTTGAAATAATATTTGTGATCTTTGATGGTCTTCAAAAAAGTTTTTTTTTTTAATCTTGTATAGTGCTAGCTGGAACTTAATATTTTAATTTTTTAAACATTAAAATCACCATTGACTTGAGGATGATGCATTAAATACATAGAAATCGCATCTTTTTAAATGCATTTTTTTTTCATGCAATAGTAAACTTTTAATTCCAAAATATCATTATAGATTCCAATAGATGACAAATTGCTCAAGATGCCGAACATCGACAATATATAAAGTCATAAATTGTACTAAAGGGTATATAACCAAATAACAACAGTATCCAACTAGAGGGGATTCAATTATTTTTTAAAGTCAATTGCCATACTGTTTATAAAATAGTTTAAAATTTATTTTACTAATGACAAACTAAATAAAGGCTGACAGAGTACAAAATTTAAATTCCAAAAGTCACTTTCACAGGCAATAAAAACTTGAATTAAATAAAATATCTCTTTAACTGTTAAAACCCATACCTTATTTGAAAGTACACGTCCAGGTTCCACTTAGAAATGAACTCTTTATAAGACGGCAAGCTTCTTAACCTTCTCACACTGTTCTGGTCTCCGCAGAAGGTCTCGAAACTGTCAAGGAATTTCATGCTGGCTGAGTAGTTCTGGTGGAAAAGCTGAGGGTCGCCAACGGAGTACAGGTGGACTGAGGATACATATCCAAGACATTCGATGAATTCGGGCCACACAGCGTTGACGAGGAAATCAAAACCAGGAATAACGTCAGACCTCCTAGAAAACAAAAGGGTTAATGCGAATTTGTTAAAATATAAATAACACCAGTAGGTTTTAAAAAAACTAAATTTTGTATCTGGCAGCAGTGTGATGTAAACAAACAGAAGTGATCTGATTGTCAAGTTGCTATGTGGTTGATTTCATTAAACAGTTTGGTGTTAGCGTTTGAACATGTAGTGTGTCTTTCCTTCTAGTCATTTAACTCTGCTAATTTTTAAAAGGATAAGAACTAATATAAAGTCAATAGAATTTAGTTTGGTGATAAATAAGGACATTATTTCAAATATTAAGGGCAGAGTAGAGTAACAAAAACAAACCCAAGTCTTAAGCGAATGATTATGAATGAGTCCGACTAACTGCGGATCTCCAAACTAAAGTGCCTCAGTGTTAATTCAATAGGGGAAAAGTTATTTTCCAAGCCACATTTCTCTGGCTGCATTGAATATGTTTACAAACAGTTTTTATGTATGATAAATGTAGCTGACTTACAGGCCTCTTCTATAATCCCCCTTTTTGAAATTGGTTAGAATATTTTCCGATTTTTTTTTAAATTTAAAAAAAAAATTTAAAAAGGTGGGATTATAGAGACCTGTAAGACAGCTATATTTACAGTGGTAGCCCAAAGTGTGGACATTTTTGGAAGTCTCATCTGCTTCAAATGTTATCTGTGTGCTTGCATTTATTAAATTTCGCTTAATTACAAACATTTAAATATTAAGTTGAAGGTAATTTAATGTAGAATTTCATTAAAAAAACAGAATTAAAGTATCTGTATTACAAATAAAGTTATGCTCATTTTAGTTGAACAAACAAGCACAATCAATAGATTCTCTTATGCGAAAATTGCAATACAAGTTGGTGGTTTAATGACTTGCAAAACTAAGACAGATCATAATATTAGTTGCATAACTTATTCGTAATACAGATATTGTAATACTGTATTTATTTTTAATTCTACATGAAATTACTTTGATGATGATAATGTTGTGTCCATGGATATAGATTATATGGGACCAAAGGTCTCATAGACTGCTTCAGCGATCTGCAGACAGTGGTCCTCATAAAGATTAAATTACTTTTAATTTGATATACAATTGTTTAATTTAATTAATATATTCTGTAATCACACAAAGTTAAAAAATATGAAACTTTAAAAAAATGTCCACAATTTTGGCCACCACTGTATCCTATATAAAAACTGTTTGTAAATGTATTCAATGCAGCCAGAGAAATGTTGCTTAGAAAATCTTTTTTTCCCATTGGATTAACAGAGGCATTTGGTTTGGAGACCCATTATGCACCGGCCTCATTTACTCCTAAGGGGACGTACATAAATTATGTGAGGGGAGGGGTATGCGCCAAAGTGACGGATCGTGACATGGAGGGGGGATGGGTAATTGCTTGCGTGAGGTAGCGATTCGAAAATTTCCAATTTTGCAAAGAAAATCAGTTTTACATAAAATAAAGTTTTTGAGAAACAAATTTGAAATTAGAAGACATTAGCGAATGGATAGCTAGACCTTAGACAACGGAAATGGAAATACAAAATTGGTATATTCCTGTGAATAAATTATTTAACTAATATAAATTTTCCATTTTTTTCTTTCCTTATTAATTCTTTTAAAAATAAAATTATGCATTTTTTATGCAATTTCAGAAACAAAGGGAAATATTGAAAGTAGTTTTTTCATTAGGGGGGAAGGGGTTCCATCATACGTAACGCAGCGTATCATAGGGGGAGAGAGAGGTCAAAAAAATTTAAATTTCGTGTGACGTAGTTTATGTATGTCCCCTAAGGGTGAATGGGAGCGAGTCTCCAAATGAAAGTCTTCTCTATTTAATCCAATGAAAAAATAATTTAAGCCAAATTACTATGACTGTAATGAGTATCTTTACAAACGGTCTATCGATTAAATATAGCTGGCTTACAGCATATTAAATTCTGATAATAGCAAGATACAAATTTTTTGTACTTGCTTAACTAGAAAATTCTTTTAAAACCTTTTTTAAACTGTTAATCGTGCATTCATCAATACACAATACTTATTTTATTACCTTATATTTTATTACAATGCCAAAAATATAATCACACTAAAAATGTTTCATAAAAAAATGGCAGCTTTAATGTATTTGTTGAAAATATTCTTACCTTCTACATCTTTGAGTCATATTCAATATTCCTTGGCAGGATGATGATATAAACCCAAGAATCCTAGTGTAGACTTTGTCCAAACCAAGTTTAGTGACATTACTTTGGGTGACTAGCTAATGGGAACCAAAGAAAATATTATTTTTAAAAAATTAATAATTATTAAAATGTATAATAAACATACATTCTTAAACTCTATGACAAACTTAGGATCTCTTTCAAATGCATATTAAGGAAAAACATGCTTAAAATTGGCCTCAAATAGGCAGTGTCTCTAATAGTATTTTATTAAAGAATTTCAGTACGATTAGTGATAGAAAAACCTAAAGTCTTCGTTTTCATTAAAAATAAGGTTGCAGACTAAAACTTCGCTATTTTAATACATTGTACAAGGTTTACAATAAGTTTATGGCTTTTATAAAAAGCTATACTATGATGGGTTTCAGCTGTTCTGACTAATTCAGTTCATTGGTAATTTTGGTTTTTCATTTTAATTAATTTCATTAAAAAATTACACCAGTGATGCCTCTAGTAATTATTAGGTTTGGTTTGAATTATCGTTGCACTAGAGCTACACGAGGGCTATTGGCCACAGGCGTCTTATTTTAGAACCACAGTCAAGTGACGAGCCAACATCTGAGTAGGCACCCAATGCAACCGTTAAGGGCGACATTGTACATGGTGTTATGACCGTCGCACATTTTTGGCTGAACATGCCGTCTATAGGTCGGCAGTTATTTTGGTGATGCCCGGACGTGAACCTGGGACCTTCCTTAAGCATGCTAGGCAAAGGCCCAATCGACTGTAATCCCCAGCCCCCCTATAGTAGTAATTATTCTATGATAATCCTTTACTTTAGCGTAGCCAGATTAGATTTGTCTTTGTGATATTTTTTTTACTATGAAATCATATCTAAAGTTTCATAAATTATATCTTGTTCATGTTGCTTTTATTTGAAAAAACTATTTAAAAAATAGAACCGAGACTATCTGCATAACTTTCTTAGCTAGATAAATGAGTAGCATTGTAGCAAGCTAAACTATACTGTAAAATGCAATCAATATATACGGTCATACAACTTAACATAGACATTTCTTACACATATATTACATATTTTAAAATTCTTACATCTTTCATAAAAGGCTGAACTATTTCTTGTCGAAAACAGTTTTCAGCTTTTTTCTCTTCACTAATCAAGGAGTAGATTCGAAGAACTTTATTCAGATTGCTCTCATCACTTGATAATAGACTTTTGAGGAATACTCTTTGCAACCTTTCTTCTAAATTTTTACCAATTATCTGCACTTCCTAGTTTAAAAAAAATAAATAAAAACATGAGTAATGTTATAGGCATGGATTGGAAAGTAACTATTGAAAAGAACTCGATTACAGTTAAAGTTGCTTAGTATGAAAAGTAACTATAGTTACAGTAACTTTTATATGAAAATATAAAGTTTATATTATAATATGAGGCTTTAAATTTTACTTTTTATTCCTCAGAGAGTAAAAAAAAATAAAAATTTAAATGCCAATTAGCTTTTTAAAACTTTTATCAAAATGCTGAGGTTTGTTCAACAATTAGATATACACTAAGCTAGTAAATTTTGAATCTACTATTTAGTATCAATTTTTAAAGATTTTATAACTAATTTTACTTTTTAGTTATGTAAGGAGACACCTTTATACTTTATAAAAAAAATAATGAAATATTTTGCAAAATTTTCATACAATTTTATTCTAATATTGCCAACAAACAAAAGTCCCCTATCATTTTTTGATAAATCTTTGAAAATACACAAATAGACATCCACAAAGAAAGGAATACACTTTTAAATTATATTTTTGAATTATTAACTAAAAATTATATATTTGACTATTTTAAAACATCACCTGATCTTTATGTTCGAGATCTTTGATATTAGATACTTTTTGCATGTGAAATTTCACAGAGTTGTAAGAAAATGCAACTCTTTCTAACTGCAAAGGGCTAAAAAAATAATCAGGCAATTAGTCATTTAATTTTTTTTAATAACATTTTTTTATCATATGTTGCTTTACACACAATCAAAAGTTTTAAAAAATATTTAAAAAACATTCTAATTTTAAAAAAATAGCTGTTCAACTGGGAATTCTGAATAAAAAAAAACTATAATATAAGAACTTGGATCAAAGTTAAGAAAAAATGCAGAACATATTAATTAATAATTCAACTTCCTAGATAATAATTCAAATTTTTATTGTTCTAGTATAACAACATCTAAAGTAATAATATATAAATTTAATATACAAATACGTATAAATTCTAATGTTTGAACTTGATTTCTTTCAAAGAACTTAATGTAAAAAATCATGTTATAGGCTATAAAAAGAAAAAATTTTGAACACAGGTTTCATTACTTAACTTAACTGAAGTTCACTTGAAAGTTTTCTGGAAAAAAATTTCAAGCATTAGGGTAGCCTAAGCAGTGAATGAACGTTTAAGGCGCTGCGTTTGCCAGTGATTGAACACCAGGATATAATGACCAGGATATAATGACCAGGACAACCAAAGATATGTCAGATAGCTTCCTACTACATGGGAGAAAGTCAGTGTTGCCAATCCATATAGTGGAATGATTTTCAATCCTTATTTTTTAATTATATTTACTAAATGTTCATTCACTGAGGCATGTTCAGTCACTGGTCAGTCTATCCTACATTTTACATTCTGTATAAAAGCAGGTTTGAAAACACCCTGGCATAAACTTACTTATCATCTTCTTCTGAAGCAGCATTCAAATCTGATATTTTTTGGAGACCTTCCAGAACACATATTGCATGATATGCCGACACCTGAGGGTGTTTTCAGGATTACATTATGGTAACTTATGCATGAAACTAATGCATGCATGAAAACTAAATATGATAATAGTCTTAATATATTTAATTAATACAAAATCGTAGTTTATGTAATAGTCTTAGAAGTTATGTAGTATAATCGGAAAAAGAGTTGAGATGCAATGATATAACATAGGATATCTGCATTTTTTATCATAAGATGCAGGTACTAATTACACTAATATTACATCAGAAATAACAAAAATATTTCTAATTTATGTTACATATTACAGTTAAACCCCGATTATCCGAATTAATGTGGTCCAAAACTAACTCGGATAACCGAAAAACTCGGTTAAAGCGAAAATTGTAAATAAAACAATTTTGCGAGTCTAAATGTATATTTTAACTAATAAAAATTTTATATAGAGACACCACGTGCAATTCATATGCATGTATGGCATTTAAAGAGTTCTTTTACTTAAAAAAAGTTCTTAATTTTTTTGTTTCATGCTATTTTGGCGTTTCACGGCAGCAATGCATCGCCCTTCTTTTAAGGATAACAGGATTGCTGGTGTCGCTTCGTGTTGTTCTATATATTCAATAGCACTTTCGATAGCTCTTAGTCAGAGGCATGTTGTACAGGGGATATTGGTGTTGGATTTCTTTTTCCTGAGGGTTTGTGAAATCGTGTTCTGTTCCGATTTTTTTTTCGGAAGTCATCGGAAAAATCTTAGAAATATTTAAAAGCTCAGTTAAAGCGGAAAATCGGGGCTCAGATAATCAGGAATGTACTGTATTCCAAATAAATTATTTGAATTAGTTTAGAAAAAAACTGTGCTACATTTAGAGTTCTACCTTGGATGCATGGTTCGTAGCTCTTTGGGCAAACAAATTAGTGGCAAATTCCAAAGTGCTGTTTAAACCGCTTTTCACATGCTGAAATTAAAATTCACAATATTTCAATTGAAAGTATAAAAGATTTTTTTAAAACTTTTACAAACAGCTATAAGCCTGGTTTTGTTACATCATTAAAATATTATACATCATAAGTACTTACATCAAGTTCACTTTTCAAACCTTGCAAAGGAGAGCTCAAATTTTTAATGGATTTGTCCAGACCAACCTATATGAAACAAAACACAACATATAAGATAACAGAGAATATGACATTTTAATTTAAACCACAGTCATGCTAGTAAAAATATATATTAATTTTTGCCAAATAAAAAAGAAAAGAAACTTACAAGCTCTGCTTTTCATATATATATGAAGTGTACACAGGAAAAACCAATTGATTTTGCAGAGAAATTTCCTTAGCAGGCCACTTTAGCGGTGAAAGTGAGTGATCGCCTAAACTTGTGTAAGGAAACCAGTTCCTACCACAGAGATCATAATTAAAGCAATAGAGTGGCAATTCACGTGACCTCCAATGCTAAGGACGGGACGTGCAAGGAGCTCTCAGAAGAGCCCCTATGAAGCCAGTCTTGTAGTCACGTGATCTGCCACTCAAATACTTTAACTACTATCTCTGTGGTTCTTAGCTACCAAGATTCAGACTATTGACGATCCTTACGCTTGGACCAAGTGAAGAAGAAGGAGATAAACCGGTTTTCTGCCGCCAATTTCCGCCAAGCAGACAATTTCGGGCGTCTGCCTAACAAATCCATCGGTTCCTCCCCTGAACTCTTCATATATTAGTCTTTATCCAAAATAAAATTTATTTTACTCAAGTACGTTAGACTTCCAATTACAACACACGCTATGAAAGCACCTTCTTCCCCTTACTCATTTGGTTTACAGGAAACTGAGTGAGCATTGCTGTTATTATTTTTCCCCACTCCATACCTTGCCTATTTACTATGCGAGCCTCGAAAAGACTTTCTTCCCCCATCCCCTCACTTGGTTTTCTAGGAAACGGGGGGAGCATCACTTTTCTAAACCTGATGTGTTTGAGGTTCTGGGTTAAAACAATTGAGGTTAAACAATTGAGGTTAACAATCCAAACAGTTTAAACCCAAGTAGGGTGGGGAAGAAACACACTGTTTCAAAGAAAACCACACACCGTTATGGGGGAGGAAAATGCTTTCGAGGCTCGCATTCTAGATAGACAAGGTATACTTGAGTTTGAAAAACAACTGCGATAAACTTTGCAAAGCAAACTATGTTTCGATAGACTTTTGAAGATGAAGTTTGGACTTCCAAAACAACCAGAGCTTTCAATGTCTCAAGCCACCTGAACCAAGTTTTTATTTTTTTTAAAAATATCCATTGACTTACCAAGTTGCTGGATAAATTCACGAGATCCACATAATCCTTGTTGATGAGTTCCACCATGGCTGCACACAGGATCTTGTGGTACATGTTGAGATGCTCTCGCATGGTCTCCAAGGAGTGGTACCGACGGCAGTTGCTGACAAATCGGTCCACACTGAACTCATCCTAAAACGACCAGTTATTTTAGTCTAGGTTGGAGAGCCTGGTCTAGGAAAATTCAGACTATAGGCACAATACATTCTGGGACCCTTTATAGAAAAAGGTTTTGCACGATTGTCCTTAATGATTGTGGTATATGGCTGACGTATAATATTTTTTGCTACAATTTTATCAGATTTCTTATAATATTGATCAAACCAACCACGTAATAGATCAATGTCCGAGACAAATAAAGTTAAAAACAAAGTGGCGAGACAGAAAATTTTACAATTTATTGAAATATTTTTGGGGGGAATACAACATTTAGCAAAAAAGAAACTTAAATTTTGGAGCCACTAAAGTTTGAGGCCTGGGCCTCAGGAGGGTAGATCAGGCCCTGCTGGGCTGGATTGAATTCGTATACCCTCTTCCCTCCAGAGGTACCACACATGTGAACCTTTGTAGAATTCACAACTTCAGTTTAAAATTGAAGAGCTTGGTGGAAAAACATGCTAAGTGACAAAAAGGTTAGGGTTACCAGGTTTAAAAAGTAAAAAAAAACAGGACACTTACTTTTAAAAAGCAGGAAAAGCCGGACACATTTAAAATTGTGACAAAACCTTATTATTAGCACATTAAACATTATTACATCATATTATTTATACATTTATTGTTAGCATATTTTTTTAAGGAAATCAACGCAGCTGACTAAATGCCTTGTCATTTAGAGTATAACAAATAAAACACATTTTGGAGTAAACTAAAAAAAAAGTAAGCTATTACAATTACACTTTGAAATTTATACAAACTTCTTTAAAGATCTTCAAAATTAATTAAATTTTCAAAAATAAGGACATTTATGGATTTTAAAAAAATAAATACGGATGGCAGGACGTAGCCTGTAAATACGGACGTGTCCTGCTAAATACGGACGTCTGGTAACCCTAAAAAAGGTGAAAACGAGAAAATGAGCTTTGAACTTTTTCGTTTACACTTTGATACATTAAAAAAGATGCTTCCAAAAGGAAAAAAAGTAGTCAACTTTAGGTTAGTTGGAAAGGGGAAACTTGTTATTTTTAAAAGAGGAAATAAAATGTTCATTGACACAAAAATTAAAAAAAATTTCAATAATGTCTCATAGCACATTCTTAGGGACAGTAAAATAAACCTCTGGTCACAGTGCTTGGCTTATTGAACTCCCTACAAACATCATAACACGTTCTTCCACTAAGCTCTTCAATTTTTTTTAATACTAACTAACTATTTTATTATATTTATAAACTAAAAGCTCTCCTAACTACCAATATCAAAACAGCTGATTTATTAATAGCATTAAAGTATGATGTACCAAGGGAGGGGTGTATAGGGTCAAGCAGATTGAGGAGGGTTGGGAAAAAAAGTTTTTTCAGCGGTTAATTTATTGGACAGTTTGGATTACAGTAAAAGTTGAAATACAGTAACCTACTGATTATCCACCGGTGGATTACCCGCTTCTCCCCTGCAAAAATAATGATTTAACAAAAAGCAGAGAAATAAAATTTATCTGTTTCAAAAATTAGAAGAATGCATTCCAAGAACAACCAACTCCTTTCAATAAGACGAATACATTTATATTTAAAGAACGAAGAATACATTATAAAAACAATGAATGCACTTAAATAAGAATGCCTATAGGAAACCTGGAGTGTGCCAAAGTTTGTTCGGCCAGGTGCACCTCAAGGGCTATTTGTCATAAAAAGTGGCTTGTTAAATAAATTGCCCGCTATCTCAATTGAGAACTGCTTTGCGTGATTAGTGCAGATTTGCCTGATTAGTGCTAGATTAGATACTCTTACTCTATGTTACTTTTATAAAACCCTGAAGCAATTTTGCCGATATTTTCTCTACTTTTGTGGATTATCCACAAATTTGCTTATCCGCGGATGCTGTGCCACACAATTCCGCGGATAATCGATAGTTTACTGTAGTCTAGTAAAGTAATCACAAAAAAAAAACTGACAGAGCCCAATTTTTTCAGTCATATCACTACAAAAAGGTGTATTTTTAACCCTCAAAACATCAAATTTCACTAACTTGATGCGACTCTCAGCAAATGTTAAACACTACTTTTGTTCAAAAATCAAAATTACTAACAAAACGTAGTTATAAAAACATAATTGTTTGAAAAATATGTTGCAAAGAATATGTGCATAGGATTTTTTTTCAGGAGTGAAATGGAAAAGAGCTACATTTGAGCTATTACAAGTTGTTGTTGAGTAATTGTACAGCTCATCTAATCTTGAACTAAGATAATGTGACCTGATAACAGAAGTCATGATTTTTTTTTTTAAAATGATTGCTATTTTAGTTTCGGTCTTACAAGAGCTGCACTAGGTCTAGTGTTAGTTGTAGTTAAGTAATTGTAAATTTCATATTATCTAGATGTAAGGTGAAGCAATAAGATCACTAAACTCATCTTAGAAAGATCAATTGGCGATTTTAAGGTTGGTTGGATTAACCTCTTACAAAAGTAAAACCTTATCTATTGTAAGCTGTTGTTAAGTAATTACTACCAGTGTAATCTTGATCTAGGATAAAGTGAAAAGATCTTGAACTCATCATAAGAAGACCAATTGTTGTTTCAGGTTCGGTTGGATTGACCGCTTATAAAAGCTACACTTGGGAAATTGTTAGTTGTTGAATTGTACAACCAGAACAGTACTTGTAAGAAACATGAGGCTATATTGTATGAAACATGAATCTATACTGTATGAAACATGAGGCTATATTGTATGAAACATGAATCTATATTGTATGAAACATGAGGCTATATTGTATGAAACATGAATCTATATTGAATGAAACATGAATTAGAATGCATTGCATTCGATATTTGGGCATTTTTGTTGTTTGGTAACGTAATGCAAATGACCAAATCGAGAACGGCCATTATATCAAAGCTGTGCCCAAAACAAATATATATACGAACCGCCATGAAGTCATCTTTATTGAAACAAAGCGCCGACGTGGACTTATCCAGATGAGAATCCATTTTCATACGTTGTTCCTTGAAAGCAAATTATAAAACATTCAACGATAGTTTATTCCGATCATCATTTTTAATAAAACTTTAAACTATTAAAAGAAATAGAAGTGACAAGTCATATTACAAACCAGAAATAAACAAACATTGCACAATTTCAGAAACGTTGCCAACTTTTAATTGAAAAAAATGACTACTACTTTTACTAAAAACTGAAACACTTCTTAATCAAACGACTCAACAACTCCACTCTAAACTCTTTTTTATAATCAATGTGTTGTGTTTGTAAACAAAGAATTTTTAAACATGGGGAAAGCGAAAAACAAAAAAGATCAAAAGAAAGAAGAATCAAAAAGTCAGTTTTCGTTAGTTTTGTGTTCTTAATTTATTTTCTACTTAAAAACGTACCAATATAATATTTGTTCTTTTTCCTTAGATCCACTTTTCAAAAGTCTTCCTCCATCCATTGAAAAACTCAGTGAAAGAATCGGTCTTCGTGTAAGTCTGTTTACTGCGTTTTTAATTTTTTTTACAGGCTGTATCCTTCAATCAAGGAAATGTGTTTATATATAATTTTTTACGGTTTATATTTCAACCTTTCCATCATATAAATACCAAAGTGTGCACAAACACAACTATATTGGCTTACTCTTAAATGTTTTTTATGGTTAAATATACTGTAGTTGATATAACCCATGCGGAATGTGGTCCAAGTGGTACGGCTATGATATAAAGGTTGGTCTGTTATTTGCCAACTTTTAACTTTTGACAAGCTTGAAAATCTATAGTCATTAGGGTTCCGTACCCATGGATATGTATGAAATGTGAAGTGAAATATTGACTTCATTTGGGTGTTTTTGTTACTTGGAAACGTAATAGCACGTAACGTGATAGTTATGCTGAAAGAGCAGAAGTAACAACAGCAAACCACATGACGCTTATTACCAAATCGAAAAAAGTCATAGGCATTCTGCTAAAGACAAAAACTTGTTATTGTTAAAATTGAAAATTTAACTAGGGATTTAGTGAAAAAAAAATTCTTTAATATTTTTTTACTGCTCTTTTGAGCTTACTCTTTTTGAGCTGAGATACAGGTTAAACAAGAATTATTTGAATATTAATTGGTACTTTTCCGTTAAACCCTCACCAATTGGCCTTTTTTTATTTGACTATTTTAATGTCTCAATGTTTTGATTTGTTTATTAAAATTTCAAATGGTGCTGTGTAAGCAATGTTTTATAATGATATAAATATATGTTGTCTAGCTGTGGGCAGAGATCAACCTGGGTCAAAAAATGTTGTAGCAAAAATGCTAAAATGTAGAAAAAAGCTGTAGCAAAATGCTAAAGAAAAATTAGTTGCTTATAAATCAACGCCCAATCCAATTAAATCACTTGAATCTATACACAACTCAATCTTTTTGTAGCATTTAATTTTGTTTAGCAGTATAGCTTAACAATATATTGATAAATTTTGATATGAATCACGACAAATTTAAATAATTATATAAAACTTTACGAATAAAAGTACTTTTAACTTTTTATAAATATTTTAAAGTAAGTACATTTACTTTTATTTATGGTGTTGGATTATCTTCAGATTTGTCTATGAACATGTTTTTGCTGTTCATTTGGTGTATTAAAATCAAGTTTTGGTTGTTTAAAATTCCACAACTTTTAGTCTTGCAATAGATATATATCCTTATTAATATGGTTTATACATTTGTTGGGGAAAAAAATCCAAGCACTTTTCCAGAAAAATTCAAGGACTAGAAATTTACTAACAACATAAAATCGAAGTAATTTTTTTTAAAAAACTAAATAAAAAAATTAAAAACTTAACTCAGAAAATATATTCTGGTTGTCAGACTTGGCCTGAACCGGAGCTACGAAAGTACCAAGATACTTTTCCGATCACGCAGAGCCAGAGAACTGTCGATCATTCTGACGCAATGTGACGTCATCTGTAGATTACATTAAATTTACTAGGCAGTAAACAAGTAAATCAGGAAAATTTATTGGACTTCTTTTCTAATGGGAGGTTGCACTGGCTGGCCAAGATTTGAAGACATCTTAGTGTAGCCTAATCTGAATTCATCTTCCCATTTTCTTTTTTCCACAGAAAGTACCAGAAAGCTACATTAAAAAATTCATCAAAGATGTTCTGCCATCAACCAACACCTATGCCTTAGATGAACTAAAGCACTACGTCTTCAGTTTTGATAAGTACAAGAAGCGACGGACTGCCATCGCTAGGAAGAAACGCAAGACTTTGCTCAATGCCAGTGAACTGAGACGACTTGCTACTTATAAGTTAGATCCCACTACTACCAAGTAAGCTGCTGCTTTGGATATTAATATATATATAAGGTTTTGGTAGACAAAGGATATATTTACCATTTAGTAAACCTGTTAAAAAGGTCACTTTCATGCACATTCAGTGCAATATAATATATTACCAATGTGGAAGTTCATCATTTTTTAGCTTTCGTTTTTGTGAAGAAGAAAAACTTTGTCTAAAAGCCAATTCGCTAACAAAATTAAAGAAAAAAATATTTTCAAATCAAATATATAAAGTAAATAAAATTGGAGAAAATCTGATACTTAACTGGAAGTGATTAAGAAATTTTAAAATCATTTATCAATCTAAGAGTTTTTTTTTTATTAAATTATCTAATTGCATCTAACAAACAAGTTCTCTATTGAATTCCACTTAAAGTAGAAGTTTAGTTTAAATTATTTTTAAATTTATTTTAACTCTCTGTTACTTAAATGTAAGTCACATAAGTACAATTATCTGTTTGTTATAGATTCCACACATTTGTTCCTATACATGAACTATGGAAACAGTATATGCACTCAATGCTTCAACTGAAAGAGTAAGTGTATTTTTGTCAGTATAAGGCAAAAACCTTAAATTATACTGCAAAAAAATTGAAACAGATATTAATCATCTTTTCCCCATGCTTTACTCACCTTTTCAGTGATAGAAGTATGGGATGCCCACAATATCTCATTTAGTTATAAATCTAATTAGGTTTGGCTAAAAAATTTACTGTACTCAGGGTTGCCACGGTTCTTGAAAAGTGCTTGAAAATCACTATCAACCTGGAAAAGTCTTTTATTTTTTGCTTAGAGATAACTTGGTTGAATTTTCTTTGATTGTGTCGTCAAATATAAACAGAAGTCTTAAAATATTGCCTTCTTAAGCTGTTGCAAATTTTAATTTTGGTTTCATAAAAAAAAACACATTTTCAATGTGAATCAGTTCCTATTTTAATGTTTAATTTATTGTTTATGTATAATTCAAGAAGGCAGAGCAAGTGATTTTAGATGGATTTTTTAATATATAACTGGTTATTTTATGACTAAAATTTTAGTTCATTTGAAAGTTACAGAGCTCTTAGTCGTTTTCTAAATGAATTTTTAAAAACGATGGTGAGATTTGGGAGAGAGAGTTGCTTGTTTGAATCTACAGTCCTTGAAAATGGAGAAATATATAATTGAAAAGTCCTTAAATAGTCCTCTTTACCAAAAAGTGTGGCAACCCTGCATACTCTGCTCTGTTCTTTTCTCATACTCTGTTAACCCTCTAAGGGATCAGCAAATTTACTTAAGTCTAAACTGGCTTTAACTGCACAAGATTGAAATGTGCATTTTTTAAAGATTTAAAAAAAAAAAAAAATGTTGACTATATTTCTGTAGTGGCCAATTACATAAATGACTCCTCAATACATCAAAAGTTTAAATTTAGTAAAATTATAAAAAAATTAATGTTATGAAATAAATAACGATGCTTGAAAACCTGTCAGTTAGGTTTATATCTCTGTATCCCTTGGAGAAAAATAAATATTATTTGTGCTTCATATTTCTGTCAATTCACTTGCAGTCCTCTTCCAAGTGAGCTTTCAAACACCTATCAAAAACTCTTGAAGGCCGACTACCATGGCTGCATGTTGGTCGTAGTCTCCTCCAACTGCCCTAGCTATGTGGGGAAGTCTGGGATTGTGATACAAGAAACAAAAAATGTCTTCAAACTCATATCCAAAGAAGATAAAATCAAAAGTAGGTTTAAATCAGGTTTCTTCCGAGTTTGTACATTCCTTAGAAACTTTTAAGAAAAGATTTTTAAGGACTTTAATAAGCATTTTTATTTTTTCATTTTGGTCTTTAAAAATCCTTATTTATTCAGTTTGTTTGGTTCAACATTGCAAATCAAAATCAATATGATAAAAACCAAAAATGAAGTTGTACAGAGTGAGGCAAACAAAAGTGACCCCGGAGTGGAGATAAGAATACGACAGAAATGTTGCCAAGTCAAAAACCAATACAAAAACAGGTTTGCTAACTGAAGCTATTGATCGCTTAAATTTTTAGCCCAGACAAACGCTTGGCGACTTATTTGCCGGCAACTACTCTATGGTTTTGAGAGGCTAGTTTAAATGAAATATAAACAAGGTTTGTAGAGCTGATCAAGAAAAGTTTCCACTAGTGATCATTTTGGTCGTTATTTATCCTAGAGAATCGGACCTTTTTGTTATTGTTAATAAAAAAAATTCTAAATTGATTGCAAAACACAAAATTTGCATTATGGGATGTCTTCATACAATAAGAACTAAGATCTAAACTCGCCACTAGTCTATGAGTAGCTCTAATGTGAAGCTAATCCAATCTTACCAATGCAAAAACAAGTTTTGGGCGGCTTCAAAAGTTTTCTCCCCAAGCATTTCAATGTATTCCTATCTCTAGACCGGGGCCACTTTTGTTTGCCTCACCCTGTATATTTGATTAACTACAATCAAAATTTCAAATCAAATTTGTGTTATTGCTAGTGAAAAGTTATTAAAGCTCCCTTCCACTTTTTTTACCGGCCATAATTTTATGTTTTTTGGTTGTTAATTTTTAATAAGTTTTGAGTGCATAATCCCTGCTATAAAGGAAGGCATTTAGAAGTACAGTAAACTCCCGATTATCCGCGGGTGGATTATCCGCTTTGCGGATTATCCGCGGGCCAATTTCCTCCCATTTTTAGTTCAAATATAAAAATAAAAACGGGACAAATGAATTATATTTTGTTTTAAAACTTTTTGGAAGAATGCATTCCAAGAACAACGAAATCCTTTCTAGAACGACGAGCACATTCAAAGAACGACGAATACATTTAACAAGAACAACGACTGTATTAAAATAAGAGTGATTAAAGAAAACCTGGTGTTCGGCCAGGTGCACATCACGAACATGTTTTTTGTCAAAAAGCGTCACTTGTAAAATAAACTGCACGCCATTTTAATTGAATTGCGTTTTATGATTTCGTGCGTTATGTGAAAGAAACTTTATAAAACTATACTTTATAAAAACAACTTTTACTTTATAAAAAGTTGCCTTGACAATTTAAGACGAACTCATTAAAAAGACTGAAAACAGATCCTCTAAAAATCAAAGCTGCTTGCTGTATGGCATAAACGAAACGACAGTAATAGACATTTTGAAGTAAGTTAATTTGCACATGCTATATACGATTACCGTAATTTACTTAATAAACCCAGAAGAAATTTTGTTTATAGACATTTTTTTCATTTTTGCGGATTATCCGCGAATTCGCTTATCCGCGGAAGCAGCGCCACTTAATTCCGCGGATAATCGGGAGTTTACTGTACTTGATGAAAAGGAACTATTCCTAAAGTGTCATCTGCGCTTTTGTAGCACAATTTAAACTTGGTTTTAAAGTACTAGGATATAGGATATCTTTTTAAAGTTTTAATCTTTTAATACATGTTCCTGTTGCACATTACTTGCATGAAGCTTTAAATATTTTTTTAAAATGTTATATTTTAAAGATAATTTTTTATTATATCTTTTATAATTCATCCTAGAACTAAATTGTTTTTTATGTGCTACACACAATTCCATAGATTTCTATGTTACTGGTCTTAATTTGATTGCTGTAGATGCTTATGTTGTCTCATAGAGATCTTAATAAAAGCATTATAGTGGAAGTCACATGACCTATCTATGCTAACGACGGGACGAGCATGGGGGCCGCCATCTTAGACATAGGGACCAACTTTTTAAGTGGAATGTGCTTAGAAAAAAATAAATTTAATTCTAAAATATTAAAAGAATTCCATAAAAATACTAGCTGCATTTTGGAATATTTTTAGTGACTTTAAAACAACTTGAAACGCTTTTCTAGTATATTTATATTTACTTTGTAATTTTAGAATTATATTTTTTTTGCGTAGCATTCTTCTCTTTGTGTGGTGACAACACTGGCTAACTTGCCGCCACCGCCGCCACATTAAGAAGAAGAATACTCGAAAAATAAAATTTAATTCTAAAATTACAAAATAGATATAAAAATACTAGAAAAAGGTTTCAAGTTCTTTTAAAGTCACTAAAAATATTCCAAAATGCATCTAGTATTTTTATGGTATTTTTTTAATATTTTAGAATTAAATTCATTTTTTTCTAAGCAATTTCGACTTAAAAAAGTTGGTCCCGAATTCTAAGATGGCGGCCCCCATGCTCGTCCCGTCGTTAGCATAGATAGGTCACGTGACTTCCACTCTGATACTTTTATTAAGATCAGATCTCTATGTGTTGTCTGCAGACATACTTTTTTTTAAATTATGTATTAAAATTAAATTTATTTTTAGCTATTCCCAAGAAAGGAACTGTGTTTTGCTTTGAGCTGGATGGAAATGTATTTAAAATATATGGGGACAACTTTTGCTACGTTCCTTATGAAAGAATCCGTGTCAAGTTCAAAACCAAAAATCTTGTAGAACCATGATAGTTTATGTAAATAAAATGTGTATATATTGTTTAGTTTTATTTGCATTTTCGATACTGTATGATGGCAGATTTGATTTTCTAAAAATAAAGCAGCTTAACATTTATTAACCAACCTAACTGAAACTATGGTAAGCTTGTTAAAAACTAATAGTAAAATAAAAAGAATTCTTAATAATAATTAAACTTACAGTGGTGGCCAAAAGTGTGGACATTTTTTTAAAGTTTCATCTAACTTTGTGTGCTTGTAAAATATATTAATTTTCACTTATACAAGCCATTATACATTAAATTGAAGGTAATTTAATGCAGAATTTAGTAGAAAAAAAACGAATGTATCATTGGAACTTTTCAAATAATCCAAAAAAGCAATTAAAAATTCCACTCTCGCCAAGTAATCCAGAAAAAAGTTGCTAGAAAGAATCGAAAATCCTGACAAAACTTTTCCTATTTAAGCCATGTTAATTTGTTGTAGGGTTGCTATTGTCAATAAAAAAAATAAAAAAGGGTAATTGAAGTAGAAGTGCATAAACTCATTTTCAATCAATTGAATTTTAATTACATTTTCAGAATCTTAAATGACTCCATTTAAATTGATGTGTTTAATTTTTTTTCATGCGTTTTTTTATGCATAATGATAAAAACGTTTGTCCAATATGATATGAAACTGGTTTGATATGATTGATGATTTTGACAAAGGTTTGTAAAAATGCTATATAAAGCAATATAAAGTAATGGTGGATAAATGTAAATGTTTTAAGACTTGAAAGTGTCTAGGGGCCGGGGAGTCCAGTCGATTGGGCATTCGCCTAGCATGCGGAAGGTCCCATGTTCGGGTCCGGGCATCGCCAAAATAACTGCCAACCTATAATACCCCGTGTGGCGGGAGTGCACGTTAAATATCCTTCAAAGTCCTATCGCTGCGTACGATGTCGCCCTTAATGGTTGCGTGCCTACATTAGTAGTTTCGGTAAAGCAAAGGGGATATAAACTTCGCTAGCGAAAGCTTATTAATATAAATATGCACTATTGTATCAAATATATCTAATAATTAAGCTATCAAAAACATTGAAATCTCTCCAATACTTTTAGCTTTTGAGTTAATTTAAAATCTAACAATCTACTGGCCCCATGAAGCTATTTACGAATCTAACATTTATATTATAATAATGTATTTAAATTTTAACTAAAATTATATATTTTGTTTAACTCTTAATGTAAATGTATTATGCCCAATCTCTCTGGCTTAGTGGTCAGCTCTTCTTGATCTTATTCCGTGGACCCGAGATCGTATACGGATCCAGATAAATTAATTAAAAAAATCTCAGAGAATTTCCAATTTAAATGTTATAAAAGTTAAAAATCTATGTTATAAACCAGCAATTTTATTTGTTACACTGAGTTTTAATATTACTAACCAAATTAATGTTTTCGTATCAATGTTGAAATCAAGGTCACGCGTTAAAGCTAGTGATGCAAACTTTTCATCCCATTCCACAAGGGCTGGGGAGCCCAGTCGGTTAAGCACTCGCTTAGCATGCGGAAGGTCCCACAGGTTCGGGTCCGGGCATCGCCAAAATAGCTGCCGACCTATAAACGGTCCGTGCAGCCAAAAATGTCCGACGAATAATACCCCGTGTAAGGGAGTGCACGTTAAATATCCTTCAAAGTCCTAACGCTGCGTACGATGTCGCCCTTAACGGTTGCGTTGGGTGCCTATTCAGGTGTGGCTCGTCACCTGACTGTGGTTCTAAAATACGACGCCCGTCGCCAATAGCCCTCGTGTAGCTCCAGTGCGACGATAATCCAAACCAAACCAAACCATCCCATTCCACTTTTCTAGCACAACACCAGCATTGGGCACTTGGGCAGACCAAACAGATCCTTTAGACCCATGCGTTTGAAAACAACCTACGATTTGGCGAAAAAACCGTAGTGGGGACAGCGTCCTCACTACGATCACTAGAATCATAAAACATCCAAAGCTATTGTAGTAGGTTTTGTATTTAACCTAATCAGTCGAAATGTTTCGGAATCCGTTTCGAACCAGTCTCTTGACAGTATTTCCATTACATGTGGTTCGAGAGCTGTAGGATAACAAACCGCGTACGTCATATGAATATTCCCCATTGATTCAAGTGGGATAATTGCGATGAAGCAGTCTAGTAGTAGGCGAGCACATATCGCATGATACACTTCTACTACTACTCTTTGAAATTTGTTTGGAATTTTTTTCTAAGATTAGATTTTTTTTAGTATTGATTAGATGATTTCGCAAAAAATCATAATTTTAGGAAATATTTTATTATAATTTTTACCCCTGGTTACTTCTTAGTCCTAATTCCTTTTCGAGAAATGCGTCGATGTTACAATTACCTGTTACGATGATACAATTACCTGTTAGCCTCTAAATCAAAAAGACACCGAAATATGACTGAGTTCGCCATGCACGCCGCCGCCATGAATAACGATTTGGAAAGGGTGAGGCAACTCATCCAAGCGGGAGTATCCGTGGACAGCCTCAATAAAGAGGGACAGACCCCTCTGCACTTGGCAGCTACATTTGGTCGCTACGAAGTGGCAGCCCTGCTCATCAACAGCAAATGTGACATCAACCTCAAGGATCGTTGTGGTCTTACACCTGTGATGCTGGCTGCTATTGCTGGTCGTCCACTCGCGAAGGAAATTGTGGGTTTACTCCTTCATCGTGGAGCCCAAGTCAACTGTGTTGATGAAGACGACGGGCGCACCCTCCTTCACTGGGCCTCTTATTGTTGGCCGGACATCGTGCGTCTTATCCTGGACAATGGAGAAGCAGACATCAATGCTGTAAGCCGAGATTTGGTAACTCCTCTCATGTGTGCTGCAAGAGCCGGGAACGCAGAGGTCGCGTCTCTCCTCATCCGAGCTGGAGCAGACGTCAACAGAAGTGATGTGTGGAACACGACTGCCCTGCATCTAGCTGTTGAGAGGGGTCACACCAGAGTGATACAGGTTCTTCTAGAGAAGCAGGGGCTGGATCTCAGACCTCAAGATGTCGATGGTAACACGCCTTTGCATGTACTGGGGTCGGAGTACGTACCCAGGTTTGAAACTGTAGATCGAGATCGAGAGGCCATAAAGCAACTCTTGAGAGCAGGGGCGGACATCAATGTGAAGAACTTTAAAGGTGAAACTGCTCTGAGAGTTAGAATTCGAAGAAGCCGCAATTTAACCCACGAGGATATCAGGTTCTTTGTTCAAAACGGGGCCTTTTTGGAGAAATATGATTGCGAACTCTTATCCCGGGACCCATTTCTCAAAGAGAATGTTCTGAAGGATGTGGAATTATGCACACAGTCCGTCGTGAACAAGTTCAACTGTCAGTCCTTGCCTGCTTTGAACAGCATTGCCTACTTTAACCCTTACTTTGCTAGAAGACTCCCAAATGTCGATAACTTTAAATTAGGAGCTCAACACATAGATGAAGTGAAAAACTTGGTCGAGTGCGAGATAGAGAGGAACACCTTCTGTAATGTGGTCGAGATACGCCCAATAGCTTTAAGCGCCCTCTGTGTTCTATCTCTAATAACTTGCCAGTCAGGCAAGAAACGAGCTGCTTCTGCAGGTTTTGGTCATTCACCATTAAAAAAAAAACGTAACTAAAGTGTTTCAAAGTTATCTGTTGTTTTAGTTCCTAATGATTGATTAATGTTAGTCTTTAGTATATGTGCGAATGCATCCTTTGTGTTATTTTTTTCCCCTTTTTGCAAATTAGTATTGTATCTTGATGCTCTATAATATAAATTTGTCTGACATGATGGAAATATGTCAGTCAGAAATTACGTTAAATATAATCATGTTTATTTAACAGGCTGTTGTATTTGTTGATCCTAGGGTTTTCATACTTAAATTTTAGTACAACCTCTTTTTTTATTGTATCTGTAATGTATACATTTTTTTGACAATAAAAAAGTGTCACTATTGTATTCGAGCAAAAATTTATATATATACATATATATATATATATATATATATATATATATATATATATATATATATATATATATATATATATATATATATATTTATAAGTTTTTTTTATAGTTAATTCAGAATTCAATATTCAGTCTTCATTTAGTGGTTATGTTTTCATTCGTAAAATAATGATTAACTCAACAATTTTACTTTGCTTGATTTGATCAATAGGTCCTTGGTCAATAGATTTTTCTAACTCTATAATGCATCACATTTTATTATGCTATTTGGTGCATTGCTTTTTCTCAACAATTTATTTTGTTGCTTCTCTTGGCGTTTGTGTTTCTCAAGAGATTCAATGAATGTTTTTATATTTTACTCCTCAAAAAGAAATTCGACAAACTAGGCCTTTAGTTCCCATGCAAACTTTTAAACACCAAAAATAACTACTTTCATTGACCTTCTTTTCAGGGATTGGAATAAGGCGTTACTTGTAACAATTACTTTTTTTTAGGTAATGATGAGTAACGCCCTTAGAATTTTCAGAAAGTAACTGTAACTTAGTTACTTTTAGCAGTAACGAAAATTTTCGTTACTTTCTGATGAAAATTTTGAAATTCCACTCCAAAAAGAAGGGAACATTTTGCATTCCCGAAATACAAGCTTTTCTTGGGAGGCATAAAGTAAACTGTAAAGCATAATAGGATTGTCCACTTTGGAGGCGTGACAGCGGCTTTCAGCCAGAGTTGTTAAAGTACGTTTATTATGGTTTTCTTTGAAAAATGGTAAGGTATTACTTGATTTCAAAATTTAAAATTTCAGAAAGTAACTGTGATTCGTTACTTTTCATATTAAGTAACTGTAACCAGGGTGGATTGATTTAAATCAGCTTGATTTAAATCACATGATTTTTTTTAAAAAAAATCATTGATTTAAATCATTTTTAAGAAATAGGTTAAAAATGCATTTTTAAGAAAGTTTTTTTTCTAAGAAATAGGTTGAGTGCTGAAAAGGCAGCAAAATTAGTATTTTTGTATTAAGTTCTTAATAAATAAAACGTCATCATGGTAATTTGGTCCTTTTCTATATGTGGTATTCTATATGTATGTGGTATTCTATTTTTGATATTCTTTATGTGGAATCATAAGTTTTAATTTAAGATCAAGATTTGGTTATAATAACGATTGGTATTTATTTTAAGATAAATTTAGGTTTCATTCCAGCATTTTTCAACATTAATTTTACTTATATCTAAAGTACCTATGTCTATTACTATTACAGTTTTTAAAACTGAAAGTTATTTTAAATAGTTCGGAATGTAAAACTAAAAATATAATCCATTTAATTAGTATTCATAGTTTTTAAAAGAATAAATTTGAAATATTCTTCATTTTACGCGTATATTATTTTTAGTGACAAGTAAAAAAGTTGGTAATCGAATTCCCAAGAATATGCAAGATAGTATGCAATTAGTATTAAAAAAAATCATGATTTTTTCCACCCTGGTTTTTTAAAAACTGACTGTTAATTTAAATAGTTCGGATTGTAATATTAAATATATTATCCATTTATTAGTAGTATTCATAGTTTTTTAAAACTATAATTTGAAATATTCTTCATTTTATGTGTATAGTACTAGCAAATTTATACCCGCACTTCGCACGGATTAAATAAATATCAAATCGATCCAAGCATGTGTACCATAACCTGTTATAAAATCATAAACTTAAGTTATTCTCTTTCCACTCGTTATCAAGTAAAAAATCTCAATTCATTGCCCTAATATTCTAAAATCAAAAATACGCTGTAAAATGTACTCATAAATGTCATCACAATTCCCTCATAAATACATAAAACCTTTTTTAACTCTTTTGGCTCGTTTTGGTAAATAATTTGGCGAGAAAATAGATATAGCTACAAACACATTATACAGCTCTAACACAACGACCTTAGCATATCCAACCAGCTTATAAATTATTTTAAAAAACATTTTGCCCATTTGGCGAGTTTAATAAATAATTTGGCGAGATTGGCAACATATTTGGCGAAACAATAAATACATAATACCCTTATATGCAGCTCTAGTGCGATGGCTTTATTAACCATCATAGTTCAGTAATAGCTTAACAAACATTTTGCTCATTTGGCGAGTTTGAATCAATGAATTGGCGAGATTGGCAATGTATTTAGCGAAAAAGTAAAGACATAAAACCCTAATATGCAGCTCGTGCGATGACCTTTATTAACCATCATTGTTCAGTAATAGCTTAACAAACCATTTGCCCATTTGGCGAGTTTTTATTATAATTTGGCGGGATTGGCAACGTATTTGGCGAGAAAATAAAGACCTAACGGCAGCTCTAGAACTTATAGGTAAACTACACATTTATTGTTTGAACATGCATATTTGTAATCAACAGAACCATCATTGACGAAATCATCAACTAAACCCATAAGAAATCCAGGAATCAAGACTTGTTGGAAATACGTCACTTGAAACATATCAATTATTTTCAAATAATGAATTTAGTTTCTGAAAGTTATGGCAACACAATAAAATAAACATTTTCAATTTTATTTATTTTCATTGAAAGTTTTATTTAATTGTTTCTTCAGATGGCATCAGGAAAGAAAAGAAATCGTCGGATTTGAGCCAAAGTGGTGTATTTTCCCAGAAAATTCGAATTTTCCCTAAAAATAGAACACTTTGAGCTCTGAAAGTTCTTATTCTGTAACTCAAGTATGAACTACGTATTTGCACCAAGTTACGAGTCAAACAAATGTCTAGTTTGTGAGTTTCAGAGAGACATACATACATACACACACACACACAAAACTTCATTTTTATTATTATAGATTAATGTTTTAAGTGATAATTAAAAAGTCCTTAATCAAATTCCCAAGAATACGCAAGTTAGTATGCAAAATATAAAAAAAGAAATTTAAAAAATCTGATTTTAATCAAAATAATCCGATTTAAATCATATAAATCCGATTTTTTTTTAAATTTTTTCAAAAAAATCATGATTTTTTCCACCCTGACTGTAACAGAGTTACTTTTTAAAAGTAACTTTCCAATCCCTGCTTCTTTTGCATATTTTATTAATTAGACTTTAACATTTGCTTAATGGAATATATCACGGAGGATCTGGCAATAGCTACACGGTGTTCTTTTCCTTAATCTCTAATTACTTTTGCTTTGTTAAAGTTGGTTGGTAGACCTATATTCAGGTTAGTGTGCTTGGTCAGCACTCTAACCTGGTTATCCCTACCAACCAACTATCCAAAATAAAAGTAATTCGAGAGCAGAGGCGATTAGAGAGTTGTTATAGAGTAAGGAAAACAAGACCGTATAGCTATTGCCAGATCCTCCTTGAAACAACCCCATTTGCTTAAAGTTGGAAGAATAATACCGCAATCAAGAATAATACCGAATCTCCGCAATCTCATATTTTCATTAACTTTCTTACGAAAATTCAGTTATTATTTTTGGTTTATTAAATTAATTTAAAGTTCGATGAATAAATAATTATTAAAATGATGTTTTTAAAAATAAAATCGAAACTTTGTATATTTTTTACGCAAAGTTAGAATTCTTCTATGCATCTTTCTTCATACATAACCATGAAAATAACTCTTTTGTGATATCCATCCAAACTGTATTACATGACAAATATTTTTCTAGATTTTTATTTTATTTTAAATAAAGTTTCTCGTCCGTTTGAGGAAATGGCAACAGTGAAAATACTGAAAAAAAATAAAATTTGCATGTTATTTCAATATAGATTAAATATTCAGTTAAATTTTAAATATACTTATAATTAAATTGCTTATAATGAAATTTGAGATGTAGCTTATTCAGAAAAATTGGTGTGTAAAAAAAAACGGTTTTTCGGTAATACCTAGCCTTCAAAACCGGTTTTATAATAGCCTACAACAACTACAATCATGACCCATCTGTTCTTTTTAACGAGCGAGTATTATTTGTTATGTTCCAATTTGTTTTTAAAGGAAAACTTGTTTTCTAAAAAAATCGCTGGAGAAGTAATATTTTCCCGTAAATTAAAGAAAAATCTCAAGGGGCTAATTACCCCATTTCCCCCCCGCTAGATCCGCCACTGGGTGAGAGGGTGGGAAAGAGAACTATTGAAAATTTATATCTAGGGTTAGTTTTAGTTAAAGCCTCTAGCCAGTAGATGGCAGCATGAAAGTTAGTAGTCTATGCATAGTGTGTCGATAGATGTCGCCACCACAAATTTTATGTGTCTGTGTAAAGTGGTTTGTGTTTGGTTTGGTTTGAATTATCGTCGCACTAGAGCAACATGAGGGCTATTGGCGACGGGCGTCGTATTTTAGAACCACAGTCATGTGGTTTGTGTGTTTATGTAAAGTGGTTGTAGTGTATATTGAAATGTTATTTTTTCAATATTTTAAATAAAAGGTTTTTTAAAAGTTGTTTAAAATGTATTGGAAAAAACTTTCAAAGTTTTCATCAGGAAAAACAAGAAGTTCTAAAAGAACTAAAATAGCCTACTTTCCTGTTACTTAAATACTTACTAAAATTATTATCTTGAAAAAACTAAGTTCGTTACAGTAAGTGACATCAACAACCGTTTCTACATTAAATTTATATACATTAGAATAAATTTCACTAAACACAGCATCCAGCTAGATTTTCAACTTCTAAAGCAATTATTTTCATAAATTTTCTATCGCCAATAAAATACATATTATCGTCCGCATGATTATTTACAGTTATAAATAAATATTTAATTATTCGCAGAACAAAAACCATAAAAATACTTCAAAATTCACTTAAAATAGGAAATGTAAATTAACAAGTAGGTTTGTAACAGAATCTGTCACTTAACCAGCTTCCACAGGTAAAAAGGCACCAAACACAGCGTTAATTCTATATTAAACATTTACCCGCTATAAATTCGGCTAGTTTCATTTATTTTATTTCGAAAATTAAATAATTATTGCTTAAATTGTTTCCAAAAATTTAAATTTCAAAGAACAAATATGTAATAGTTCTCGCTTTTAAATAGAATGAAAACATTGCATACCTACATACAAAGACACTCGAAGTTAAATATATTTGACGTCATTTCAAATTGATAGATGTCGCAAAAATAAATTTATTTTAATTTATTGTCTAAAAGAATTAAAGTTTCTCACGCGATTGTTGCAATGGCAATGGTGATTTAATTCTAATAAAAATGGCTTCCTATGCTTTTTAAATGAGCATTAAATTTTGATGTTTTTTAAATAATTGAAGTACTTCGAATTCGAATTCTTTTCTGAAATTTTCAATGTACTATTATCATTTCGATGCGCTGAATTTTTTGACGTATCTCACTTGTCCGTAGCATTTGTAGTTAAAATCAGCGATTTAAATGTCTCGAAATTGAATTTCAATGCTAGTTCAATGGGAAATTCGTCGACAAATAGTAGATTTATGTCCTTCCGATCGTACAGACAGACGGACAAAAAGTACGAAAGTTGGGTCTCTGAGGTCATAGCTTTCTAACAAAAAAAGAATTTTTAAGATCGGATGGATAGAACCGATTTTGGAAGGGGGGTACGGACAGACAGACGGACGGACGGACATCGACCGCATGTCAATACCTACTTTTTTATTTTTTTTTAATTCTTCGAATTAAAAAAAAAAAGAAAAGTAGGCTAAGAAATCGCGGAGTAAACCCTTTTTTTAAATAAAAAATATCGATTGGGCCACAAATATTTCGAGAATAAGTTTCTTTATTGAAAACCACACTTGAAAGAAATAACCAAATTCAAAATTGTATTCATCATTAAAATATATATATATAAGTATAAATAGAAAATTGTTCGAAAATTAAACAGTTTTGGCATTCTTTAAATAAGATTAGAAATTTTTGCAAATCAAGATTCATAATTGGGTCAATCACGAAAAAACGAACCATTCTTGTCCCCGCCAGTTTTAAACGTAATATAGGATGAAAACTCAATAAAGATGGCAGCACTAAAAAGTTGACGCAAATCAAATTGCAACTACCAAATTAACCCTCGTAGTTATTATTATTATTAACTTACCTTGTTACTTGTACAACACCGGAACTAGCACCATGGGGACGTACTTAAATTACGTCAGGCTCAGAGGGGGGTGGGAGGGGTAATCGCTTGAGTGACGTAACGATTCGAAAGTTTCCAATTTTGCAAGAATAATTTACATAAAATAGTAAGTTTGAGAAAAAAAATTGAAATCCTTTTTTATAAGAAACACTTTAATTCAGAAAGAGGATGGGGATTACTTATGCAACAACGTCAGCATTATTAGTCTCCTATATTTTACAAACCTTTTCGTTACGGTACTCCGTAACATGCAAAATTGCGACACTACCAATTGACCAATAGAGGACTGACAGCTACCTGGGCGAAAACACCAAACGACCCAGAACTAGACAGTTCTAATTACTCTCAGACCACCTTTTTTTAAAGAATACATTAGCGAATGGCTAGTTAGACCTTGGACAACGAAAATGTAAATACATTCATTTTATTTTCCAATGAATAAATTATTTGACCGAGATAAATTTTATATATTTTTTTTTCCAAAGCTTAATTTTTTTTAAATATTAAAATATGCATTTTTTTTCAAATTTCAGAAACAAAAGGAAAATTTAAAATTAACTCTTTTTTTAGGAGGGGGGGGAGGGCTATAACAACGTGACGAAATTTTAGGGGGACGGGTCCTATAAAACGTGACGCAGCGTGACATAGGAGGGAGGAGGGGTCAAAAAAGTCAAAATTTTGAGTGACGTAATTTATGTACGCCCCCATGTTAATTTAACTGAATCGGCTCAATAAGCCCTAGGTGTGGCCTTCGGAGTGAAGCGAAAAAGCTTTCCCCTCCCTCTTGGGAGAAAGGGACCTTTATCTACCCCACTTTTACATGGTGTTCTATGGGAGAATTTACGATTTTTCATTTTAAACGAAAAAAATTTGATCACATTACGGAAAACGAATGCACATATGTATATTTCTAATATGCTCAGTAGATATACACGTATTATTTAAATACAATAACAAATAAACACCCAAAACTAGGCGATATTAATATTGGTTCTTCTGAAAATCTTAAAATTATTTTGTTATAACTTGATTTTTTTTTTAAATCTTTTATTAAATTTTAAAAATCTACTGTTCATCATTAAACGTTTAATATTTTTTATAAAAGAGATTTTTTAACGAATGTATATTAGAACTTTTATTTAAGTTGCTTATGAAATGCGAAATAAAGTAATCTTATTATTATATTTTATTCGTATAACTTGCGTATATTCTTTTTATTACACAATTTTAGTTAATGATAACCAGTAAATGCTTAAAACTGATTTGATTACTATTTTTGATGCATACGTGTTAGTTTTAATGAAGTTAATATATTAAGTAAGTATTTTTTTTTACCAATTTACAATTAATTACTGTGATACTTATGCTACCAAACTACTAATACTTGTCGCTATTTTTATTTTAATAAACTCGAATTTTCATGAATTAGTAATAATTAATGAAAATAAATAATTAATGACATCTATAGCATGATTTGCGCAATAATGAAGTACATTTGTTATGAAAGAAAAAAAAATTAAAACAAAATGGGTCCTCTTTCTCTGTCAGTAATCGGTACCATATAACTATTCTGCAAAACCCTTTACTTTTAAAAAAATTATTAGCCAGAAGAATGAAAACTTATTAGATGTAGAGTTCAATTCATGTATGTATCAAAGTTATAACATATATTTTTATCTGCTCAAGCTTCAACAATTTTACCTATTTAACCCATTAACAATGACTGGCAACAAAATTTGAACTATTATAGATCCAGTATAGCTTTGAAATCTATTTTATTCATAAAAATAGTGACAAACATAATATAAAAACCTGGTAATTAAATCTATTTATACAACTTTAATTGTAAAAATTCCATTTAATGTATTTTTGATTAAAAAAAAGTATTAGTTGATTTTTTATTTTATTAAAAAAAAATAGCTACAAGTATTAGTGATTTAGTAGCATAAGTATCGCAGTAATTATTTCAAATTAGTAAAAAAAATACTTAATATATTAGCTTTCTTAAAATTAACAAGTAGACATAAAAAAAAAGTAATCAAATTATTTTTAAGCATTTATTGGTTATCATTAATTAGAATTGTTTAATAAAAAGAATAAATATGCAAGTTATATGTATCAAATATACTAATCAGATTACTTTATTTCGCATTTCATATGCAACTTAAATAAAAGTTCTGTTATATATTCGTTAAACAATCTGTTCGATCAAAAATAATAACTATAATGATGAACAGCAGATTTTTAAGATTTAATAAAAGATTTTTTTGAAAAATCCAAGTTATGATTAAATAATTTTAAGATTTCCAGAGGAACCAATATTAATATCGCCTAGTTTTGAGTGTTTATTTGTTATTGTATTTTAAATAATACATATATATCTACTGAGCATATTAGAAATATACATATGTGTATTCGTTTTTCATAATGTGATCATATTTTTTTTTCATTTAAAACGAAAAATCATAAATTCTCCCATAGAACCCCATGTTAACTAGGGGTAGATAAAGGCAGCTGCCTTCCCCCGGTTCCCCTCCACCTCTGGCTTCACTCAGTTCCCGTGCGTTTGAATCCGCGTGACGACTCCTGTTCTTTCTATCCTCCTAGAATAAGCCCAAGATCAAATTTGTCATACAACAACAATAACAGTACCCTATGTATTCGCCTCAACCAATATATTTATGTAGTTTTTTGGATGACGAGGTTAGAATTAAATTAATTTTTTGTTTGTTCGTTCGTCTTTGTTTCGTTTTATTTCTTTGTATTTCAATGTCATACATCAATATAAAAAGTTTCGAATTTCTTAAGGAAATTGATTATAGTCTTGACTCACGATTGCACAAAGTTATTGTTAAAATGGTAGCATTTCTTTTTCAAATAGTTGTTAAAAACTGATATAAAGTAATTTTGCTTTCATAATGATTATTTGTAATTTTGCTTGCATAATGATTATATGCATAGACTATAAATATTATATATCTTGTTATTGTAACTAATTTCTTATTTTTTTAAACTTAATTTTTCGAAAGAATGTATAAAATTTAATCTGCCATTATACAACTGCGATGATAATACATACTATCTTAATATATTTATGTATTTGAAATTGATTTTTCTCTTCACAGAAGAGTGTACTTATTATTTGGTAAACTTCAGAAATGAAGATAGTTTGGACGTCCAATATTTTTACATATTAAATATTTAAAGTATTAAAATGCAGGCCCCTTTACTGCTAGTGAAAAGGGCCAAGACGGCTACCATAAAGCACACACAACACACAACCTCACATGTCGAGGTCTCATTAGGAGGAGTGGACCTGAAGTCAAAACAAAGTCTGCTGCTTCTGCGATTTCTTTGGGAAAGCATGTATTGACGCCATAGATTTAGAAAGTAGCAGATATGCCCATCGATTGCGCAATTCCGTACAACGCAATACAAACCGTGCGATTGTGAGATGAATCCACATTTCGCAATTTTTGCAATGCATCATGGGATACTGGTTCGCAAAAAAATGCTTTTGCCGAAGAGTTACATGCAATAAAAACTGTACTTTTAATATGCTTCCAGAAATTATTAATACATATCCAGCTATAAACTTATGCTAGCAAAACTGGTAAAAAGTTTTAATTAATTAATTAATTAATTAATTAATTAATTAATTAATTAATTAATTAATTAATTAATTAATTAATTCGACTAATAAAAAATATATATTTAATATTATCTTATGGTGCCATCTGGTGGCGAATGGCATGCCATGTGCTAGGTCTTGCGAACTGCCTTGTGGGATACTGGTTCACAAGTGCTTCACCTTTCCCCATAGGAGCAGGTCTGCTACTTTCTAAATCTATGATTGATGCCTATTAAAACTTGAGACTGTTCGATAGATCGGCAAGACATTAACTGAGAGTTATCAAGAAAGAACAGACAACTGAATATTAAAGAGAAGTGTGTGATTAATATTATAACTTTATAGAAATTTGTACGATATATCAAATATTCTTAATTTATTTAGATATTTGTACAACTCGAAATATTTATAGTGGCATAGAAAGTATTATGAGAGCTTATTATCACATCGCCATTTGAATATTTTATGAAAATGTGACTTTTCAAAGAATAATATTTATCTTCATTAAAAAAAAACTCTAAATTTTTCAACGTTTATCTATTATGTAGTAACCATTTTTTCGTGTTTTTTCTTAAGATAGCTACATAATAATTTTCATTTTTCCTAATAATTATGAAATTAAAAAAAAAAATCAATCGTATCCTTAACACTTTCCTTGCATAATATTTTATTGCATCGTAACAATTCATAGAAATAGTTCTTAATGCATAATGATTTAAAGTATATAATTAACAACAAAAGTGTTAATTAACCTTTAACTAAAGCTTATAAGAGAGATAGTTGCAGTCAACTATAGAGTTTAAGATTAGTTTCCTGATGCAAAAAGGGGCTGGGGAGCCCAGTCGGTTAAGCAATAGCTTATAGCATGCGGAAGGTCCCAGGTTCGGGTTCGGGCATCGCCAAATAGCTGCCGACCTATTAACGGACCGTGCAGCCAAAAAGGTCCGACGAATACTTCCCCGTGTAAGGGAGTGCACGTTAAATATCCTTCAAAGTCCTAACGCTGCGTTCGATGTCGCCCTTAACGGTTGCGTAAGGTGCCTATTCAGGTGTTGGCTTGTCACCGAATGTGGTTCTAAAATACGACGCCCGTCGCCAATAGCCCTCGTGTAGCTCTAGTGCGACGATAATTCAAACCTAACCTAACCTAATCTGATGTAAAACTATTTCGATAAGTTTCCCTTTTGTATTTTGTTCATACAAGTTTGGCATTCTCCACCATGTCCTACTATCTATACATTCATCAAATAAAAAATTTCCCTAGGCCATTCAAACTTTACTTAAGAAGATTCTAAACAGCTTTTATCTAGATAATCGATAAACACAAGAATTCTTAGTTGAAGAATCTATTTATTTTTTTCTTTTCTAGAGTTTTCTTATTGACGTTCAGCGAATGACTATCTGGCTCTCATCCCTTTTTAATCAAAGTCGAAAGTTTAAGAGTTTTTAAGGGGTCATAGGAGTCTTAAAAATGTGCAAAGAAGATACTACAAAGCATAGTTTGATCGTTCATGTCATTTTTTAACTACTCAATAAATGAGTATACTTTTTTTATATGTAATTCTACAGGATTTATATATTATAAAACAAGTTTTAAAATTTATGAAACTTTAGCCAAAACTAAAATAAATGATATTAAACATGAAGCTATTTTAACACATTGTCATTAGGCTTGCGCGGCAAATTGTGAGGTCAAAATTGAAAAAATGACCAAGAAAATGACTTTTTATTGTACAAATATGTACAAACAAAGACTTATACCTAAATTCTCAGCTCATTTTTTTATTAGAAATTATTTTAAGAACTTTTTTCTAAAAAAATTAATAAAAATTTCAAAATTTTGATTTAAATTTTTTTTAAAAATAATTTCTAATTAAAATGGAGCTGAGAATTTAGGTATAAGTCTTTGTTTGTACATATTTGTATAATAAAAAGTCATTTTCTTGGTCATGTCTTCAATTTTGACCTCCCAATTTGCCGCGCAAGCCTAATCACAGTGTGTTCAAGTACCTTCATGTTTAATATCATTTATTTTAGCTTTGGCTAAAGTTTCATAAATTTTAAAATTTGTTTTATATTAAATAAATCTTGTAGAATTACATATAAAAAATTATACTTATAGATAGAGTAGTTAAAAAATTGCATGAAAGATTAAACTAAACTTTGTAGTTCCTTCTTTGCACATTTTTAAGAGTCCTATGACCCCTTAAGAGTTTTTAACGCATGTCACATGCCATTACGACCTTGTTTTTGAGTCCTATACAGATGTTATTCAGATAAAGTTATGTTTTAGGCTTTTACTGCCCGTCTAAAAATGAGTTTTACTTCATTTTCATTGTATTAGTATCTATGTTTTTTTCTATTTCTACATATGGCGCTATTTGTTTTATTATTTATAGTTTGACAGAGTCAGTTCAATAAAAACGCGTGCATTTTTCAGATAGCTCGGGAAATCGGTGATAAACAGTTCTAAAAATCTTCAAATAATACATGAATGTTTCATTTACTGTATTTTAGAACTTTTCAGAAACGCAATCACAATTTTTATAATTCTATTTATTATTTTTAATTAAAGTTACTTTAACTTAAATTATTTTCAATTAAAATTATTTTCAACTTAAATTATTTTTTAAATACATTTTCCATGGTAAATTAAGTTTTTTTTACAATTAATTTAACGATAGACATTAGTTAGTTTTTCTTTTACATAATTAATGAGCATATTATTTTTTAGATAGTTAACTGGGAATAGACACTAACTAGTGCCTCAATGTTAATCCAATGGGAAAAAACTATTTTCTCTGCCACATTTCTCCGGCTGTATCGAATATTTTTACAAACAGCTTTATTTTTAAATAATAAATGTAGATAACTTACAGGTCTCTATAATCCCACTTTTTTAAATTGCTTCGAATACTTTTCGTAAAGTTATTTATTCAAAATTTAAAAAAAAAAATCGAACAAATTTTAAAAAGTGGGATTGTCGGGACCTGTAAGTCAGCTACATTTATCACATAAAAAAATCCGCTTACAAAAATATTCAATACAGCCGGAGAAATGGGGTAAAGAAAATATTTATTTGTCCATAGGATTGACACTGATGCACTTTGCATTGGAGACCCCCTGTCCAACGCACCCATTCCCCCTTAATGTTTTTTTTTTCATTAAAAAAAGATGTGTAAAATAGATAAGTAGAAAATAATCAAATAATTATAAAATATTTTTATTATCGGTAGCACACTTTTCCTAGAACCTACTAAATCAAATAATATTCAAACTTGGTAATATGTACTTCGGTGTGTTTGAAATAACTTTTTAAACCCAAAAAATCCAAAAAACTGGTATATAGATAAGATTAGTTGACATTATCTTCCTTTATCAATTACTAGCAGTATGGTCCCGCCTTACTGGGAACCCGTTAACTTCGCATTGCTTCGTTTTAGATGCATGCTTACTTGTGAAAATACACTCAAAATTCAAAACAAAATTAAATTCGTGTTGGAGCATGCGAACTTAAAAAAGCTAACACTAATAGAGTATGAAGCAGCCTTAGGGCGAGCGCATATCTCAACTAAACTCAATTAATCAAACTAATAGAGGATGGCGGCAAGCCCCCGTTTCGGCCCGGTCCATGTATTTTCAAGCCCTGTTATGGTCCCGCAATCCCACGTGGATGACGTTTTCACGAAACTAATTATATTAATTAAAAATTGCAATCAAATATGAAAAAAGTAAGCCTCAGGTGCACACGTAGGTATTAAAAGGAATCTATATTAAAAATTTCGAATTTTTTAGAGCAGTCTTCTTCTTCTTCTCTTCTTCACAAGCTCAACAGCCTTTTGCAGGCCAAGGCTGACTCGCTGATCCTCCTCCAGTTGGCCCTATTAGCCGCAATGGCTCTCCATCGGTTGACTCCTAATATTTTGAGGTCCCTTTCGACATCGTCTAACCATCGTGTGGGTGGTCGTCCCCTACGTCTTGTACCTTCAATTTTGGAAAAAGTCACTTTATTGGTGGGAAAGTCCTCGGGACATCTGTACAGATGGCCCAGCCACCTAATTCGGGATGCTTTTATAGTTCTCACTATGTCGGTCCCGCCAAATTTACCAAGTTTTCTGTAAATTTCATAGTTGTAAAGTATTCTCCACTCATTGTTCTCCTTAATAGGTCCAAATATTTTCCTTAGCAATTTTCTTTCAAATATTAGCAATTTTTCTTCTACTGATTTATTGAGGGTCCAGCATTCACTTCCATATAGGACAATAGGTCTGATTAAAGTCTTATAAATGCTCAACTTGGTGTTTACAGAAATAAATTTAGACTTAAATTGGTTTCTGAGGCCATAAAAACTTCTATTAGCCATGAAGATTCTATTATTTATTTCAATTTTTAGATCATTGCTTCTTGAGATCAGAGTTCCCAGGTAGGTAAACTGTTTTACAGTTTCGAAAGTGTAGTTACCTATCTTTAAAGGGGACAAATCAGGAGAATTATTTGATGAAATCAAAAACTTTGTTTTTTAGAGCAGTCTAAGTAGGGCTTTTGCGATCCACAGACATACACACAGACAGACTCTTTCTTTTATTATTATAGATATCTATTTGCACTGACATGCATTAAAATTATGTTTTTTTTCTTGTGTAGAATTTTTAAGAATTTAAAATTTTCACTTGACTGTGGTTCTAAATTCCGAAGCTTGAATACCAATAGCTTTCCGAATACTAATAGCCCTCGTGTTACGTGTAGCTCTAGTGCAACGATTTTAACCTAACCTAACCTTATTATATCGCCCTCTAATAAACTTACCAAAGAGTTCCATAGTATGGGGGCGATTGGTGACGAACGTTATAATTTAGAAGCACAGTCAAGTGACGAGCCGACACCTGATTAGGCACCCCACGCAATCGTTAAGGGCGACATCGTTCGCAGCTTGGAACTTTGGAAAATGAAACTATAATTTTATGGGTTTTCGGTTCCAAATATTGTTTATACATTTCAAGTTGTATTAAAATCGAGTTACCTAGTAATATTAAAGTTCGTATAATTTTTTCATATAAATGTAGCTTCCAGTGCAATTTTTTTTATGTCATGTAAATCAACTCAGAAAGTTGTGGATTAGCAAGACCAAAATGGTCCGATTCAGATTCTCCATTAGATGAATAACGGCCGAAATGATCATCTAGTTTTTTTGGGGGGAAATTTTACCTTTTTATTTTGATGTCCCATCAAGACCTAGAGGCCAGTTTCATCATTCCGGCTGTCTAATTTAAGCCTCTTAATTTAGGAGCTTTAACACAGCCGATTTTACTTTGTAATTTAGAATCCTGGTCAAAGACATAACGGAACTTTGAGTGAAACCGCACTCTAACGTAACGACGTTCGTACTTTCGACTCCACAGACTTAACGAGCACGTATATCGCAGTGTTCTCGTCACCCCAGTGATTTTCAGAGGGAGTTTTTCTCCCACACAAATACAGTATGGCTAGGACCAAGAACCTTCTAGGTAAGAGGCTTGTCGATTATCACTCCCGGCCACTGGTGAGTGGGAGCTTCTGAAGTCCCTATCTTGACTGTATATTTCAAGTTGTAAACACACAATTTACATACCTTAAATGATATATAATCAGAGACATAACATAGAGTGGACTGCGCATTCATAGTAAAGCAGCTTAGGGATGGAAAACCAAAACCGGTTTTCAAAAAACTGGTGGTCCCGGTTTTGACTGAAACTGGTTTTTTTTGTATGAGTCCCTTTGGAACCGAAAACCGGTTTTTTGGGGAAAAACCGATGGAAAATGGAAAACAGTTTTTTTTAAAAAACCGCCATCCCTTGCAGATTAGCATTATGTCCTAAACATCATAAATCGCCAAGAGGGGAAAAGTTGCTACATATGGCAACTTAACGCCACCGTTTCGTTACGAACTATTCCGAATTGTCGCCAGACCTGAATTGCAGCTAGCAAACCGAAGTGGAGACTACCATCAATACCAAGTCACGTGGGTTTCTACCAATCACGGCAGCTTGAATTTTTTTTAAATGTTTTTGCAGACGATTTTTTTTAGCATTGTTGGTATTTTTCTCTTTTGGCTTTTATAATAAATATTTAATTACATTCTTTTAATCTCTGAGCATCTTAACAATCGTGAATGTTGTACTCTTAATTCAGTAACGTTTTGTGCAAGATGCCAAATGCTTGTGAATTCCTAATTGTAAAGTGGGGTATAAAAAAGGATTAGTCACACTTCACGGGTAAAATTTACTTAGTTCTGCATACTTTTAGTAATTGTGTGTTCTTCATAAACTATTATTTCTATCGAGGGAATTTATTCTAAAAGCTCTTTTATACTGAAGAATCATATTCATGATTAAATCAACGTTGTTAGAACTCTAATTATAATAAATATTTTGGGTCAAGTCAATTAAATTAATGGTCTGAACATTGGACAGCTTAGAAGTAGAATATTTTTTTTACAATTTGGTCAAAACGAAACCTGTTTTTGCAATCGTAGTGTTTGAGTTATTTTTTTTAAAAAGTAGAACATTTGTTGAATTTGGAATATATTGATGTGTTTTAGAAAGTTGATTTATTCCAGGTGAAATAAAGGAAGAAGCAATATTTAAAAAAAAAAGATTTTTTTTTTAAAATCGGACCGTTAGAAAGAAAGTTATAGAGACGGCAGAAAATATTCACCATGTCAATAACACAATAACCAACTTATATTACAGCAACACTCTACATAAACCTACTAATGTTCTCTCTTGTAAATTAATTTTTAATAAAACGTCCACATTCAATTGTTCAAGTAATCTTAAATCGACGCACAAAATCAAAGAAATAATCTGATATCTATTAAGAGGATCTTAAAATACTGGCGATTCATCCTTGCTCCTTTCCAGGCTTCTTTATCATAACATTCGATTGTCGGCCTCTGTGTTCAGGTCGTTGTGGAAAAACTCGCCAAATGGTAAACTCGCCATAGATGCGAGCCAAACGCGACACAGTCATGTGACTGTGTAAGTTAGATGTTTAGGACACTTTAGGTTTGCCAATGCGCAGTCCACTCTATGTTATGTCTCTGTATATAATAGATAATATTTTCTGACGCAAACCCTTTCGAGTTCGATTCTCGATAATATTATCAGTTACAATCTTTATTTAATCGTTATCGTAGTCATTCCTAAGGGGCGGAGCTAACGGTACATGATCGACGAATAGAAAGACTCGTGTTCTTCTATGATTAGGGATAGCAGTTTTTGAAGAAAACTCGCTTCTCAATTTAACCGGTTTTAAAGGAAGAAACGGTTTTCCGGTTTCAATAACAACTCAACCAAATACCAGTTTAACTGAAACACAACACCGGTTCCTCGGTTTAACCAGTTCAGGTTTTCTCGAATCCATCCCTATTTACGATTTTATTGCGCCGTCTGCGAAGGTCATCTTTTCGAGCTTCGTGTGTTTGGGGTGACTTTTATCTTTTATTAATTTCAAGAAAGTTATGAGTGCAAACGGACATTCGAAAAAATTAAAAACGGATATGTCCCAAAAAGTTACCGTGGTCTTGGGAGCTCAGTGGGGCGATGAGGGAAAGGGTAAAGTCGTCGACATGCTGGCTTGTGACTCTGATGTCGTGTGCCGGTGTCAAGTAAGTGTTTGTGTTTTATTTATTGAATTTAACAGATGTTCATTGTTACTGTCTTTAGTAATCTTCATTACGTGTGTATCAAATTTTGTACAGCAGCACGGTTAAAATTTTGTACTTACAGTGTAACAAGTGTAAATAATTTTTGTACCGGCGAATTTTTTTGTGTGGAGGTTTGGGACATTAACTTGTAATAACACCTGTTTCTGCACCTTTCTAATCGTGTGTAAATTTATAATATATTTTATTGGCGTGGTTTGGGTTTTTCGTTCACTTGCTGGGGTCTGACCTATTACACGTTACTTGAATTTTTTTTATTAATTGCAAAGACAATTTCATTTATTGACCCCCCCCCCCCATGTGTCAGGCAATGGCAAATGAAGTCGGGACCATCCAAAATATGGTCACTTGAACTTTGTTGGGAAAAAATTGTTAAAGAGTCGCCTGTTACTGATTCAATTTTATTTTTATTTTTGAAAACTCTTGACTTTTTACTCTTAGTCACGATGTGGAGAGTATGTGTAATGAAATTGATTTCTTTAAAGTACAAATTTGAAATAGTCTATCTATAGTATACATACATATTCGAAAAAATTATTAAAATTTAGGTACAAATCTATCCATTAGCATTTATTTCCATTTCCTCTCCTATGATATTGTCGGTCAAATGACAAAACTACGGCTGCAAGTTCAAAAGATGGGTGATTTTTGAAAACGATGGGGTAATCAGTATGAAGGTTTTCCATCGCTGCGAGTGTGATATCCCTGTGATTTTGCACATTCGTGGTTTTGTTATTTGACTAACGATATTATGAATGTAGTAGTGCCGCATTCAACTCTAAATTTTTTTTTTATGGGGATGGGATACAAGGATCACATAACGTTTTCTCCCAGAGTAATAATGACTTTCAAAACTTTGTTAGTCTAAACTTTTCTGCTGATTTACTTTCTGTCGTCCTTTGCTACCGTCCTTGAAGGACCTTAACCTTCTTTAATACACAGTGGCACTTCTTCCTATCCTTTTATCTTTAACTTTCCAATTTTTTACTTCCATCCTTCTTACGTCTTCCTTTGCCTCATCCGGGGGCTGGGGACCCCAGTTAGCACTCGCCTTGCACGCGAAAGGTCCCAGGTTCGGGTCCGGGCATCACCAAATTAGCAGCCGACCTATAAACGGCCCGTGAAGCCAAAAATGTCCGACAAGTAATACCCTGTGTAAGGGTGTGCACGTCAAATATCCTTCAAAGTCCTAACCCTACTTAAGATGTCGCCCTTAACGGTTGTGTTGGGTGTCTATTCAGGTGTTGGCTCGTCACTTGACTGTGGCTTTAAAATACGACCCCCGTCGCCAATAGCCCTTGTGTAGCTCTAGTGCGACGCTAATTCAAACATAACCTAACCTTTGCCTCGTCCAGCCATCTCTTCCTGGGAATTCCAATTCTCCTTCCTTCTGGTTTTCTTCTATAGATTTTCTTTGTGGCACTCTCCTCCCTCATTCGCTCGAGTTGTTTGAGCCATTGAAGGCTTTCGACTTTTATCATGTCCACTTATACCTTTTTCTTTGTATAACAAACTCTAGATTACTTAGAATTCTCGACACCTCCATCTAGGACTGTATAAGATATTTCTCTTAGACTTTTCTTTCAAATGTAATGAGTATCTTTTCCTCCTTCTGAGTAGTAGTCCATGTCTCTGCTGCATTTCTGCTGATTTATAATTTTTAATTAGTTTAATTAAAAGGGATGAATCTGCTTAAGTCATTAGCAGCCTCCAAAGTTCAAATCTTTTAACGAATGGATGCAGGTTCCAATCTAAAGTCTCTTTTAATCTACTGCAAAAAAAAACCCCAAAGAAATATCACTTCACATTTACTCTCTGTATGGGCTTGATTCATGTGGGATCTGGCTGCAGCTTTACAGTCTTGTTTATTCATTTTTTGGAATTACTTTTGTTGATATTCAATATTGATTTTTCTTATAAGAATAGGTATTTTTAGTTATTTTTTAAAATTGCAACTTCTTAGTTTTTTTAATCATTTATCAAGGAAGACTTACTTTGAAAGAAGTTGGAATTAAAAAAAATAGCTATTAAAATATTCTTAACTCAATTTGGAATACCATGGCAAAAGTAATTCCAGAAAAATGAAAACAAGACTGTGGAACTGTTACAAGATCCCTAGCGAAGCAAGCCTATGGAATAGTTTTAATTTTTTTTTTAACATGATAAATGTATCTAGCTTACAGGGTTCCATAATCGCACTTCTTGAAATTAGTTTGAATATTTGTAAAATTTTCCATTAATAATAATCTTGCACCAAAATATTATAATTCCTAAAAATGGAATTATAGTGTCCTGTTTAAGCCAAGTTGTAAAAATATTCCATAGATTAATACGGAAAAAATAATGTAGGTGGCTTAGATTTTTTTGATTCGACACATTTCACTTTGGGGAACCAGTACTAATTTGCCCTTAATCAAAACACAGTTATCAACTAAGAATTTTTTCATCCAAACAATTCTATCTTGCAAAAGAAACTAAAAACTTATTTAATTGAAAACCCCAACTTGGCATGGTTTGAATTCTGTTGCAAGAAAGCATAACACAGTCCCACTAAATTGACAGCTTGAAGAACAAGTACAGTGTCTTCCATATTTACCTTGTTTCTTTTTTAAAACTGCCGATTCCATTATTTAGGTTTTGCACATGTTGTAAGAGATTGTGACATCACTGGCACTGTTCCAATTGGGAAAGCCTCTCCGAAGTGGGTGGGGCTGATTGGAACAATTGTCTTAAGCTAAGAATAGAAGTTGGGAGTACCTAAAGGATGATGTTCTTGACTGATTAAGAAAAAAAATTGTCTTTTGTTCAATCTTTATTTCTTGTACAGTGAAATCAAGGGCTTTCGGGAATGCTTGGAAGATATAATTTTGTAGACAATGTTTAACTCCCTTCCAATCATTGTATTTTAAAATGGAATGGCAAAATTGGTCTCCAAACCAAAATGTCTGTAAATCATATTGAAAAAATAATTTTTTAAACCTTATTACTTCACCTGTATTTGAATATATTTTTATTTTACAATCGTTTGTTTTATATGATTAATGTACCTATCTGACTTAGGGTCTCTATAATACCACTTTTTGAAATGGGTTTTAATATTTTATTCTAAAATTATTTGTTGAAAAGTAAGAAACCATTCAAATCAATTTATTATGATATAAAAAAAATGTTTGTTAAAATATTCAATACAGCTGGAGAAATTTGGCTTCAAAAAATATTTTTTTCAATTTGATTTACAGACACTTTGGTTTGGAGATATACTCCTTTAAATGGTAACATTTTATTTTGTGAAAGGGGGAAATATTCTTATATGTATTTTTCTTTTTCCATATTTAACTTTCAACAGGAAAAATTCGCTAGTTTGCTTTATAAACTAGTTTTGTTATTTGGTTAATTTAAATTCTGGGACAGAATCCACCAGATTGTGCACCAAAGTGCATTTTTAGCAAATTTTTTTTCAATGAGTTAACTGATGACGAATTCTTAAAAGATGTTATCAGGTTAAAATAAAACTGGGTTAACTGGATGTCTGCAGCTCTTAATTTTCAGTAAGCAGTATAGAAAAAGAATATATAAGTTCAGCAAATGCAGAATAAATAATAAAATTTGGGGAAGTCCATAAAAATGTAGTATTATTATTAATCTTAAATACTGTTACTTGTAATCATTCTTTTTATCATGTTAATTGTAATTTATATTCCATTATACAGGGTGAGGCAAACAAAAGTGGCCCCGGTCTAGAGATAAGAATACGACAGAAGAGTTGCTAAGTCTAAAACCAATACAAAAACAGGTTTGCTAACTGAAGCTATTGATCGCTTCAATATTAAGCCCAAACAAACGCTTGGCGACTTATTTTCCGGCAACTACGCTACGGTTTTAGAAGCTAGTTGAAATGAAATATAAGCAAGGTTTGTAGAGCTGATCAAGAAAAGTTCCCCACTAGTGATTATTTTATTGTTTCGGTCGTTATATATTCTAGAGAATCGGACCTTTTTGTTTTTGGTAATACAAAACATTCTATATTGATTGCAAGACACAAAATTTGCATTATGGGAAGTCTTTATACAATACGAACTAAGATCTGAACTTGCCACTAGTCTATGAGTAGCTCTAATGTGAAGCTAATCCGATCCAACCACTGCAAAAACAGGTTTCGGGCGGCTTCAAGAGTTTTTCTCGCCAATCATTTCAACGTATTCCTATCTCTGGACTGGGGCCACTTTTGTTTGCATCACCCTGTAGTTTGTACATCTATGTATTCAGAATTTTACCAACAACCTGCTGTTTTACCTTTTACTAAGGCTGCTTTATAAGAGAAAGTAGAGTTGGAAAGCAGTTTTGATTAACATGGCAGAAACGGGTGTATAGCCATATTATATTTGAGAGGAGGGGTTGAGCCCTTCAAATTTAACTCAAGAACAGTAATTAAATCTGAATAAAAAGTGCCTTTAGGGACGGATGTGCTAGTTAAGCTTTGAATAATTCTCAACCATGTTATCAATAATAACATGCATGGAAGCAATCAAGTTGTTTATTAAACTACTTATTCTAATGGGGAACATTCATGTGACGTCACGCAGTTTGCTATCCTACTGCTCTCGAACCACGTGATAATGATCCTACTGCTCTAAACTGAAGAGTACACGGAAATAACCGATTGATTTTTCAGAGAAGTTTCCTTAGCAGGCCACTTTGGCGATGATAGCGAGTGATCGCCTAAACTTGTGTAAGGAAACCAGTTCCTACCACAGAGATCACAGTTGAAGTAATTGAGTGGCAGATCACGTGACCTCTAATGCCAACGACGGGACGCGCAAGGAGCTCCCAGAAGAGCCCCAATGAAGTCAGTGTCGTAGGTCACGTGATATGCCACTGTAGTACTTTAATACTATCTCGGTGGTTCCTAGCTACCATGATTCAGGCGATTGGCGATCTCGACGTTTGAACCAACCGAAAAAGAAAGAGGGAAACCGGTTTTCGGCCGCCAAGCAGGTAATTGCGGGCGTTCGCCTAATGAATCAATCGCTTCTTCCTGTGTACTCTTCAACTGTCTAACCGCTTGTTTCCCTACAGCGATTTGGAATTGAAGCTCGGATGGATATGGCCGTGAATGTCCCCCATACAAGAATATTCCACTTTATAATATAGAAACATTTTTTCAAATGCTACTGCATTACGAAATTTATAATTGTAAATCAATATTCCAATTTTAGGAATAATTTTCATGTGTTTATAATATGTATAAAAAAGTTTTTCTTACTATCCAATTGCTGCATTACAAAATCTGTAATTGTAAATCAATATTCCAATTTTAAGACCAGTTTACTTTATAGGGTGGCAACAATGCTGGTCACACTGTGGTTGTTGAAGGCACTGAATACGACCTCCATCTTTTACCAAGTGGCGTCATAAATAAGCAATGTGTTTCAATCATTGGTAAGTTTTTTTTATTGATTAATCAATCATTATTTTTCACTTTCAATTACTTAGGTAATATGAAATATAGGTATAGGTAATGAAAGTATATTGTGATGTGGTCAAAAATCTGAAATTAGATTTAGGTTCTTACATCTTTAGGAGGAAGCTGATTGTGAAAACTGGTGTTTGAACATTGTTCCGTTTTTCTGAAGCCACTTTACGGCTCGAACTAAAAAGCTACAGATTTCAAATCTGGTAGACGAGTTCTCTGTACCAGTCGTACATCATAAGGTTTTCTAGGAAATCATGCAAGCACAAAGATGCAATAGCACTTTTTGGGTATTTAAATACATTGAAATTTCCGCAAAAGATGTATAATTACTTTTACATATATTGATTTGTTGAGTGGTAATTAAAAGTTGTGTGGTGTTGCACCCCTCTAGTTTTTCAAGTGTAAGAACCATAGCAAAATAACAAGGAAATACTGCATGATGTTTATCGCAACAAATTGCTAATAAAAACAGATGACTTTAAAAACTACATAGCAAACACATTTAACTATCTTTTCATTTAAAGCATATTTATATTTTGAGACTACCTTTCAGCTGGCTACATCATTATTTTGCAGCAAGCATTTTAATTTTTTTTTGTTGAAGTGTAATTATATTAGCTTCATTATTTATCCTTGCATTTCGGGACTGGGTACCCAGTTGGTTAAGGCTTAGGCCTTCATGCAGAATTTCCCTGTTCAGGTCCGGCATCGTCAAAATTACTGGCAAACTATGAACAACCTGTGCCGCCAAAAACATCCAACTAATAATACCCTGTGTAAAGGGAGTGCACTTCAAATATGCTCCAAATTCTCAATGCTGCATACAATGTCGCCTTTAATGATTGTGATGGGTGCTTTTACTTGGGTGTAGGGAGCTTGTCACTTGACAGTAGTTGTATGTCTCTACGTCATCAATAGCCCTCTTTAAGCTCTAGTGCAACGATAGTTCACAAACTAACCTTAAATTTTTTAACAATTTTGCAGGCAATGGTGTTGTCATAAATCTGCCCCAATTTTTTGAAGAAATCAAGAAAAACGAAGATAAAGGTCTTGCCCATCTGGAAGGTCGTGTGCTTCTTTCTGATCGTGCTCATATAGGTATCGTATCCAATTTAATTTAAAAAAAAAACAAATCTTAATTTAAATTTAATTAAATGTTTTTTTGTATAAATTAACTAGATTCTGTTTTATTTGTATTGTACAGAAAAATGCAATGAAGAATGAATTAATGTATATCCTTTGAGGGATAAGTTTTTAAGCCAAAGTGTCAACTTTTTCGCTGCATGAATTTTGGATTCATTAATTCATCTTTTAATATTAAAAACTATATGTAGTTAATGGTTACAAACCTTCACAAAACTTTGCATTTTTTACTAATTTTTAAGTTTATATTTATGGAAGAAACTATTTCTTGCAAAAAAAACCCCGATGGTTTCTTGACGAGACATTATCCCTCATGCATGTGGTTAGAAGTGATTTAAAAAAAAAATTAAAATGATACCTGGTGTACAGTATTCCTACATTTTTTATGAATTATTTTACCTGTGTTCCTAATTGCTTTTTGACTATTTCCATGCAAATTGCCCTTTCTGTAGTGTAAGCCATGTTTGTAAAAAGTTAAATATTACTGCAACTTTTAACTTTAATAAAAAAAATTAACAGAAAAGCTGTCTACACTTATTGCAACTAAGTATTGTCATATTATTTATTTTTCAAATTAAGAGTTTTTTTAAAAATTGTGACAAATTACAGTTACATGGAATAAACATTTTGTAGTTTTATACAACTAAGGCTGTATAGTGTAATGGTTACTTATTATTTTTTTTGGCAGTTTTCGACTTTCATCAGACAGTAGATGGTCTCCAGGAACAAGAAAAAGGAAACAAAAGGTCCATTATATTCTCTTTTTCTATGAAAATATTTCTGAATACATCTTATAAGTACTGAAATTTCTTGCTTGTTGTGATAACTAAGTGCTTACCAACATTTTTTAAATGCCATATAATTGTTTTACTTTTAGGAGCACTTTATAAAAAGTGACATTTTTCTTTTCAAATACAACAATTTAACGGCTGTGAAACCCTTCTATACTATATGCCAGAGTATTTGTTTTTTGGAATACAATCAGTTAAGGTAGGCGAATACCCAAAATTCTAAAATTTTTACTATTACTTTAATCTTTTCCAAATTTGGCATAGTGATTTCAAATATAATGAGCAATGCTTTTTGGGCAATTTTTTTATTTAAATATAATTGATTTATTTTAAACGGTGTTTTTCACCTAAAAAAAGGGGTTGTGCCAACACTTCTAGTATAAAAAGTTTTACGTTAGTTTATATGGTATTTTTTACAGATGCTATTACAATATATATCTGTGCCATGAACCTCTAACATCCGGTGTAAATGCATAAGTTTTTTTTAAAAAAATGTCCGAATGTAAGTAAATCGAAAATCCTTTTTTTGTGGTTAATTTATAACATTTTTCTTAATAAATTCTTTTTTTTGTAATTTGTATGCAACTCTAGAGGGTCATTGCATGCATCAGTTCAAAACGAAGAATTTAACACATAATTAATGTTTATAGGATGAAAATTCAATGTGGTAGACTTGTTAGCGTAAACCTCCTTTTTTTAGTAGAAAAACACCGTTTAAAATAAATTACATTTAAATTTTAAAAAATGCCTAAATAGTATTATTCATTATATTTGAAATCAGTATGCCAAATTTGGAAAAGATTAAAGCAATAGTAAAAATTTTAGAATTTTGGGTATTCGCCTACCTTAACTAAATAACTTGATTGCTTACTTACATGCAATGACGAATTTTGACAAAACGATTCAACAGTATTATTAAAAATTTGGGTGCCAAGCAATTAATATTTTAATAATGAAGCATTTTTCCCGTAAGATGCATTCAATATTAATACTCTTTTGAAGCACTTAATTTTTTTTAAAAGAACAGTAGTTTGTAGGACAGAATAATAGCATCCTAAAACGTCAGGACATAACAAAAACAATACAGGCCAAGCAATATTTCGACATTATTTAGTGCATCAATTTTATTTGCCCATTAATAACTAAATCGTTTGGCTTTAATTTTTTGTGTAAATATTCTAATCAAGTTGTCAATCTTTGCAAAGCGTTGTATTACAATTTTTTTTGTTGAAGTGAAATTAATATCTACCTTTAAAAGAAGTTCCATAATTTAAGAGTTGCACCCTCTATTGGAAAGATGATTGACATCTATTAGAAAAAATATTATACTATAATACGAGGAATTCTTGCCAAGTCTAAAATAACCCGAGAATTAATAAACTCTGGCAAACTTGGGGGTCTGGGGTGTTTGGCCACGACGAATCGATTGCCGACGGTTTTGAAGCGCTCGGTCAAGCAGTTCAGAGTTACAGATAGGATATTTTCAAACTTTATTAGCTCGCCATAATGGCTACTTTCCTGATGCCATCTGCTGAAAAAATTAAATAAAACTTTCAACGAAAATAAATAAAATTGAAAATGTTTATTTAATTGTGTTGCCATTACCCTTCAGAAACAACGTTCATTATTTGAAGAATAAAGAATAAAATATATTAAATTCTAAATTTAAAGTTTATGAAAAGGCGGAATTTTTTATCGTTAAAGAAGTTAGTAATATGTTCATTACCATAAAAATCTCAACTTTTCAAAATTATTTAACTAATTAGTAGGGGAGACCGGGTCAAGTTGATACACTTTTTACTTTCTGATTTTTGTAGTTTTTTTCTGTCAATATTTTGAAACAAACTAAGTGTAGTTAGTAATTATAACTCTTTGGCTAACGCCTGATATTTTTATAATCTAAATAGAATTGAATTTTCACCGACAAAAAAATGTTTTTTAAAATGTTACAATGTGTATCAACTTAACCCGATCTGGGTCAAGTTGATGCGGCATTGGGTCAAGTTGATACGCATATGAGTAAGCTGAGACGGTGCTAGGAAATATTTAAATATATCTAATAAAAAAATACAGTAATTGCGAAAAGTGTTTTATTTTACAATATAAATAGGTTTTTAACTTTATATGATACAAAGTTTTACGTGATAGGGCCTACATTGATTGTAACTGATTACTCCGAGTCTGAGAAATTGGGATCTGATTGACAATTGAAACACGTGTAAAATGGATTGTCTTCAGCACATGCGATGTGTGCCCACTTCTTACAGGATATGCATTGTATCCAGTCCTGGCCAGGCTTTGACGTTGAATATGTTTTGAAGCACACCAAACAAAAAGACTCTTCGCCTTCATCAGAGTCTGATTCATCTTTTTCAATTTTTCTTCGTTTCTCTTTTTTTATTTTTAACTTCTTTTGTCAGGTTTTCTGTTCTTTTCTGTTCTTCCATTCTTGGTAATATTACCCCCTAATGATTTAAACAATTTTAACTTTTATTTTCTTGTTAAATATATCTGCTAAGCTCCTCCTCAAGTTCGTCAGTCAATATTTGTCGATGTTTAGCATAACTCATTTTTACAACCTCGTCAGTAGCCTCTGGCATTTCAAGTTTTATTTTCCCTTTTTTTGTCTTGAACCTGTAAAGAGCTATTGTGTCTATATTAAAGATTTTGGCCGCTTTCCTAATATACATTCTGCCATTTCTAATCTCTTCATAAGCTCTTCCAAAAATATCAATTGGTATTTCGCCTCTTGTAGTTTCTTGGTATCTATAAATAAATGCAACATATGAAACTTCTTGTGGGTTAAGTTGATACACCGTATCAACTTGACCCCAAAGAAGCGTATCAACTTGACCCAACCGTCGCCATTACACTAAACCGCAAAATACGGAAAACCAATAAGAGCTAGAACAAAGTCTACTAGGTTACATTCTTGCCTTTATAGCATGTAACAATGTGATGTTATTTATAACACAATCCACTAACAAGTTAACTTTCAATAACACTTCAAATACAGGGGTAAAAATTTACTTTTAAAGCTCAAAACCAGTATTTAATTCACAACTCATAGAACAAAGCAACCTCCTCTAAGTGCTCACGTGTGGTTGTTGACGACGGACCGGTCGTCCAGTCAAGTGAGTACCTGTTAATTGCGCCTGCGCATTACGGAGTTATTTTGACTGTATCAACTTGACCCTGTATCAACTAGACCCGGTCTCCCCTACATGCGACGATGATTAATATTCATATATTCTGTTCATTGGCAATTTTTGGCGATCTTGAAAATTTAACGTATGGTTGTTATACCTATCGAGTTGAATGAAGTATGAAATGGAATGTTTACCACATTTCGACATTTTCGTTGCTTTTCAACAAAACGCAATCTCCGAATCGAGACTGCCCATTATATCATAGCTGTTCATTTTTAAGAAACTAAACAACAAGTATTTTAACAGAACAACAAGTATTTTAGTTAACAACAAGTATTGTTTTGATAAATCACAATTGAAAATTTGAATCTTCGAGTTAGCTTCGATACCTGTTTTTTCCGAGCAGAGCTCGGTCACCCGCTGGTTTAAACTAATATATAAAATTGAGCATATTTTTAAAATACCATTGTTTTCATAGCTTTTTGCTTTCGTTTTCAGCATTGGCACGACGAAGAAAGGCATCGGTCCGACCTACTCCTCCAAAGTAAGTTTTCCGACATTCCCTGACGTTTTTACTCCACCATTTTGTTGCCGGCATCCGTTGCCGCCAGTGTGACTTTCTTGTTCCATGACCTTGTTCCGTTTTAGGCCAGTCGTAGCGGTGTACGCCTGGCAGACCTTTTGGGAGACTTTGATGTGTTTGAGGAAAAGTGAGTTCTCATATTTCATTTTGTTTTGCTGCGGGTCACCAAAAAATATTCTTTTAAGTTTTAAACATGTATTTTTTTCGACAAAATTTGTACTCGCTTGGTCTATGGATATCTAGTAATCGTCCTAAAGTTAGCTGAGTCAGAGCTTATATTGGATTGGGCCCAATAAAAAAATCCACTTTTTTTGTGAACGTCACATAAAAATAACTTGTATTTGCTATGGTCTTAGGTGTGAAAGCTCAGGACACACGCTTTGATATTTTAAGACAACAGTTGGAATTTTGATTATTTAGTGGGAGATCCTATAAATAGAAAAACGTTTCTGAAAGACTATTTTTATAGTTCAAGATTGCATAGCACTGATATGTACTATGTTTATTGTCTTAGGACATCAAAGGACCAAGTCTTTTTAGAGAAGCTCTAGTATGGAATTGTGGGCAATTAAAACCCCTTTTAAAAAGCTTGCCAATTTGAAACTGCTTTTAGTTTTTTCATTAATCCTGAAATAAATCTACACAGGAGCGTAAAGGCCTTAAAAAAATAATGAATTCCTTTATTTTTGCACAAATCGGTAACAAATTTACTCAAAGGTTGGTTTTCATTTATCAACCTTTTGAAGGAAGAAACAGTTACCAAGGAAATTCTGTAAATACGCAAGTTGGTTACTACTTTATTAAATACGTATTTTTTTATGACTTTTCAGAGTTTAAAAGTTAATAAAATTAGTGCATTTAAAAAAAAGGGTTTTCTATGATTATACTTTGAAATATTCTTTTCAAAAATTTAATTAACTTAAAAGAAATCAGTCTCCAAGCACAAATTTTTTTTAAAAAAAAGTTGTTTAGCTTAATGGGAGGGAAAGAGCATTGTCCGTATTTAAATTGTATTTTCAAAGTATTGAAATTTTACCTTTTTTTCTCAGATTCCGAAATCTTTTGAAGATGTATATGAACCAACATCCAAGTTTAAATGTAGATGTTGAACAAGAAGTAACAAAATACAAGGTAAGCATGTAAAAGCAATTGTATCTGTGGAAAATAATTAGTTAAAAAATGTTTATTAGTGCATTTTCACTTTTTTAATTAAATTTATTGAATATATGGGTAAGTTATAATAAACAGATCCTATTTAAATATGTACCTACACTCATTATAAAAAGCTCTTGTTTAAGAGAAGATTTTTTGTTTAAAGAATTATAGTGCAGTGATTTTACAGAAGCTTGTAGATGAGGTTTTTCAAATTTCACCATTCAGGCCTCTTCCATCCTAATAAAAACACAAGAAAATTATTTACCATTCTTCGCACACTTTTAAAATAAAGCTCAAATTGCATCCAAGTAATTTACCAACTTAGTTTTCTATTTGGTAATGTTTATAAGTATTTTGTTTATTTAATCTAAGTTAATTGAACATAATTGTAAAGTAATGTTATATTGGATCAAAATCTCAATTATGATGGAAAAAATGTCCTTTAGGCAATAGTTAGTTTGGAGATTGATGAACTTGGCAACATATTTGACCGTGAAAATCTCACCAAAAACCTCTTGCAGCTCTTTAAAGTAATGTCCCCCAAACAACCAACCAAATATAGAAAATCTCAGGGTTGCCATTGTCCTTGAAAAACATATTGATTTTCAAGGTCTTGAAAGTGCTTGAAAAACATTATCAACCTTGATAAGTCTTTACTTTTTTGGGCTATCTTGAAATGTTGCAAATGTTAATTTTGGCTTTATTAAAAACACTTTTTTAATGTTAATCGGTTCTTTTTTACTTTTTGATTTATTGTTTACTAGCTGTTATACCCGACGTTGCACGGGTAGAGGTGAAAAAATAATTTTATAGTCAATTTAACTATTTTTTCTTTCATTTGAGTTACGTAAGATATGAAGATTATACATTAATTTTTTCCATTTAATTACCCATCTTGGATATAGTAATAGTTATTATTAATTTCAAAAATACCTTTGATAAGAAGCTCAAATTAAAGAGAATACATATTTAAGTAAAAAAATAATCAGTAAGAATTAAAAATAAGCTACTCCAGCAAACAGCATACGATTTACATTTTTTTTTATCAGATTATTTGCTTTTTAATAAGCTTATGTTGCTGATGCCCTTTGTTATTAAAGTACAAAATCCCGCTACTTATATTACATTAAAAATTCAAAATTTAAAAAATGCTATAAAATTAATAGATAATGTCATAGTAATTTCCCGAATAAAAACATTTTAGCTCATTTGGTGTGTTTGAAAAATTTGGCGAGGAAAATATATAGCTACCATTACACCCATTCACCTCTGCCGCAAAGACCATCACACAACCACCCAGCTATTACAAAAAAATGCTCTTTTGCACATTCTTTGTAATAATTTGGCTAGTTTGGCAAAGTAATTGGCGAAAAAAGGAAGACATGAAAACCTAATATGCATCTGTAGTGCAACGGTCTTCAAAAAACAACATAGTTCAGTAAAAGCTTAACTATGCTTTTAAAAAATTCATAAGTAAAATCATATATACACAATAAAATAATAGAATGGAGACTGGTAGGATTACGTAGCTTGAAACATATCCAACTATTTTTTCAAATTATTAATTTTGTTTCTGAAGGCAATGAACAAATATTAAATAAATTAAACATTTTCAATTTCAATTGTTTTTTACAAAGTTTTATTTAAATTTTTCTGCCTGATGGCATCACGAAAGAGAAAAAATGATCGGATTTGAGCGAAAGTGGTGTATTTTTTCCCTTAAAACTTTCGAAAACGATAGAAGGAATGGTCCGATTTGAAAAATTCTTAGCCTATGTTTGTTCTGGAGATGAGATGAATTTTTGTGCCAAATTTCGTGACGATCTGTTGCGTGGTTCTTAAGTTTTTGCGTCCTATACAAACAGACAAACAGAAATCGCCTTTTATGTATATAGATGTATAATCCAAGAAGGCATAGCAACTGATTTTAGATAGATTTTTAATAACTAAATGGTTATTTTATAACATGTATGAGTTAATTTAAAGTTAGAGATCTCTTAGTCATTTTCTAAGTGAATTTTTAAAACCTATCGTGAAATTTAGGGGTTGTATGTTCGAATATACAGTCCTTGAAAATGGAGAAATATATCCTTGAAAAGTCCGTAAATAGATCTTGATATTTTTACCAAAAAAGTGTGGCAAATCTTCATTACAACTGATAACCCACATCTTGCAATCCAGAGGCCGAACTCCTAAAAAAAAAAGTCTGTCTAAAACAAAAATCCTGTCTTCAGTAGCATATGTTTAGCTCTAACTTTAATCAGCCAAATCAAAGACCTTAGCTACTTCTAAAAGGCAGGGTTTCCGACTCGTCCACAACCCCCCCCCCCCAAAAAAAAACATAGGGTTTTATTTTTAAAAAAAAAAACAATAAACCCAGGCTTAAGTTTTTTTTTTGTTTTTTTTTTTCAAAACTATTAATAATTGTCAACTTTTTTGATTTTTTTAAAAGAAAAAGTATTTTTATTAATTTGAAGGGTATACACAGAATAAAAATGTCTAAGTTTACATATTTCTCTTAATACAATAGACTTATATTGATTACATTTTTGACGCATTTATGGTACCATCTTGCTGTATTAGTAAAGCAGGCTAATGTAGTAAAGTAACTAGGCAAAGAGTTTTTTTAAGGACAGTTACAAAAAGTATTTTGCTTTCCAGAAAAATAATGTTATTACACAATTCAAATTGAAGACCTGATCAACTTCGCTCAGTTCATAAAGCGAGTTTGTTCACTTTAGTTAAAATTCCCAAATATAAAAATAAAATAGCCTAGTATACTAACAAATGTATTTGGAATTGAAAAGGCGAAACAGCTGGTTCAATGGCATTGCTTCTTAAATCAAGGTAAAACTCTGTAATCAAGTATTTTTCTTTTTTTTTTAATTAAAAGATTATCATGCAATCTCACTTTATTTCATATTATTAAGATCCTAAAAAAAGCGTAAATCAAGGTTGATAATTAATATTTTTTTGTTGAAAATTAATTTTTTCCATTAAAATCCATTTTAATTAAATATAATATTAAAAAAAAAATTATTAATTTAGAATGAGTTTTTTTCTTGACTGAAATTGCTCTTTTCTTCAAATAATACATAAAATTTAAAACAAAGAGTGACATTATAAGGTTGAATCTTAAAAAAAACCCAATAGAACCCAAAAAAGTAAAAAAAAAAGACACCCTGGGCTGGGCTTTAAAAAAAAAAAAAAAATGGGTTTTTGCAAACCCTGTATAAGTCGGATTTAATGTTTTGGTTTTCTATTTTATGCATAATTTAATGTTTTATTATATTTTTAGGAATATGCAAAATCTATTGCTCCATTTGTTACCGACACTGTCACTTACCTTCACGAGGCAATTAAAGCTGGGAAAAAAGTATTGGTTGAAGGTGCAAATGCGGCACTGCTGGATATTGACTTTGGTAATTTTCTTCAAATAAATATATTCAAATTAAATACATTTTTTAAAAAAATATAACAAAGAGTGTTTTCCCTTTATCTCTAAAAAGTGTTAAGTTTACAAAAATGCATTGAAGTAAAATTAAATGTGCTTTAAGTGTGCACATGATATAAGTGTAAAATAAAATATTCTGTTTTGCGAGTTCTCAAAAGATGAATTGTACTTTTTATTGGTTGTAATAGGAGCCTGTTTGTACCATTATAGGAACCATTTTTGGTACCTGTTTTTGCTACTACTAAATGAACTTTCGTGCTTTGCATTATTTGCTTAGAAAGCGGTGCGCAAGGCATTTCATAAAGTAGACGAAAATTTTCATTTACATATATAAGCGTTGATTAATGAATATTGATATCTAGATACAATTTATTCTATTAGATGGTTTCATTTTTAATGGGTATTTAGGATTCATTTCGAGTAATTCTGTTTCAAAGTTAATGGTTTCAATTTTGTACAAACTTTTTACTTATGTTTAAGGCCGAGACATTTATTCTTTGAAATACAAATAGCAAACAATAACAAGCAGTGGGGCTGGGGAGCCCTTGGTTGGGCACTCACCTAGCATGCGAAAAGTCCCATATTAGGGTCCGGGCATCACCAAAATAACTGCCGACCTATAAACGGCCAGTGCAGCCAAAAATGTCCAACGAATAATACCCTGTGTAAGGGAGTGCACGCTAAACATCTGTGGCGAACGCCTTAACTGGAACTGTAACTACTTATCTGGACCTGTAACTGCTTATCTGGACCTGTAACTTTAACTGTGCATTTTGTATAAATACAGCAAGCGCCAATTCATTGGTGCGCACATCCCTTTTGGGTTATTTGTTATTTTTATTTCTGTATCTTCTGTTGTGCAGCGGTTAAGTTCGATTATGATTTTATGTGTTCATCAAGTTTTATAAGTTAAGTTTGTTATTTGTTGTTTAATAAATTTTGTTATTGTTAGAACCAGTTTTATTTACTTAACATGACTTGGTAAACCACATATCCTTCAAAGTCCTAACGCTGCATACGGTGTCGCCCTTAACAGTTGCATTGGATGGGTGCCATTCAGTGGTTCTAAAATACGACGCCTGTCGCCAATAGCCCTCGTGTAGCTCTAGTGAGACGATAATTCAAACTTAACCGAATAACAAGTAGTTTTTCGTGGGGGTGTTTCTAATTGACTGTTTATTTTGTAGTTTATGTTACAAATTTACTTTTTTATTTTGTTAGGTACCTATCCCTATGTCACGTCTTCCAACTGCACAGTAGGGGGTGCCTGTACAGGACTGGGCATCCCCCCAAAGGTCATTGGAGAGGTGTATGGAGTTGTCAAGGCATATTCCACGAGAGTTGGAGATGGCCCCTTTCCTACAGAACTGTTTGATGTAAGGTTTCAATTTTATTTAAAAATTTTGGTCACATCCCTTTAAAAAAAAACTTGAAATTGTAGAAATAACACACTAAATCATTTATTTTATCAGTAATTAAAATTCTAATTTAGTCTCCGATTAGATTAACAAAAAATGTGTTTCAAAGTTAATACATTAAATATTGGTAGTAATAGGCTGAAATTATTTTTAAACAATATATCATAAATTTTTCATACGTACAAGCACAATTTAAGAAGTATTTTATTTTAATGTCAATTTTCACTTGGATATCTGAATGAAACATCAATTTTATATTTATTAAATTTTATAAACATTTCCCCTTGGCCTTTAACCCTTTCAGTCCCAGTGATGCCATTTGGCATCATCACTTTCAATATTTTTTTTCCAAATGTTTATGTCCCGTTACGGCATCCAAACACACATTATTCGACTCTTCACACTCTGTTCTATTGGACCATATTTTACATCAATCTCAATAGAAGTCAGAACTACTATTTTTTTTATTCAGAAAATAGCTAGCAAGCGTTTTACTTTATTTGGGAAAAGTTAACTTCAGTTCATCATATTTAAAACACAATTTAAACTCTTTTGATTAAAATAACTATTAAATTTTTTTTTATAATATGGTCAGGTGCCTTTAAATATATAACTCGAAGGGTTTTTAGGTAACATATATTTATTTGGTTGTTTTCCACAGTTAAAAAAATTTGGCATTATTTCAAAAACCATATAAAAAATTAAAATGATTTTTTTTCTTATGGAAATCTTATATTTGACCTAAAATAAGCTTATTTTGTGAATATCAGATGTTTCTGTAGTGTAGTAAACTTTTGGGACTGAAAGGGTTAAAAAAACACACACTTTTAGTTGCATACTAAACAATTTTGTTAATCAGGGTGTCTAGCTAACGGGATTTGTACTTGAATATTTAGCTTGAAATAGTAGAAATAACACTAATAAATCATTTATTTAATTAGGAAGTAATAATTCTAATTTAGTCTAATTTAAATTTAAATTCACAAAAAAAGTTTTTCAAAGTTAAATATCAATGGTAATGAGCTTAAATTATTTTAGAAAAAATTTATAAATTTATCTTGTACTTAAAATAAAATAATTTTTAAATTGTACTGTTTTGTACTGTCAATTTTCACTTGAATATCTGATTGAAACATCAATTTTATATTTATTAAATTTTATAAACATTTCCCCTTGGCCTTTAAAAAAACACTTGAGAATGTTTATGGGAGAAAACAAAATTAAAGTTTGTTATTTATTTTGTTAGGGCTTGGGTGAAACTTTGCAAACAAGGGGTGGAGAAATTGGAGTAACAACAAAGAGAAAACGAAGATGCGGCTGGTTGGATTCTGTACTTTTACGTTATTCCCATATGATTAATGGTTACACGGCGTAAGTATTCCTATCTAAATCCATTGTGAGCAAATAAAAATTCTTGAGATTACATAGTTAAACTCAGTTTCCTCGGGCTGAATAATACGGTCAGACAAAATAATACGGCTGGAATTTTCACTTCATCTGATTGCTCCGTGCGTTTTGTAGCTCCGCCCATGGTCGTGGCTTCTGTCTGAGGAAACTATGAGTTTAACTATAGTGTAGATTTTGTGAACATTTATTCAAAATCTGGTGTTTATGATCCCTATTGGCTTTCTTTGATGTGTTAACAAGTGTAGAAGAAACAAAAAAATCTTACCTTGAAGCTCAGCTTTCAATGAATGTACACCAAAAGTGTTTTAGCTACAGCAAGATTTAGCCAACATATTCTTAGCTTGTTCTTTGGATGAAATGGCTTTATAGATATTGTGATAAAAAGAATAACAATTGATCAAACTAAGGCTATGATTTTACTCATGAAATTAACAGCTAATGTAATTTAAATGGTATACAGAGATAAATTTAAAATACTTCACCTGCATATCTTTTTAAGATCTATTCATTGTCCTCTTTGTATCATTAGAATCGCTGTCACTAAATTGGACATTCTGGATACCTTTGAAGAGCTCAAAATCTGCGTGGCCTACAACTTGAATGGCAAAAGGCTTCTTTCTCCACCAGGTAAGCAAAGATAGCCCTTTTAAATCAAAATTTGTACATTTATTAAATACATTATATTTACGAAAAGGTTACTTTAATAACCCAAATGATTTGAAAGTTGCATGAACTTTAATTTCTTTTGAAAACAACAGTCCTTTAAAAAACATCGAATTGTATCATTTACACTGGTAATGTAATTAAATTAGTCAGTAATTGACTTTAAAGTGATGTAGAGGATGCTCTAACTTATTAAGTAAATACAACGATTTAGGTAAACAAAACTTTTATTTACAGAACTAAATTAAATTTAAGAGCAGTTATATATTAATCACGCTTAGTGCGTTGGAAAACAGTACCGAGTTCTGCCCTCAGGAAAGGACAGCACTCGTCTTATATTGATCAAGATATTTACATAGATTTTAGAAAGTTACATGTCTTCATTTTCTTCTTATTTACAATTTGGTTGTGGTTCGTGAACTTGCACTAACACTGCACAACTTCTTAGCACTCCACTTGGCAAGTTGCGTGCGAGCCACAGTGACAAATACTTTTTATTAAAAATACTCGCTCCGCTTGCAATACATTATGACTTCTAACTTGACTTTCTTGTCGTGTTAATTCTAACTATCTTGTTGGCTTAGCCATTGAAACTTTTTAAAACTGATCAGGTTTTGCACACCTTCGAAAATCTTGAAAAACTCCTGAATTTATTTTTTTTCCCAAGGGCCATTATAACTCCTGGAATTTGGCTTATCTCCTGATATTTCCCCCCTTCTGTTTCATCCTTTTGAGGTGCAGTGAAATCACTGGACTAATACAATTAAGAAACTCCTGTTTTTCACTTTCATAGATAGCGTATGAACCCTGGCTGTGTTACACGTAAAATGTTCAACTAAAAATGCATGTATCCAGCAGAGAAAAGAAAACAAGTTTTTAAAAGAAAAAAAGTTGCTATTTATTCCATCTACCTATATTTCATAAACAAACAACATTCCTCTTAATAAACATTGCACAAGAGCAGTAGCTAGAAGTAGTCAGTTAAAAAAGAACAATTAAAATAATTCGTTACTTCATAAGTCGTTGAACACCCAACTGCTACAGACGCAGTCGTCCACGAAAAACTGGATTAGACTTCAATAAGTACCAGCTCCATTATAAGACTGAAAAGAAACCAAAAGAGCGGCAAGTCCATGATGTGTTGACTATTTAAACCATTTTGATTTCTATGACTTCAAATCAGTTTTGTTAAATTACTTCGCTTTACTTTAAGGAATAATAAACTGAAACTTGTGCAAATTGGGAAGTCAACCGTACATTGTTTTGTGAACAATTCAACTCTTAAAGTCGTAAACAAACCTGTGATTTTTTTTGATCTCGTTACGATGTTTTTGATATTGTTAAGGCAGGATGAGTAGACATCGTTTGTTATGGCTAACAGACTTATATCTAGAATCTACTGCTTTTAATGTAATATGAAAAGGAAAGAGTCTGTCATTTCTGGTAGAAATCAAACTTCCCCTTAGCTTTTTTTTTGGAAATACATTTGGCTACCGCTTTTTTTTACCCCCTCTTTTTCTTAATTAACCTTTGGTTCGGAGAGGACCAGTCGGTTTGCCTTGCATGCGAAAGGTCCCAGGATTAGGTACGTGCATCACCAAAATAACTATTGACCTATAAACAGCCCGTGCAGCCAAAAATGTCCAGATAATGCCCCGCATAGATGCACGTTAAATATGCTCTAAAGTCCCAATGCTGCTTACGATGTTGCCCCTAACAGTTGTGTTCTTGGGTGTCTACTCGGGTGTCGCCTCGTCACTTTACTGTGGTTCTAAATTCTAAATTGCGTTGCCAATGGCGCTCCTGCAGCTCTAGTGCGACCATAATTAAAACAAAACTTCCTTCCTCTTCCCAGCCTCTGCATCGCTCCTCCAGCAAGTTGAGGTGGAGTACATCTCTCTTCCTGGCTGGAAGACCTGCACCGAGAAAGTGCGCAAGTTTGACGAACTTCCCGCCAACGCCAAGAAGTACATTGCTGCAATTGAGGACCTCATGGAAGTACGGGGTGAGTCGGGGCTGATTGCTAATACCTGGGATGTGATAATTCCAGTTTTTCCCCTTTTACTTAAGAGGGATTGTCAGTCCCATAGAGCTAATTCAGGGTTCCCATGGATTTTAGAAAGTCCTTAAGAAGTCCTTGATTTTTATTTTCACTTTCAAGGACCCTTTTATACTCCTTGATTTTTACCAAAAATAGTTAAAAAGTCCTTGATTTTTATTTTCGATTTCAACTACCCCTTGTTGGTACTCCTTATTTTTTTACAAACAATCGTTGAAGTGCCCTTGATTTTCTTCTTTCCTGACATTCAAATTTCAAAAAGTCATTTCTTAAAATAGTGCCAAGTGGGCACTAAAATAACCAAATTTGGTATTTAATTTTGTAAGAAAAAATCTTCAAATCGGTTAACTTTTAATTGGTTAAATAATCGTTGCATTATGATTAAGGATCCTTTAAAAATAATTCGGAAGTCCTTGAAAAGTCCTTAAACTCCTTGATTTTTATTTTGAAACAAGAGTGGAAACCTTGTAAATTGCATTGGTTTGGAATCACACAACTTCAACAGAAATATTGCTTTGCCATGTTAGTTAGATAATAGACAATATATAGCATGGAACGCGTTTTACAAGTAACAGTAAGAATTATTCAGTGTATTCTATTTTTTTTTTAAAATTATATTCTTAAAACATCTGTAATATCTACTTAAGGAATATATTGTCCTATTGATCCTATTCTAAAATTTTACCATTAATTCTAATTGATTTTTATTAAGTTAGGTAATGATTATATTTTGCTTTTTATAGTGAAGTGGATTGGCGTGGGCAAAGACCGATCATCGATGATAGAAGTTTTCTGATGATCCGATTAATTGCATGTCATCTTCAACAATTGAATATCTGGTTTGTCAGTCTGCATTTCACTTCCTTGGAATTGCATTTTTACAGAGTTGTGAAGGTTTTTTGTTTGGGCCGATTCTTGAGTGTTTAAAGTCTAGTTTAAAACTGTTTTTGAGAACTATGTAAGCGTTAGGAAGTAAAATATTTAATGCCCTTTCTTGTTACTTAGTTGTGTTGTACAGAAGGCAGGGTTGCCATTCCGTCTGGAAATACAAATTCAAGAAAACCAAGAGTAATTTTGAAATGGAATTTTATTTTTGTTGTGATTAATTTGATCAGACTTTCCTAAGTCCCTTAAAGATAAGTGTTTCATTAAATCCTTAGATATTTTAAATGCTTTTAAAGAATATATGATCGAACTTGATTTATAAAAAGCAAGTACAAAAAAGTACCCAAATGTTATTTATTGAGTTTTGTAAACAGTCGAAATTTTTTAAATTTTATGGTGAATGGCAACTTTTCAAAAGGTACAATAGCAACGTCAAAACCTAAAATCAAAGTAAAAATAGCACTATTTGTGAAGTATTATAGTTTATAATTTAGAATGTTCCGGTATTTGTTTTGGGTGTAAAACTTTTACTTGTTCATCAATGTCATCATAAGCCTTGTATATGTAGAGATTTTAAGTTAAGTTTTAAGCATGTTACAAAATTTTAATAGAATTTTAGTGTCAGGTTATAGTAATGTAATAACTTGAGTTATTAATTGAAAATAGTAATAGTGTTTTTAATTTTAAAATGTTATTACACATAATGTGATCCATTTATGTTAAAAAATGTATGGCAACATGTTTCATACTCATAAATATTTATGTGAAATTTGGGTTAAAAGAAAGATTTTAATTAACTTTTAGACAGTGCATTTGGATTGTAGATTTGAAGATTGTATTGCGTTTTCTATATAGATTTTACACTTTCAAGGAAAGTTATTCCTTGCTTGATTTATAGTTTTTTTGTTTTTGTTTTGAGAAAATTAATTTTGTACACTTAAAAATTGTCAGAAATATCATTTTAAGATTTGAGTGTCATTTTTTTAGCAACTTACAAACATAAGTGAAGTTTTTTTTTTTAACGCTATAATACTGCAACAAAGTTTAAAATTCCCGTCCAGTGACTGTGCTATTTAGCACTTGGTGGATATTGCATTACTGCTTCACAGTGAAGCTATTATAAAATTGCTTCATAATGAAGTTGCTTTCTGCTGGCTATTTTTATATTCTTCACGCATCTTGATTGGAATTGTGATGCACTATGTTTTCTTTTAAAACTTTTCATTGCTGGATTTTATGCTAAATCTAATTGTTGAAGGAAAAATTTATTTTCATTTAAAAAATGTTTTGGGTATCTGCAACAGATTTAATGTAATCTTATCGATAAAAATTTTACCAATTCTGCATAGTGCTGTTTTAAGATTTTTATACCAAAGAATTTCAATTGTGATTTTTTTCTGAAATTAATTTTTTATGGTCATATTTAGGCCAATCAAGTTTTTGTTTATTTGTAGTTTCTGATATAACCAGCATTTGTTATCATATTATCATACATTGGTGTCCTTGGACAGTCATATGGAAGATAATTTTGTGATTTGTCATGTTTTAACGTTACTTTTATTTGTTGGCCTTGTTCTGATTGTATGAACAGTTGAAGAACTTTTCTTTAAATAAATATTTCTGTTGTCATTTTTGTTCTATATTTATGCATTCTGTAACCTGTGATTCGGACAACTGTTATAAAATCTAGTTACAATATATTCACCCCAGGGGTAGGGGTTATTCAAAATGAATAGGGCAATAGTTCGTAGGTTGATAGTTAACTGTCCATAAGCTGTAGTTTGGTTACAATAAACATACATTCGTCTAAAAGTAGTTTTATTATTGTCCTATTCATTTTGACTAATCCTGGGTGGAAAAGGACTTGTGCCACTAAGGATCAGGGGACCCGCCCACAAACCAAAAAAAAAAACATTGGCAAGTATTTAAAAACTATAAAACCCAGGCTCAAGTGGGCTTTTTCAAAAATAAATATACAACCTTTGATTCTTTTTATGAAAAATGTATTTTTATTAATTTGGAAGGTAACGCAGAATAAAAAAATGTCTAAGTTTACATATTTCTCTTAACACTTTACCTACGGGCGTCGACTGACCCGTAGACTAAAAATCTTCTAGACCAGCAACTTAATCTAATGCCTAGCTCTTCTAACGTGTCGAAAGCAACTAAAACACTATTAAGGTTGATTTGTTGATTGGCATAATTGTACTTTCAATTGTAGGGCTACTGTTTCTTCGGAATGTTCTCTGTTAAAAAAAAAGTTACCCACTAGTGATTATTTCAACCGTTAGTTATCCTTTTACATCGGACCTTTTTGACTATGTGAACAAATAACATTTTGAGTTAATTGCATGACACAAAATTTGCATAAGGGTCCGTCTTGATATTAAAAAAGCTACGAACTTTAAAATTTTCAATAGCAACACCCAATTTTAATTACTTAGAAACGTGAAAAACCCTCGAAAACTCCTAAATCTAAGTTTTTGTTACATTTGGATGAATATTTGACGAGTTATTCAATCGAATCACTTGTGGATCTTTGGGGGACCATGTCTAAAATGACAAGCGTAGTCAGTCTGTAGGTTTATTAAAGGAGAAAAAGAAGCACAAGGTCAAATATCTTGAGGATGGGCCTACGAGGGATATAAAAGTCAATGAGTAGCTCTATATATTCAAAAATAAAGTCGGAAAATAAGTTGAAGTAAAAAAATAGATCCCTAGCGTCACTTGATAAGGGTTCCAAATTACGAGATGTCATTGGCTCTGTTAAATCTCCTAAAGGTGACTGCAAATAGGCAGCCAGGAACCATTACATTAGTTCCCTTAGACACAAAGGGGGCGCGCTAGTTTCTATGTCAATTTCAATGTAGAAATTCTCCAATGAGAGTTTGAAACTTAGAGTGTTCTTAGTCTATGGGTCAGTCGACGCCCGTAGGTAAAGTGTTAATGCGAGTATCACAGACATTTGTTACAATTAGAAAAGATTTGAAATTATTGCCATGGTTAAGAAAGAAACCGGATGGGTTTTATTTTGTCTTTATAAGGTTTTATCTAAAATAACATCCCAATTTAATTAAAAAGATTAAAATTTTAAATTCAAAATATTAAAAAATTATTTACATCTCTGATGCATTTGTGGTACCATTCTACTGTATTAGTAAAGGATGGGTAGCGGACGAACGTACATTGTCCTGCCTGTCAATAACTTTTCAGTTAAATTGTTTTGAGTTAAAAATAAAGTAGGCTAAAAATCAGAATAAATACTATTCACAATTGAATTTTTCCCTCTTATTTGTTTTAAGGTTTATACCTTTCCGACCGGGCTAGCACGATCGTGCAGGTATCAAGGAAAAGAATGTTTTAAACTCTTCAAAAATATCGATACCGAAGCAAAGCAACTGACTTGTACCATTAGTTATTTGTATATAAAAAAAAATACTGTTTTTAAGGAGTTGCTGGTATTGATGCTCTTTAGAGCATTTTTTTTCCCGCTAAAAGTCCAAATTTAGTCTCATAATTTTAAATCGGCGTCACCTGACCGTTGGTCGAAAAGGGTCATAAATCAATGTGGACTAAAACTAATCATTAAAAAAAGACAGTGTTTAATATAATATTAAAATCCCCAAAAGTAATTAAAAACACAAAACTTATTTTGAATTTTTATTATGGATGGTTACATACATTTTTTACACAATATACTGTATTTATACTCGTATGTTCCACGTAAAGCAGTTCCAAGTCTTCTACCTATACCTTCCTAAAATCAAAATAATTGGTTTTGGAAAATGGTTAAAATCATTTTTAGTTTGTTTTATAATTAGGTATTAAACAAAAAATCATTGACACTATTTTGAAGAAAAAAAAAATCATTAATGAATAATTTGACATAAAATTAAGTTTTATCCGCAGTAAGATTTATTTAATTTCTTGTTTTATGCCATGGTTTCAAAAAATCGTTCTTGATTTTTGAATACCAATTCTTAAACGTGCAATTGGTTCATTCATTTGTTGTTTGTCAGTAAAGATTACTGTCCAAAAATTAAAAAAAATATATTTATAAAAAAAATTAGTTTAATTAGTTTACCGAAACCAGTTAAAATTGTCATCTTAATTTTATAAATATCAAATTAGTTTTAATTAGTTTATTGAAACCAGTTAAAATAGTCGTATTAAATTTTATTAATGTCAAATTAGTCTTAATTAGTTTAATATTCAAAATGTACCTTAAAAAATATAAGTGAGTTAGTAAAAGATTATACCTTTACACGTTTATGTTACTAACCACCATCTGTATCGTCGTCTTCATCTCCCTTAGTCAGAACTCTCGTGAATCTGCGTATGCTAATGTAGCCTTCTTTATCGACTGGGGCTTCGTTCAAACAAATTTCAGCCTAAAAACGAATTTAAAAAAAGCTAAAAAGAATGTTTTTCAAAGAAATTTCTAAAAGTAATATATTCAATAGTTACTTAGGGACACGCCTTAAACTCTAAAAATACATTTAGGGTTAGGGAGCCCAGTCGGTTAAGCACTCGCTTAGCATGCGGAAGGTCCCAGGTTCGGGTCCGGGCATCGCCAAAATAGCTGCCGACCTATAAACGGCCCGTGCAGCCAAAAATGTCCGACGAATAATACCCCGTGTAAGGGAGTGCACGTTAAATACCCTTCAAAGTCCTAGCGCTGCGTACGATGTCGCCCTTAACGGTTGCGTTGGGTGCCTATTCAGGTGTTGGCTCGTCACCTGACTGTGGTTCTAAAATACGACGCCCGTCGCCAATAGCCCTCGTGTAGCTCAAGTGCGACGATAATTCAAACCTAACCTAAAAATACATTTTTTTTGTGCTATAAATGTAACAAAAAAGGCCGTATCACTTATTTGTAGTCAACAGATTTTTTAATATTTTTTTTAATGCTAAATGCCTTTAAAATGAACTACTAGAATAACTTTTTGAAAAGTTTGAATTTTTTTTTTAAGAACTCTAATATCGTATTGACCCTTATTCAACTTCATTTTTTTAATAGGAATAAATGACTGATACCTGTAATCAAAGGCTGGAAACTGATATTTGGATCGCCTTCTATCGGACCAGGTCATTTTCGAAACCAATTAACGTGTTAATTGTTTGTGAGGAGGTTTTAAGAAATGTCCCCAAATTCGGACGCCCGGTCGCAAAAGGATAATGGCCGACCTGTTCATTTTTTACTCGACTCGATAGGTATAGGTTGGTAGATATTTTCCGGTTTGTGTCTTGATGAGAGCACCGCTTATAAACCTTCGTCAAGTAAGACAGACGTAATTTTTACTGACACAGAAAAAGTACGCTCACAGGGCAAAGGCGAGAATCGAACCAGCATCCGGCACAGTGCGCAGACTGATAGCGTAACAATGGGTTGCGATTTTGCGATCAAATGTCAAACCCACTAGGCTTTCCGAGTCCAAAGTCAATACGGCGTTAGCGTACGATGTCACTCAAAATTCTGTTGGGTGACGGTTCAGGTGTCGTCCTCGTAACTTGTCCACGTTTTGAAATCATGAGGCGGATTTAGCTGTGTTAAAGCCTCTAAAGGAGGCTAGGAATAGGCAACCGAAAATGAACAAATTATTTTTCTCGACCGTAGTTTTTTTGGGTCCGAAAGTCCTGTGGGCGGTCATTGCGTAGTTTCCCACGGGTATAGGTTCCTGGAGACTATTTCCCTCCCCTTCAGGGACATGTCTAAATTGTGGAGGTGGCGCGTGATATATGGAAGCATCTGTCACGTATATGTGTGCATGTGAGTGTGTGTGTGTTGTGACTGTCTACAGTAATAATCTACTTCTAACTCAATTTAACTTCTTTTAGATATCCGATTCTCAAATTTTTGTCGGTGACATGAGGAGACATAATTTATAAAAGTTATTTTTCATCCAAAATCAATAAAATAATTGTAAACATACATTTGTTAAAACGTTAAGTTGATAATTAATTTTATAAATTTCAGTTCTAGAAAAAAACAATACCTTTTTCCCTAAAAGTATCGAAGAATATTGGAATAAGAAATAATTTTTATAAAATTGCTTACTTCTTCATCTGTAAATCTATCTCCTCTCTTCTTCAGGGTGTTTTTCAGGCTGAAAAAGGAAGGAACTAATTAAAACTTAAATTTTAGAAAACTTTAATAAAAAACAAACATTAACTTAAAAGTTTCAAAGTCTTTCGCTATTTTACCTTTTAGAAAAAAATATAATAAAGACGAATTTTTTTTTTTTTATTTTCGCATCAATGAAATTTCCTTCTTTTAGTTCAATAAAACAAATTTAAAATTATGCTTAGTATTAAATGATTTTTGTTATAAATTTCTTCTATTCAATTGAACATTATTACACATTTCTTTTTTGGTGTTCACACTTTTTAAGCTCACATACCTCCTTTGCGTAAAATGATTGTTGTTGATTTTTCTAGTTTCAGCTACTGCACGGTAAGATTTAGGAAGCATTTGCAATTACAGTACGAATCGAACATTTATCCAAGAATCAAAAGTGACTTGCAGACACTACGTTTATACGTATTGTCTGTAAGTCACTTGAAAAATTACATAACACATTAAATGACGAATTTATCGACACTACTAACTCTGATGCTGCCATCTAGTGGCTAGTATCCTAAACTAAAACAACCCTTACAAATTTTAAATAGCTCTTTATTTCCACACTTTTCCTATAAGTTTCAATAGATATTTTTATTACTTATGTACAGAATTATTTTTGTTAAAATAAACTTACACTTCTTCTTTCATCTTTCCATCGCCTTCATCAAATATGGAGAAAGCTGACATAATTACGTCTTCTTCGTCAGTTCCTACAAATCGAATTTTGGAAATTAAAACGTGTTCAACCACATCTCACTTTGAATTAGTATTTAACTACTTAACATTTAATTTTTTTTAACAAGGTGTATTTTTCTTTAAGAGTTTCATTAAAGGTTAAGAGGAGCATTACGTTAAGAGGGACTGTCAGTCGCATAAAGCTAATGCATTAATTTTGAAATCACAGCTTCCGCCGAAGTATTGCTTTAACACGTTTGCCTTATTTCTCCAGGTATTTGAATCAACATGACATCGAAACGAAACAACTTTGAAACTAGAATATTATCTAGTTATTTAATTTTATATTTTTGATGTTTTAAAATGCCAAAAATATCTGGCAGATGGCGACACTATTTAAAAACTTTATCAACATTATATTAATTAAATAACCGGATGATATTTTCTTTTCTGATATTGTTTTAATTTGATGTTATGATGAGTCCCATATCTGGTGCAAATGGGATAACATGGCAAAGTATTTCTTTTGCAAAAGTTGTGATTTCAAAACTAATGCATAAGCTCTACGGGACTGACAGTTCCTCTTAAAATCAGACTCTTTACGAAACATAAATGTTATGATGAGTCCCATCATACCTGGTGAAAATGGGATAACATGGCAAAAAAGTCTTTTGCAAAAAGATCAAATTCTTTACGAAACATAAATTCATTATTTTCCATCATCACTTCTAGTTAATTGTATTTGTTAATGCGAATAAACTTCTAGCCATACCTGATATTCGTTCACCGAAAATTGTTAGAAACATCGTGAAGTTAATTGGACCAGGAGCTTCGGCCAACATCGACTCCAGATCTTCATCTTCAACTTCTCGACCTGAAAAATGTCTTATTACAATATTTGAAGATTAAATACAATAAGTATTTTAAGTCCTGATGGAAATTAAGGCCGATATCCTTAAGGGTCTTGTTTGGTAACAGATCTCCATATGATTCCAATTTGGAAACTTTCGATCCTGTTTCTAAATAAAGTACACGACATGTACTCACGAACAATTACCAAAAAATACAGAAGAAAGTTATATCGCCATTAAAATAATTAAAAAGTATATTTTAAAGCTATTAAATAGTTATAATTAAAACAAAATCTTAGTGAGTATTCACAAACTGCAGATGGCAGCGCTAACGGCATGTAAATATCTAAACAAAAAATAATCTTTTAATTATAACTAATTTTATATCTTTAAAATTATTTATTTCAGTTATCAATTTCTTATGAGTTATATATTTATTTCTCTTATTAATTTCTTATGTAATTTTGAATGCAAGTTTAGTTCGCCTAAATGGTTTTGTTGCTCCCCTTGGCGAATTATAATATTTTTAAAAAATGTTTTTGTCTTCGTAACTCATAAGTGTTTGATAAAACTGACTGATTGATTGATGGACTGAATATTTTAAGATTAAACGTAGTGGCTGTTTGAAGTCCTGATGGGGAATGAGGCTGGCAGCCGGCTTCCTTAACCGAAGGCTTCTCTCCATTTTTCTCCAACGAGGGAAAATATTTTTCGTTACTCTGCTGCATTGAATATTTTGATGAAAGTTTTTTTTTATATGTTAAATACAGATGGCTTAAGAAGGAACGTCCGTCCCATATAATGCTAATGGTACTGTTGAAACTTATTTAACTGACGAAACCCGACAGGGTCAAAATCCCGACACAAGAAATACATATTTTTTGTTTGTTTCTAGATTTTTTCCACTCTAGAATGTTTATTTTAAATAATATATAAACTGTTGCATTATATTAAACATTTTAACTCAGCGCGAGAAAAGCATCATTAACGTACTACATAAATAAAAAATTATGTTCTTCGGAACCAGACTACATAATAAATAAGTCCAAATTATACACTTGACCATTGACTTTTGACATTTCTTTGATATCAACGTTGGATATTTGGATGAAACACGAAACCGTATACTCACCTAAGAGATCAAAAGTTATTCGGAGATCCGATTTCGTGATGAATCCGTCCTTATCTTGATCAATTAGTTGAAAAGCCTAGAAAAAATGTAACATATACGAACTAAAATTAATAAACTTAAATTTAAATGACAATTTCGAAATATTTCTCAAACATCTGTTCATGTTTATTGTCAAGAATTTGCATGAGGATGGGTTGTTGGCTCAGTGACGGAGTGACGTCCCCAGAAGAGGGTGGGGATCCCTTATAATGATTGCCAAGTGATTTGAAAACCCAACACACCACCCAACTTTTTTTCTTACCTTCTAACGAGGATAGGGGGACGTCTTCATCGCCATTCTTTTTTTAATTAATAATTCTAATTGCATTTAAGGAATAAATATTTATCGCTCATTTAAAATAACTATTTATTTATGTACACTCTACTTAATTATTTCGAGCATGTGTGTGAATCAATAACAATAATTAATTTGATATTTTCTTGATTGGTGAAACTGCTATTTATTAGTTCAATGGTTAATTCATTCTAATTAACTGAAAATAGCTTTTTTCAGGCATTCCCATGAAGTTCAAAATTTAGTTTAAACTTAGTTGGCAAGCTTCGATATTCAATCCCCCCCTGCAACCCTTCCCATTTTATAATAACAATTGCTATGTCAATGGATTGTTCTGTTCTAAGATACATCTTTAAATTCCTGCACTTTTCTCTGCGTAAACATGGCGAAGACGGTGGAACCGCAGTATCTTTGGGCTATCTTTTCAATGGATACGCTCTACCCATTAAGGGGACCGGGGAGGCAAAAAATGTCAAAAATATCGATTTTGGTATTTTAATAAAAAGTTATAGCTTGAACTTTTATCTTTAAGAACATTTCTTACTTTTAACAATCCGAAAAGAATTCGAAATACAGTTGGAGTTTTCGTAAACACCGAAATCAGAAATCGTCCGTTTAAGTGGAAGTTATTATTTTCTTTACTTGCCTTTTTCTCCATAAGTGCTTTTAGTGGTTTGTCGTACATTCGAATTGTTCCTTGCTATTCAAAAATTTGTGTATTGCTTTGAAATTGTGGAAAATTGTTATTGATAATCTTTCAAACATAATTGTACATGGATTTTGAAATCTGATAACATTTTTTAATATTTTACTCAGTTTTACTTTAAGCATAACACGAAAAAAGTCAAAAATTTCCAAGTAACATAAATTTTTAATTTTAATTAATTAACCAATAGGACAAATAAAAAATCCATGCATAGTTTTGTTAACATATATTTAAATATCTTATATAAAAAAGTTAGACACTTAAGAAAAAAAAATGAATCGCAAGGAGCATTTTTAAAAAAAGTTTAAAAAATTTAATTTTTTTATTAAAAAAACTATTGCATATTTTTCTTTTATTATTTTGTATTTTCATTACATTTTATGTCCCTGAGCTATAAAAAAATTTTCTATCCATTTCGGTCTGTAACTTTAAAAAAAAATTAAATTGCCTTCCCGGTCCCCTTAAGCTTCTTAATTTAGTTTCGGTTAGACTAAGTTGGCAAACTTTGATCTTCAATCCTGCCCCTCTTCCTCTTTTTGGGTAAATCCTGGCTACGTTAAAGGATTGTACCTCTTTAAATTCCTTCACTTTTCTGCACTTATACATAACACACTTTGGAACAGCATCTTTGGGCTTTCTTTTAGGTAGAGGTAAAGAAATAATTGATTTTTATTCAGCTTTTTTATTGCCGTTCAAGACCCGAAACATTCCCACTTTTCTCATTTAATTTCAGTTTAACTTAGTTGGCAAATATCGATCGGGAAAATCCTGGCTACGTCAATGGATTCTTCTAAAGAATTACCTCTTTAAATTCCTGCACTTTCCTCTGCGTGAACATGGCGAAGACGTTGGAACCGCATCTTTGGGCCTTCTTTTTGGTGGAGGCCTTCTTCTCGGGAGCTGGCTCTTGGACTTCTGGAGCCGGGGCTTGTTCCTCGACTTGGGGCGCTTCGGTGTCTTGGGGAGGTTTTGCATCTTGGGGCGCTTCAGCATCCTGAGGAGCGTCGGCATCTTGGGTCTTCTTCTTGGTCTTCTTTTTCTTCTCCTTTTTATCTTCGTCCCCCTAGAAAAGGACAATTTACAAGTTGAACAAGCAATTATAGTGGGAGATATTTTTCCCCCCAGCTTCCATCGTGTTTACGGACATTCGATCAAAGTTTTACAGTGTATGGACAAAATTTGCCGACCAAAAAAAAAAATAATAATAAAAATAATAACCTTTATCAGGTTGAAAAGATCCTTGGTGAAGTCCCAAAGGAAATTTTGAAGAAGCAGTTACAGTGCTATATATATATATAGCTTTTATTTTGCCAGCTTCCATCGTGTTTACGGACTAACCTTTAACCAAAGTTTTACAGTGAATCAATCGGCAAAATTTTCCGGTAAAAAAAATAATAATCCTTATCAGGTTGGAAAGATCCTTGGTGCAATCCCAAAGAGGATTTTGAAAAGGCATTACAGTGGGTTTTTTTTTTTTTTGCTAGCTTCAACCGTGTTTACGGACTATCGTTCAATCAAAGTTTTACTGTGTATGGACAAAATTTCCCACTAAAAAAAATAAATAAATATTAACCGTAATCAGGTTGGAAAGGTTCTTGGCGCAATCCCAATGGGAATTTTGAACAAGTAATTACAGTGATAGCTTTTTTTTTTGCCAGCTTCAATCGTGCTTACGGACTAACGTTCAATCAAGAGTCTCGACAGCCGAAGTTCCTACAGGCCATAATCCCGACAGCAAAAAAAAATGCAAAAATATTAATTAAAAAAATAGTAATTAAATTTCTCTTAACTAAGCATAACGGATTTAAATTATTGATTTGTGGACATTTCCGGACTTGTTGGAATATTGTCCCTATCGGGTCTTTCCTGACGGCTTTTGGGTTTCAGGCTCTTTCTTGTTGGGTTTATATCCAGAACCGTGAGGAAGTTAGGATAAAATGGCTAATATAATGGCCAAGCTTCATATTCCCCCCTATGTTTAATAATATGCCCAAAAACATGAAATTGAACAAATGTAATATTTCCCATTTAATTTGAATATATTTTACTTACCCCACTAACTAATTAACTTAACAAATATATATTTTATAGAAAAACCATAGGGATTTAAATATCGCACGTACTGAAACAAAATGACGATATTGTTTTAAAATACAAGGATATATCCCGGAAAATGCTTTCGAACTTTTTCTACTTAAAACAATTAAATAAAAATATGATGTTCATAAAGATTTATTCAAAGAAAAATTTAGAATATAATAAGTGACATGGTAATTAAATTATCAAAAAAAAATAATTTTTTGATAATTAATCGATAGTGCGTGGACTTATATTTAATATAAAACCCAGAAAATACCTTCGAACTTTTTCTACTTAAAACAAATAAAAATATGATGTTCATAAAGAGTTATTTAACGAAACATTTGGATTACAATAAGTGACAAGATAATTAAATTATCCAAAAAATAAGTTTTCGGTAATTAATTTATAGTGTGCATGTGGTCTTATATATAAATGTAATAACAGCATATATATAGAAGGTTTTTAATAGTTTAGATTAAGGAATAGAAGGAAGAAACATCAAATGGAACTTATGTAAGCCACAAGGAAATCTTACCATAGTGCTGAATATTAGTCCTTCTGATTTCAATGATTGATACTTAATTTATAGTGTGTGGACTTATATTTAAATAATATAACAACATACAAATATGGTTGTAAATGGTTTAGTTTAAAGAATCAAAGGAAGAAACTTAAAGGAATAATAAGTCAATCTTACCATGATGCTGAATATTAGTCCTTCTGATTTCAACGAATGTGGTGAAATGAAATTCCCGTGACTATATGAGCTCCATATTAGATGGCCATCAGAGCCTTAAATAGCTGACTCCATATTAATTGGGTCTTCCCTCAATCTTGCTTCATTTTAAGATAAACTCAACTAAATTTGGAAAGCAGTGGGCTTGAGATTCGAATGACAGGAGAGAGAAAAAAATCACGAAGGGGGAAAGGGATGATATTTTATTTACTTTATAATCTAAAAATAAGAGCAAGGGGAAAAGTATTTTATTTGAATAGAGGAGAAAAAAATTCTTTATATTTTGGGAAAAACGGCTCTCTTTTGAAAAGTGACTGCATTCATTTGAAATGTTAAGACTTTTGGATTTTTATCTTTTAGGTGGGTATTTGTGTCACAAAAATCCACATCTTATCTGAAACGAAGTTTAATTAAAGCAGTTAAAGCAAGGTGGTGAAACACATAAAAGAAACATTGCAAGAAGTAAACTTCGGCGGATTTTTGGTGTTTTGTGCATAGCTGTCCAAATGCATATGGGTGCACTGTCAGAAATAAACACTTTCATTTTTGACGATTCATGAATCCTCATGCCTCATTTCGTTAATTTTGAGGATTGTTTCGTCATACTATCGCGTGACTTTTGAGTAAACGCGAATCCTCACTTTTACGATCGTGATTTGACGATTCTGTATCTTGATTTTGAGGAAACTGAATCTAATTGTTGTACCCACATGCTTAAAAATGACGAAATATTTCTTTAGATTAGACGACATTCAAATCCTCATAAAAATGATGATTCAAATTTCCTCACCTTGAGGAAACGAAAACTCGGAGCATTTGCCAGTAAACGAATCGTAAAAATTAAGGAAAATTTCGTCGTTTTTGAGCATTTATTTTTTAGAGTGTGATCTTCTCAAAATGCTATTTTTGAAATACTTACTAAATACTATACTAAATTTGCAATCAGGTTTTACAAACTAGACCATAGTATATCTTATACCATGTAAAAGTACATCGGCAGGCTCACTTATTATTTAGTCAATGTACGGAATAAATAAAGATATTCTGTATTCTGTAATATGATTCGGAAATTTCATCAATTTGGGTTTCCCTAAATTTTTGCTGTTTGGCCATTTGGAGAACATTGACTTCACAATCATATTTTAAACCAAGGGCTTCTGCCTTTTTAACCCTTTCAGTCCCAAAAATTTACTACACTACAGAAACATCTGATATTCACAAAATAAGCTTATTTTAGGTCAAAAATAAGATTTCCATAAGAAAAAAATTCATTTTAATTTTTTATATGGTTTTTGAAATTATGCCAAAATTTTTTAACTGTGGAAAACAACAAAATAAAAATATATATATTACCTAAAAACACTTCGAGTTATATATTTTAAGGTATCTGACCATATTGTTAAAAAAAATTAATACTTATTTTAACCGAAATAGTTTAAATTGTGTTTTAAATATGAGGAACTGAAGTGAACTTTTCAAAAGTCAGGTGAAACGCTTGTTAGCTATTTTCTGAATAAAAAAAATAGTAGTTCTGATTTCTATTGAGATTAATGTAAAATATTGCCTAATAGAACACAGTGTGAAGAATCGAAGATGTGTGTTTGGATGTCATAAGGGTACATAAACATTTAGAAAAAAAATATTGAAAGTGATGATGCCAAATGGCATCACTGGGACTGAAAGGGTTAAGGAGAAACTGGCACGCTGCTTTTACAAAAAATTCATAAAATAATAGCTTTTAGTTTTATATTAAACTTTTATACTTCAAAATTATACGTATTTTTCATCACAAATTAAATAGTATTACTTTTCTTTCGTTAAATTTATTTGTATTTCGAAGAATAAATATCCAATATTGCTCTTAAGTAAAAAGAAGTAAAAAATTTCATATAAAAAAAAATTCAGCGCATTAGAAGCATTCAGTGCATATCAAAACACAGCGAAACTAGGAGTCATTGAAAATCTCTGATAAGAAATTAAAATACGAAATTTGTGAACCTTGAAAAACACTAACAAATTTGGCAATACATATGAGACAATTATTGAATTTTCGACAAAAATTAGTATAATTTTGATGTTTAAAGCTTAAAATAGAATTAAATGTTGTGTTTGGCAATAAAAAAAAGACTACCACCGTTAACTAGAAAAACATTTAATAGTATATTGACTTTGCTCCTTACTATATAACTGAATCATTATATTAATGAATAATTTTGGAGAACAGAAAAGGTAACTCAAGTTTTGTATTTGGTTGAAAAATATTTGAAGAGCTTAGTGGAAGAACGTGCTAAGTGACAAAAAGGCGAATACGAGAAAATAAGCTTTTAAGTTTTTTGTTTGCACTCAGATCTGTTGAAAACGGTACTTGCGAAGTGTAAAAAATCTTCTAAACTTGAAGTTGATGAAAAAGGGGAAACTTGTTATCGTTATAAAGAAGTTAGTACTATGTTCATTGACACAAAAATCAACATTTTCTCAAAAATGTCACTTAGCACGTTTTTCCACTAAGCTCTTCATTTGTTCGTCCCAGTTTGTAAAGAATAAGTTTCTATAACGTCACATAGATGCATCGATTTCTTTATTTAAATATTGGAAAAATAGGGAGAAAGTATAATATGATATGTTTAATGTAAGAAGGTAAGAATAAAATAAAGATTCGAGGAACGAAAACAGCACGCGCGCTTGTATGACGAAAAGCGGCCAAGACACGAGCAAAGTGTCTTACTTAGTAACTTAGCATAAGCTGGTGAATTTTTTTTTAATTTTTAAAAAATGATTAATATTTGTTTAAAAAATACTAATTAAATGTTTATTATTTTATTTATTATTACAACGTAGGGTCAAATTATAATTTGCCAAATGTCGGTTCTTGGCAAATAATCAGGACATTATTTGCCAATGGGAATGATTCAGAAGATGTTACGCTCTTGCTTTAATTTTTCCGCGTCCTTGCAATTGCATTGTTTGTTTTGGTTTAACTTCAGGATGACCGTCATAGATGAAAAGAAACATTTCTTTCTGCGCACGCTTTCTTTAACAAATTATTTAAACAACCAACATCACAGTAAGAAGTTGTTATTTTTAAATATTAATAAGTAAATTACTCTTAGAAAACTCAATTTCGATACCGAAACAAAAGTAGTTCCAGACAAAAAATGAAAACAAGACCACTTGAGCTGTTGATATAAACGACGTTAAACAACTTCCTTACCCTAATGAAGCCCAACCTCATTACCCTTTGCAATTTAAATACCTTTAAAACCAAAAGAAATCGGCAAGAAACACTTTGCACATTCGCGATTCTCTGGAAAATCTGGAAAACCTAAGTAATTCCAGACAAAAAAAAAATGTGAACAAGACCGCCTGAGCTGTTGCCATACAGAACATGAGGCAACCCCATTGTCGGTTTGATGCATGTATGCTTAAACAGAATCCCGCTAAAAAACTCTCATCAAGTAAAACAGACACAGACAGAATTTCTACTTCCACAGATTGAGAAAGTACACTCAGGGCAAAGGCGGGAACCGAACCCGCACCGTACCACCGGTTGGGAACCCCTGCACTAGACCATCCGGGCCTCCTTTTGCAATTTATTGCTTCACTTAGCAAGCCGTTTTCCCCTATTGATTTCGATCCTTCACCATCTCCACCGTATTCGAGTTTCATCTGTGGTTTTGAAATATCGATTAGTGCCTGATGGGCATTGCGGTTTTCAATTAATTTTAAATTACAAATATCGCATATCGAATTTATTGTCCATATAGCTTTCAAAAGTCATAGACTTTTCTTATAAAAAAGATTGTTAGCGGTAGGTTTCTAAAGATATATCGACGCAATGGCTCTTCGCTTTTCTTTTTAACACTATTATTTTATTGATTTAAAAGATGGACATAAAAGAACTAGCCAGCAAAAAGATTTTATTTAAAAATTTTGTGACCCAAGAAGTTTATAAGGTTCGGTAAAATCGTTGAAATTCGGCCATTCTTGCAATACCATATTACCACTATTCGGTTTTTAATGATGGTAGAATGGGATTGTACATGTACAATAGGTTATATTTTTCGCTTGATGCAAGGCATAACAGAAATTATTCGTAGTATTTTTGCGTGTGCATTTAATTTATTTTGAGCACAGCCAGTACACGTGTCTTAACATTTCACAAGCCACTCTGTCTTTAGAGACCTAGCCAAGTGACGAGGTCGACTCCTGAGCGTGCAGGAAGGCAACCAACTTCTTGCGACTTCAACGCTAAAGCAGTCGTGATTTTCGACTCCACATATTTAACGAGTGGGGGCTGTGAGGCGCCCTGTGGTCAGAGTAGCGATCTACGGATCGGCAGGTCCCGCGATCGAAACCTGGTCGCTAAAAACTCACCGATTATATGCGGAGTACGTGCTCGTTAAATCTGTTGGGTCCGAAAGTCCTGTGGGCGGTCATTGCGCAGTTTCCCATGGATACAGGTTCCTGGAGACTATTTCCCTCCCCTTCAGGGACATGTCTAAATTGTGGAGGTGGCGCGTGATAGATGGCAGCATCTGTCACGTATATGTGTGCATGTGAGAGTGAGTGTGTGTGTTGTGACTGTCTTACTTGACGAAGGTTTATAAGCGGCTCTCTGAGCAAGCACACAAACCTGAAAATATATGTATATCAACCAACCAATCAACCAACGAGTGTGTGTGTATTGCACTATTCCTGCGCCGATCTTATCGCCCTCGGCTACTGGGAGGTCCTATTTTTACTGAGTTGTAGAACATTCAGTTTAATTTAATGTTAATAAAATCGATTAACATCCTTGATTAAAATCTATTACCGTTATAAATTTATTGATTTATTTTATCGACGTATTTATAAAAGAACTAGAGAATTGACATCATTTCAGTAGTTGCACTTAGGGAGTTTTATTGATCTTTTGTGGCCCTATTAACTAAAATAGAAAAGGGATATTTATTGCCATTTAATTGATCATAATATTTTTTAGTCTCATGCATCCATTGATTTTTAAAAATAAATGGCATTTTATTCACTTTTAATAGTTGAAACTTAATATTTCTTTGGATATTAATGAAGTTAATGCTTTGACTCGTATATAAACTTGGTATGTTCAATAATTTTTCTTTTGTTTTGACTTGCGAGGGGATTTTACTTCATGTGCTTTTCTTATTTAACCCTTTAATACCGGCGGTCAGATGGCGCTGATTTAAAATTATGAGAAAATTCGGAGTTTTATAGAGAAAAATGCGTTGAACAGCATCAATGCCAGAAACTCACTAAAAACAAAGTCATTTTTGAAGAGCTTGAACATTCTCTTTTATACCAGCACGATCGTTCGAGCTCGCTCGGAAAGGGTTAATAGAAATAAAGTGGATTATGTTACTTGTTGCTATATGGCAACAGTATGAACTAAAGGAATAACCTTTTATCTTTTTGAATATTTCATTGCTCTTTCCTGTGGTTTTACCTTTGGACTATACGGAAAAATATCCTTCTAACTCACTACCTGCCTTATTTCCATGCTCGGAATATGAAGAAGATGTTTTTTTAATGGTATCGTTGATATGTAGGCAAGTTAAAAATACTATATTAAATTCGTATACTAAGTTAAGTTTGTTCGCAAAGGATGACACTCATTTCAGTAGTCTACTTTTGCGACTCTGATGGGTAAACAAAAAACTTCCAGATAGAAGATCTGCAGTTTCACAGCATTATAATGAATGGGGTATCGGAAAAAGAAAATTCATCATTCGATATGGACAACACACAAGGCGACTTTCCAATAATTTAGAGACAAGGTGGAATTTAACTTGCAAATATCTGTGTTTTTCCATCAATAGAAGTTCTGGCCGGTTTTTACTTCAGTTTCTCATTGGCACCGTGATGACAATATTCTACGGACAAAGCTTGGTGGACGCGTTTGCCGGCTGACACTACTCATGCGCGAGTTACAATTGAGTATCTCTAACCTAATCCGAACAACCGTTTGTAGGGAGCAAAATATGAGATAGTCCCAGCATTTATTCCGTTACTAGTAGGAAACGGTACTGTGTGCTGTTGTATTGCTGCCAGTAAGATACAACACAACCTGTGTGATACAACAAGACTAAGTTGTTGTCCTTTTTTGTCTTTTGTGGGGGACTTTGGGGGTTAAAGTGCATCTGCTTTTGAAACCCTTATTTACCAACACCAAATCCATGAAGTGATGCGGTTGTAGGAGGCCCCCTCAACACCGAGCCGAAGCGTCCATTGCTTCATCATGCTGTAAGGAAGAGGGCAACACCTTTACAAGCTTCTTTAGTTAAAGTCTACTATGCAAAATCCTTGCCCGAATTTAATATACTACAAATGTTCCATGTTTAAGAGCAAGGTGATAGGTATTACCCTCAATACCGATCCGAAAAATCCATTTCTTCTTCATGCGGCACGGTAGCTCTAGTGCGACTATAATTAAAACTAACTTAACTTAACCTATCATGCGGCTCTGTAGAGGGCAGCACCACAATCACGCTCTCTCCTTCAGGTCTACTACGCGAGTATCCTCGTTCTAGGATACTACACATAAATCCAAGTTGTTTCGACTTATACTATAAAATGTATCATAATCTAGATGACTAACTCAGGTGTAAATCAGCGAATTAACTGCTGGGCGGTATTTGTGGAGTTTAAGACACGCTTGGCTTAGCTGTAACGTCTCTGTAGGCATGGACGGTTTGAATAGATAGCAGCTGGGTTTGTTTGTGGAATAAAAGACAACGGTGACGTAAGCCTGATGGTGTCACCATTGTCGAGTTTAGACTTATTGGCTGCCGGGTGGTTTGTTTGTGGGGGTTTAAGACAGCGCTTTACGTAGTGTGTAGGCGCTTGTAGCCGTGACGTCAATGTAGGTGTGGCTTTTCCATTCTCCCAAAATTTCACAATGAAATTTGACTTGAAAACCATGTACAAGTTAACCATACAAAGACTAAAACAAGTCGACCTTCTCCAGTATATTCTGTACACATGGGGCATACCAGGTATGCAGCCTGGCGACAACCGCGCCATCCGCGCCATTCACACAGCCTCCGTCTTAGTCATGTTCACCAACCACTTGTACACTTTTGTACTGTACTCGCACTATTTGGGCCTGTGCTCGGAATTCCAGTGCTCAAAAGTGGTGATATCGCTCATCATGTGGAGACTCTTCGCGGTCGCCAACTGGTACTCTGTGTTCGTCAAGAGAGGCGAAGTGCGAGAGCTGTTGGCGTCCAGTCGGGTAAGTATATAACTGTTTTTAATTATCCCAAAGTTAATAAGTAAGTACTAAAGTATATGTATTAAGTGTAATATTTACCCTATAAGTACAGTCCTGCACAAAAATTTAGACACAGACGCAATTCATGAAAAAATCGTCAATGTTACTATTTTTCAGTAGTTTTTTTTTAAAATATATAATCTTTAGACAGCATGAAAAATAATATGGTAAAATTTTTTGACAAAAAATATAAATAAATTTGACTTCCATCAACAAATTAAAAATGTCCATACTTTCCTTGCCACAAAAGTATAGACACAAGTTTCCGTTTTATGCAAATTCTATACAGGAAGTGATTGAGGGAGGGGTTTTAAGTTGCTTTAAAAGGTTGAAGGTAATTTTCAATGCTTAGAACCATTCTGAAGTCAACTGAATTTTAGTATGAAGAGATTTTAAGGATATGGACATTGAAATTCAGAGGTAAATCTGTTTCGGATATTTCTACTAAATTTAAAAATTCGAAACGAGGTATTTATAGAGTGTCAGCACGTGGCGATCAACATCCACCAAAATCGCGGTCTGGAAGACCTCCTATCACCAGAAAACGAGAGGACAGACGAATAAGAAAATTGGCTTCAGACAAACATTGCTCTTCAAATCAAATTAAAATCCCAATTGTGGTTTAATTTTTACCAAACACTATCAGGAGGTGAATCAATGAATCTGATTACTTGATAAAATCCAAACTTATAGCGCATCCTAGCTTGCTATCTCATCATAAAGATGCAAGACTGCAATGGACTCAACAACACATGTCTTACAGCTATCCATTGCAGTCTTGGTTAGGTTAGGATTGAATTATCGTCGCACTAGAGCTACACGAGGGCTATTGGTGACGGGCGTCGTATTTTAGAACCACAGTCAAGTGACGAGTCGACACCTGAATAGGCACGCAACGCAACCATTGCAGTCTTGCATCTTTATGATGAGATAGCAAACTAGGTTGCGCTATAAGTTTGGATTTTATCAAGTAACCAGATTCATTGATTCATCTCCTGATAGTTTTTGGTAAAAATTAAGCCACAATTGGGATTTTAATTTGATTTGAAGAGCAATTTTTGTCTGAAGCCAATTTTCTTATTTGTCCGTCCTCTCGTTTTCTGGTGATTGGAGGTCTTCCAGACCGCGATTTTGGTGGATGTTGATCGCCACGTGCTGACACTCTATAAATACCTCGTTTCGAACGCTTAAATTTAGTAGAAATATCCGAAACAGATTTACCTCTGAATTTGAATGTCCATATCCTTAAAATCTCTTCATACTAAAATTCAGTTGACTTCAGAATGGTTCTAAGCATTGAAAATTACCTTAAACCTTTTAAAGCAACTTAAAACCCCTCCCTCAATCACTTCCTGTAAAGAATTTGCATAAAACGGAAACTTGTGTCTATACTTTTGTGGCAAGGAAAGTATGGAAATTTTTAATTTGTTGATGGAAATCAAATTTACTTATATTTTTTTGTCAAAAATTTTTACCATATTATTTTTCATGCTGTCTAAAGATTATATATTTTAAAAAAATCTACTGAAAAATAGTAACATTGACGCTTTTTTCAAGAATTGTTTCTGTGCCTAAACTTTTGTGCAGGACTGTACTAAAGTATATAAGAAGGTATCCTTGATGTATTAAACTTCATATCGAACCACCAACTCTTTTCTGCGACATATTTTATTTTGACGTTACCACCGTGTCGTTAAGTTATAATGAAATTAAGAATTAAACATTATCATGGCGTTTAGCTTTAATTTGAAGTGTATCATTTTGGGTTTGGGTACGAAATCCCGCGGCCGAAATCCCGCAAGACAGAATCTCGCATCCCAAAATCTCGCGGGACAGAATCTCGCAGGGACAGAATCTCGCATCCCATAATCTCGCAGGGACAGAATCTCGCATCCCATAATCTCGCATGGACAAAATCTCGCGGGACAGAATCTCGCATTTCATAAAAAGTGCAGGATTTGTGAGTTATGTTTGAGATATATTTTTGATTTTGAAAGTTAATTAGTTTTGGTATGGGTGTTGTTATAAATTTGTATAACGTACATTTCATATCAAGGAATTGATTAGCAGTTATGATTGTGTATTTAAGATTGAAAAAAAAGTAGCCATCGAAAAATTAAATTACATTTGATTTGTATGTATCTCTGTTTTTATTCATTTATTTAGCCTTGGTAAAGGGTGAAATAAAATATTTCTTAAATTTATGAATAATTTTGAGATTGTGAAGGTATGGTGATATAGGATAGTTATATGTATTTAAGGAATCAATTAGAAGTATAGTTGTGAACGTATAAATAAGATTTTCTTTAAAAATTATTGAATAATTAAGTTCTATTTGATTTTTTTTTATGAATTAATGTTAATATTTTTATTATCTTATTCAGTAACGTAAGCACTGTTTTTATTAATTTATTTAGTACAGATTAAATGAAAAAATATATATATTTACACTGCTCAAAACAATTAGGGGAATGCATGGTTTAAACCATTTCGCCCCCAATGATTCCATTTGGTATCATCAGCCTCCGATTTTTTTGCTCACTAAGCTGAACTCTTACTTATTTATCGTTAGATGGAGGAATCATGTCTTTTAAAGAAATAAATAATGTGTGTTTTAATTGAATGAAAACATGAAAAACATTGTATAATAAAATTCACTACCAAAAACTTTTATGAAATAAATTGACCCTAAATTCTTCAGGCTTGCATTCTTAGAAGTCTAAAATTTGATTTAATCTTTTTTTACAATTAATATTTTGAAAATAATTATTGTTATAATTTATTCAAAAGTTATGATTCAAATTTTTAGCCCCTTAAATTTTAGTTAAAAAATTAATATTTGTTTCCTGCTTTTTACCATTTTAATCTGGATGCATAAGGAATCTATTTCATAAATTTTATATATTTATAATAAAAAGTAAGAAGTTTTAACTGGACGGGTAAACAAAAGTATGCAAAGTGCTCCCCTAATTGTTTTAAACAGTGTATTAAATTTCCGAATTTGGCCATAGTGATGGTAGGGTGATATAGTATTGTTGTATTACGTACTATGCTAATTAAGGAATTAAATAGTAGTTGTGATTAAGATTAAAATGAAAGTTATTGAATCATTAACTTAAATAATACTTTTATGAATTCATAATTGTTTTTATTTTTTTCAGTCTTGGTAAAAGGTAAAATACCATATGTCTTAAATTTCTGAATAAGTTTGAGATGATGAGCGATAAAGTATTGCTGTATTACGTACTTAACAAATTAAGGAATTGATTATAGTAGATCAGAAATTGTAATTAAGATTTGGAAATCAAGTTATTGAATGAAAGTTACATATTTTTACTAATTTATAATTGTTTTTATTAATTATCCTGTCACAGTAAAAGGTGAAATTAAATATTTCTTATTTATAAAGTAGGAACTGTAGCTAACTTATTAGCCCTTTTGAAATTGTTAACTTCTTCTTGCTGTGTAAAGAAGATTGAAACTGAGTACTAGATTGCCGGTGAACTTATACATCACGGAATTTGGTGTTCGATATACACCGACAACTTTCGGTAATTAACAGTTTATTTTTTTATTCTAAAAATTGACTTATTTTTGTCTAGTATTTTTAACATCTGACAAATATTAAAACATCAAGAAGGCGAAATAGGTTTTAGACCTTAAAAACACAATTAGCTAAGATTTATTAGAACTTCTTGATAGACATGAAATGTGCAACTTGTTAATACATTTATCATTCCAGTCAATATTAGTACATATATGCATATAAGTCCCTTGTTTATAACATATAAAAACCATCTACTACCCCTACCAGATTTTTAGAAAATATTTTTTCGGTAGCGAATTTCCAGTAAATGAATAACCAAACTTTAGTTGATTTAGTTTGATTTCCAAACTTTAGTTGAAATACTCTTAGCTTGCATTATTAAGTAATTTATTAATTCGCTTATGATTTTAAAGTATTAATGTCGAATTTTTTTAATAACTTTATAGTTATTCCTTTAATAAAACTAAACAATTACATTATCTTAATTACCGATTAAAGGAGGTTTTTAGGTAATCACATTGAATATATTTTTACGTTTTTATTTTACATTAAAAGTCACATATTGTTTTTGCTGAGAGGTGTGGTTAATTGATGCATTTTCTTAATTCTCAACTTTCTTTTTTCTTCAACAACTATCTAGTGTTCGATCGTCATAACTAGGAAATGCCTTCCAAAAGATAAGCATACTTAGACAATAGAACAACCAATATAGCTTCATTATAACGGTATAACTATTTGCTTTATATAATTATCCTGTTTTGTTGATAATCTGATGATAATTGCTTCTCTATAATCTATAACACTCCAGTCACTTTCTCCTCCACGAAAAGTTGTACAAAGAAATAACACTATTCTAGTTTACCTGAGTGATTTATTTTTAGAAGGGAGTGTCCGAGAAGACATATGCTGAAAGGCTTTGTTTGCTGAATGTACCAAACACAATATAGGCATCACCGGGCATACTATAACAGGTTATTTCGACCAAGCACAATGACTACAACGTATTTACAGAAGAAACCGGAGAAAAGAAGCTTCTTTTTGCAAACTCCAACAAATGTAACTCGACAGCAGGGGGGATTGAGTTTCAAGTACTACTTTGTCTTCGGCGCTTCTCTGTTGGAAAGTGTATCAGTTTTTCAACAACAATTCCATGTCTTTAACGTTCAGTTCTGTTTACGTCAAATTCGTAGAACTTAACTCGGGCTTTCACCATCTTTCGATTCCTTGTTTGTTGCATTATAGTGTCAAAACCAAAAAATATAGACAAAACCAAATGTCTCATTAAAATATAAAAAAAAACACCATCGATAAAATCACTTGTATATTAATTGAAAGTGTGATTTTTAATTTTCTGCTTGCTAATTTTCATTAGCATGCATTACAAAAGCTTTTGCAAAATCACTAACTGCCTCTTAATTTTAAGTCAAGAAAGCTTATTTTCGCTTGGCAATTTTTTTTGCCACTTGTCATCAATGGGCTAAATAATATTATCAGAACCTCATTTAAATGCCAATCGAAATAAAAGTCGAAGAAGTTCAATTAAAGGTTGCTTCTCTTTAAAAATAAACTTAACAACTAATAAGTGATTTTGTAAGAAATTGCGAATATATCTTAGTTGGAATTATTTTCAGTAATAGTCATATGCATTAATAGTTATTAATAGAAAAAATACCTGTCATTCCCTAATGTTAAAAGATAAATTGCTTGTCATTACCTGTCAGTCCCTCATTCTCATATTCTCTAAAATATCATAGATAGAATATAGTGTTCTAAAATTAAGTGAACAGAAAATACTACCGATTTGGATTTAAGAATGAAGGAAAGAATTTCTATAATAATGTTAATGAATAACAATAAAGTCTCATTACCCCCTCAAATTACCATTGTTAGGAAAATAATTCAAAAGGGGAGGTGAAAGAGATTATTATTATTTCATATTTTTTACATTACCCATCAATATCGATAAATTTTCATAACTTTTAAGCAGCTTTGTGTAGTAAAAATATTGAAGCACCTCATTAAAAACACATGAAAACAAAGGTGCTTTAATCAGAATATAGCTAGATAAAATTTTCGTTTTAAATGTGTTTCATTTCGATGTTATGTTGATTCCCATACCTGGGGAAAAAGGGCTAACATGGCAAAGCAATACTTCCGCGGAAACTGTGATTGCAAAACTAATACATTTAGCGCTATGAGACTGACAATCCCTCTTCAACTTTTTTCAATGATTTATTTTAAAATTGATGAATGAAAATTCTGCACATGTATAATTTTTAAATTTCATTATTAATAAGTTAGTATTCTTAAAATTCATAACTTAATGTAAATTGTAAAAGAGTCACTTAAACTTCAAGTATTACTTATTCAGTAATATATTATTGATCAATGTAATTGCCATTGTTTTCGAGATATATTTAGAGCTCTATGAATTATCTTATATTTTTAATTGAACATCTCTTCTATTTTTCTTAAAAGCGTACTTAATGCCAATTTTTAAAAGTAATTTTTCTATTCTTTTTGCCGTGATTGCAGTTACCTTCTGGTTCATTAAACAGTGCATACAGGGTGGTTATAAAATAACGCTCCCTATTCGGAGTGGTATGTAGCTTGAATGAATAATACAAATGCAAAAAACTTTGAGACACTTACTAATCAAGAAGGGGGAAAAAAGAATGGAATCATAAAAAACAAACTCGTCTTTTGACCAGGGTTCTAAATTACGAGGCGTAATTGGATGTGTTGGCCGTTATTAGCCATAATTGGCTACTCATCGTAATTATAACCTTGGTCAAGAGACGAGTTTCTGTGTTATAATTCCATTCTTTTTAGTAATAAAGAAACTCGTCTCTTGACCAGGGTTCTAAATTACGAGGCGTAATTAGCTGTGTTGGCCATATTTGACGACACCTCGTAAGTTAGATTCTGGTCAAAAGACGAGTTTGTTTTTTATGATTATTCTTTTTATGATTATTCTTTAGTATTCTGTCTTTTTTATGATTCCATTCTTTTTTCCCCCTTCTTGAATAGCAAGTGTCTCAATTTTTGATGCATTTGGATTTATTCGTTCAAGCTACAGACCACTCAGAATAGGGAGCGTTATTTTATAACAACCCTGTACTACGAATTACATATTTTAATACATTCATTCCGTTGACAACAAAAATCGGCGGCGAAAGTGTTTCATCAATCTTTAGTAGACAGAAATTTCTTTGCTTTCGTTCCTTTGCTTTATTAAAAAAACAAATTAATACGTACCTTTAAAATTTTGTTCTAAATTAAGTTCAAATAAATGTAAGGTAATTCGTTTAATTAGTAATAATGTAACTAGTAATTATTTAGTTGCTAATAATTAATTAGTAATTATGCATCTAGTTCATAATTAAAGTTGCATATAATGAATACATTTTATAAAATTTTATTTAGATTTAGAAAAATTTCTAAATAACTTTATATTATTCATGGTTTTACTCTACATTAAATTATGTCGTTATAATATGGGGTGTAGAATATAAGTCGAATCTTAATTCTTTTTTTTTCAATTCAAAATAAATGTTTTAAAATTTTAAATTATCAATGTAATTCACCTTTTAATTTTAGAAAAATTAATCTTCTACCTTTCAGTTATGATTTCTTATTCCGTATTTCTCTTTATTTGCGTCGCAATAAAGATATTTGTGAATTTAAGGACATAATCTCTCCAAGAAGACCCCAAGAAATTTACATAATTCCTAATTTTAATAAAGAAATCTTTAGGAAATATTTTTTATTATTTAGCTCCTAAATTTTTTAATAAACACCAATGAGAGAATTGAGCTTTGAGGTGAAAATTATCAGCTGTAAGTCTTCCAACCCCTTTCCCTCCCTACCCTTTGTTGTTAAAAGGGTTATTTCGAAAGACCCCTCCATACGCATTGTCCGAGTTAACAATAGGAAGCTTCTTTCGCTTTACCTGCTGTTAACAATTGCACTGTAGGGCCATAAATTATGTACGTTGACATCCCTAGCTGAAGTAACGCTTGGACACGCCCTTCCAAAAACAAATCACTAGGCAGTTTCAATTCTCACACAAGCAAGGAACTGAATATCTGGGAATGTTATAATAAGCGAAACACAAAAGACGTTTCAATAATGTCTTTTTTTCTGAAATTAACACTAAATTGAAATATGAGGTACTTTCCGAAAAATCGAAAAATATAGACATTTCTTATTTTAAATTTTTTTTTCTTAAATGTGGACTGTAGAAAAATAGGACATTGTTTTTGGATATAATTAAAATAAACAAATAAAGCAATGATTGTATACTTTTCTTAATTCCTTCTACTGAACCATTCTTTGTTTCTGAGGAATATGGAAAACAGAAAAGGTGGTAAAATGTAGGGGAGTCTGGGGTACAATGGACCACTTTTGTGAATTTTCAGTGCTAACTCTCAAACTAATATTTCTTTTAATTTGAAAATATGCATGCATATACCTAAACAGTAGGCTTTATGCTACATTAAAAAAAATATTTGCATTTATTTTTTAATATGAATTTCTGGAATCCTCGATTTCATCATTTTTCTTTGTACTAGAAGCTAAAAAACTCTAATCAAAGCAGCAGTTTTTGGTTTAAATATTTTCTCTTCCTTGATTTTAGCTTCTTCTTCAATTCTTTTCACCGGTGTATCAAATTGAATTGTTGAAGCTTCGGGAATTTTTTTTCTTATTAAAGAGATATTTTAAAAAATAAAAAAAATCTTTAATGAACTATTTCATTAAAGTTGTCAATTTGTAAAAATTGAATTCAATTAATTCAAAACTAATTGAATATTTAATTTTAAAAGCTAAATAAAAAGAAAGTTCAAATAAAATACTTCTTTACTCTGTTTTGAAGTCTAATTAGGATTTTTTTTAATTTCTAAGCCTAATGCATTGACAACACTTCAAATATGTAAATTACCTTAAACACCGATTTACTCACACACTAAAAGTAAAATAATTTATTAAGTTTTTATTCCACACATACTGTCAATTTAGAAAAGAATATGATAAACAGAACTGGGATACAATGGACCATGGTCCATTGTACCACAGGTTCTGGTGGAAAATTGTACCCCAGGTTCTAATGGACCATTTTACCCCGTGTGGAAGTCTGACAAAAAAAAAATGTCTCAAGCACTAATTAACCTTAAATTAAATCGTTCTACTTTGATTAACTAAAACAATATATGATCTTATCTTTTTAATGCGCCAAGTAAAATCTTCCAAATCACAATTCTTGAAAGAAAAAAAAAAGAATAAATACTTTGGTGTAAATATTTACTTTTGCCTGCCTGCACAAATGAAAGAATAAAATGTCTTTCAAGAATAAAATAACTAAATTTTCAGATAAAAACACTATTGCAAGTTTATGATAATTAATGCTCTGCTGCCTCCTATGTACCTCAATATGAAACAAATAAATAATATAAATAATAGGGCGCGGTGGATTTTACCCCGTTGTCCATTGTACCCCGACTTCCCCTACTTTAAGAGGGTGAAATCAAAAACTTCTTTTTAAAACAAAAAAGTCTTCAATCAGTAAAATTTTAACGAGAAAAGTAAATAGATTATTAATTACAAATCATTTATGAATAATGAAGTTGTTTTATGTAGTATTATTTCGTTTTTTCAAATAATTCCTAAACATACTTACACAAAACTCATAATAAAAGTTGTAAAACAAAGAAAAAATAGAAAGCAAAATATTATTATATTTTACCTTTTTAGCAAGACTAAAAAATAATAAATACAGTTATGAATTTATAAAAATAAGATTTGATTTAGTGAATCAATTTAATCTTAATCACAATTGCTATTTTACATCAATTCGTTAAGTGCGTAATCCAACAGAATTATATCACTCTACCATCACTATTCAGTATCGCAAAATTTAAAAAATATTTATTTTACCTTTTATCTAGACTGAATAAATTAATAAAAAACATAACGAATTCATAAAAAAAAATTAACTTAATTATCCAATGATTAATTTTTTTATCTTATTCATACGTTCACAACTACTAGTTAATTCGTTAATTACGTAATACAGCATTACTATCACCGCTCTTCGCCATTTCAAAATTATTCATAAGTTTAAGAAATATTTTATTTCACCCTTTACCAAGGTTAAATAAATGAATAAAAACAGCTATCGACACATACAAATCAAATGCAACTTAATTTTTCGATAGCTATTTTTTTCAATCTTAAATACACAATCATAACTGCTAATCAATTCCTTGATTTGAAATGTACGCAATACAAAATTATAACAACACCTGTACCAAAACTAATTAACTTTCAAATTCAAAAAAATATCTTAAACACAACCTAAAGATCCTGCACTTTTTAAGAAATGCGAGATTATGTCCCGCGAGATTTTGTCCATGCGGGATTTTGTCCCGCGAGATTCTGTCCCTGCGAGATTATGGGATGCGAGATTCTGTCCCTGCGAGATTCTGTCCTGCGAGATTATGGGATGCGAGCTTATGGGATGCGAGATTTCGGCCGCGGGATTCTGTCCCAATACCATCATTTTGTAGTTTCGGATATGTAAATTGTTAAATGACGAGAGTTAACGAGTACTTTGTAACGAACTTTGGAATGAACTTGAATTATGTGCAGAGTTTCAGGGTTTTCAGAATCTGTAGGAATAAATGTATGAAAAAAAAAAGACGTAAAACTAATGTCTCTTGTAACCCACAATTTTTCCTTTACTAACTTAGATCATTAAGTTTTGTTTTAACATGTTAATCCTTCTAATTTCTTTACTTATATGCACGTCTGCTTTCTTGTTGTACAGAATCTGGACAAAAGATACATGTCGAAAATCGGCAAGAACAAGTTGATTGTGAACGTCCTCATGGTCGGGCTCTTGGCAGTCCTCTTCTATCTGCTGATCATGATACTGGTCATTCTGTGGAATGATCCCGCCACGGCCAGTTCAAGATTCGACGAAATGACATTCAGAGCGAGAAAGAACGTTTCTCTGGCTCCGTCCTCTTCTCAATTCGACCAAGTGGAGGTAAGCCACGGCCGACCCAATTAAAGAGTACAGGGGGAAAAAATCCTTCATCGCATGGGAATCTGTCAGCATCAGGTTTCTTTGGAGATAATAGCGAGTCATCGCCTAAATTGGTGTAAGATAACTGTTTTTATCACTTATTCTCTCGAAGCAACTCTGTCTTACACGGGACACAAGTCTCACGTTTGTACCGAGGTATAACCAAGGCAGAAACCGGTTTATCGTAACCAATGTTGCCCAATTGACCAGAATACGAGAAGATTCCGAATAAATCAAGGGGTTATTCCCCTGTACTCTTGAATTGATGTGGCTAGAGACGCTCTCTGTGATGACCCTTTCCGTCTGGTTCAGGTTGTCGGCTTTTCAGAAGGAGAGGACGAATCCTCCTCGGAACCCAAAAAGTCTAGTCAGGGAATAGGTATCATACTTTTTCTGCGGAAAAGCCGACAATCTGAAGCAAACGCAAAGAGTGATATCGCAAAGACCTTCTTAAAGTTGGGTAGGCCATGTGGTAAGCAATCTAGCCCCTCTGGGAACGACATTATATAATGAGGTAGACGGTAGACCACCTATATCTATCAGTTGAAAAACAATTTGAGGACGGAACTTAGATGGATTGGCATGAAGGATTACCATGAATGGATTGGCGTCATCCCATTTTGTAGTTTTGAAATGCCAAAAATAACATCAGCAAATGGCGGCACTATTTAAAAATTTTATCAACTAATAATTAAATAACCGAATGTTATTTTCTTTTCAATTTTGTATTAAATTGATGTGTTGTTGATTCCCATACCTGATGAAAATGGGATGGCATATGGCGAAGCAATTCTTTTGCAAAATTTGTGATTTCAATTTTTTCCCCTCTAATGGGGCTGCAACATTGGCGGTCAAGCCTTTGCAGACTCGGCATATTCCCCAGAACTGAGAGCCATTTTTTTTATGGCACCATCTAGGCGACTCTCACTACCGATTTTGACGCACAGATTACATGAATATGAGCTCTCTGTGGATGTTAAAGTATGCCGAGATTTAATTTTGCCACGAGAACCCAGGCCAAATGGGCCCTCCAGGGATCTTTTACATGCGAAATAATAATATGACATGAGTGCCCAGAATTTTTCCATCCAGAAAATCCGACGACTCAGCCGGGGCTCGAATCCGCGATCTTGGGCTTACGAGGTGGACACGCTTAACCTTCACCACTGAGCCGCTGTGATTTCAAAACTAATGCATAAGCTCTATGGGACTGACAATCCCTCTCCAGGTGACGGGTATACGTCTGTATATCCATCAAAAGATGATAATTAACTCTATCATTTCCCCCACAGGCTCCATTCACATCCCGCCACTCTTTTAAAGTGGCGGTCACTTTCCTCGTCACGTCCACGACTCTCCTCGTCAAGGCGCTCTCCGTGTTCCTGACGGTGTTCTACACCACCTGGTGCCACTCGCTCAGCCAGGTGCTGGCGCAGTGCGGGGACAGGCTGGAGCACCCCGCCAGCGACAGGGGACGGGCTGTCCTGGAGTTCCTGGTGGACTACGACGCCATACACGACCTGTGCCTGCTCACGGAATCCGCACTGTCGATGCAGGTAAATTGAAGGGTACAGGGGAAGAACCCCTTCATTGCGTAGTTATCTGTCTGCATGAGGTCTGCTTGGAGAAGATAGCGAGTCATCTCGTAAACTGGTGTGATGAAACCAGTTTTGTCTTGGTTTTTATCACGTGACACTCAGGTTTAATCTCTATATGATAAACATTTTCGCCAAATAAAGTCTGACGTTTGAACCGCGGAAGAAGAACCAAGGGAAGAACTAGTTTCCGATCGCACGAAAACTCGCGGGGTGTCGTACACATAAGGGTGTCGTGCAGTTCCTGGTGAACTGCTACGACACCATACACGATCTGTGCCTGCTCATAAAATCCGCACTATAAAATAATGCAGGTGTTTGTTTTGGTTCCAATCTCGTACGTGTTTTGAAGTTCCAATCTCGTATTTTTTCTCGTTTGAGCACATACTATCGCCATTTAAGTTGATTTTGTAAAAATTCTTCTCAACGAACAGATAGTACTTTTTTTAAAAAAAAACTTTATTTGAGTTATTGATTCGTGCTAACAAACAATACAAAACAACGCTCTCCCAAATAAAATTACCATAATTATTACGGTTTTCCTACACATGAAATCGATTGGTTAATGGAGATACATAAGTATTTGATTCTCACCCAAACGCTTACAAAATCGAATCCTCAAACACTTCCTATCTTTTCTGCAGGTTTTCTGGTTGAGCTCGTCCCACTTCGTAATGGTCTTCATCCAGTTCTCTAAGATCCTCGGCTTCTACACATACTCCAACTCCATATTCGTCGAGAACACGGTGCTGGCCGCGCTACAGTGCGTATCCTTCTTCGCCGTGACCTACTTCGCGTCCGAGGTACACAAGCAGGACAAGGTACTCCGGGAAATTGCCTCAGACCTGGGGTTTCGAATCCGGCTGTCGAAGGGCTGCAGAGACTTCGGGGACCTTCTGGAACAGTTCCTCCAGTCGAAAGAAGTCGTCATCTTCAGCGCTCTCGGGATATTCGATTTCACAAAGGGGTTCCTCCTCAGCTCGACAGGGGTCTTGATTTCGTATAACTTGCTGATTTTGCAGCTGGACACTCCTAATGTGCCCTATTAGTGCTAATTTAGACCTACAGTGCGTACTGAGACTTACAGTGCGTACTAATTAAACATACATTACTTGTCCTTCCTCATGACCTACTTTGCAGTCGAGGTCCCCAAAGTTCTACGGAAAATCACCTGAGAACTGGGTTTTCGAATCCGGCTATAGAAGGGCTCCAGAGACTTCTGCGACCTTCTGGAACAGTTCCTCCAGTCGAAAGAAGTCGTCATTTTCAGCGCTCTCGGGGTATTCAATTTCACTAAGGGTTCCTCCTCAGCTCGACAGGGGTCTTGATTTCGTATAACTTGCTAATTTTGCACCTGGACACGCCAAAGGTGCCCTATTAGTACTAATTTAGACATACAATGCGCACCTCGCAATAATTAGACCCAAATTGCTTGTCCTTCTTCACCGTGACCTACTCTGCGTCCGAGGTCCCCAAAGTACTGCGGGAAATCGCCTCAGGCATAGGGTTTCGAATCCGGCTGTCGAAGGGCTGCAGAGACTTCGGGGACCTTCTGGAACAGTTTCTCCAGTCGATAGAAGTCGTCATCTTCAGCGCTCTCGGGATATTCGATTTCACAAAGGGGTTCCTTCTCAGCTCGACAGGGGTCTTGATTTCGTATAACTTGCTGATTCTGCAGCTGGACACTCCTAATGTGCCCTAAGTGTTAAGTGCTAATTTAGACCTACAGTGCGTACTTAGACTTACAGTGCGTACTAATTAGACTCACATTGCTTTTCCTTACTCATGACCTACTTCGCAGCCGAGGTCCCCAAAGTTCTGCGGGAAATTGCCTCAGAACTGCGTTTTCGAATCCGAATATCGAAGGGCTCCAGTCCAGAGACTTCTGCGACCTTCTGGAACAGTTCCTCCAGTCGAAAGAAATCGTCATTTTTAGCGCTCTCGCGATATTCGATTTCACAAAGAAGGGTCGTTCCTCCTCAGCTCAACAGGGGTCTTGATTTCGTATAATTTGCTTATTTTGCAGCTAGACACTCCAAATGTGCCCTATTAGTACTCATTTAGACCTACAGTGCGTGATCTATTGTGAGCACTTAGACATACAGTGCGTTCTATTTAGGTCTACAGTAATTAGTTCCAGTTCTCTAAGATCCTCGGTTTCTACGCATACTCCATCTTTGTGGAGAACACGGTGCTGGCCACGCTACAGTGCGTATCCTTCTTCGCGGTGACCTACTTCACGTCCGAGGTACACAAGCAGGACAAGGTACTCCGGGAAATCGCCTCAGACCTGGGGTTTCGAATCCGGCTGTCGAAGGGCTGCAGAGACTTCGGGGACCTTCTGGAACAGTTCCTCCAGTCGAAAGAAGTCGTCATCTTCAGCGCTCTCGGAATATTCGATTTCACAAAGGGGTTCCTCCTCAGCTCGACAGGGGTCTTGATTTCGTAAAACCTGCTGATTTTGCAGCTGGACACTCCTAATGTGCCCTATTAGTGTTAATTTAGACCTACAGTGCGCACTTCGCTAACAGTGCACAATTTATAAGATCCACATTGCTTGTCCTTCTTCACCGTGACCTACTTTGCAGTCGAGGTCCCCTAAGTTCTGCGGAAAATCGCCTCAGAACTGATTTTTCGAATCAGACTATCGAAGGGCAGCAGAGACTTCTGCGATTTTCTGGAACAGTTCCTCCTGTCGAAAGAAGTTCATCTTCAGCTTTCTCGGGATATTCGATTTCACAAAGGTGTTCCACCTCAGCTCGACAGGGGTCTTGATTTCGTATAACTTGCTGATTTTGCAGCTGGACACTCCTAATGTGCCGTATTAGTACTCATTTAGACCTACAGTGCGTGATCTATTGTGCGCACTTGGACCTACAGTGCGTTCTATTTAGGCCTACAGTAATTACTAGTTATTAGTGCCTATAGTTATAATGCGTGTCCTTCTTCACCGTGACCTATGGGTGCGAGCAAAACAAACCGACTTTTGTTCGCTGGTAACTGACAAGATGTTTTGCGCTATCGGAATGAAGTGACTTGCGTTTTGAACTCATTCATTTTCAGATTAATATTCAAGGACATAATGGAACAGTAGTAAAGTCTATCTGCTCACTCGAAAATATATTTTTGGAAAACAAACACTTTATATTACTTATGCAACTTAACATTGGAGGTTGTTTTCGACTTAAGTTTAAAGTTTTTCTTTAACCTCTCCCCATATAGAAAACATAGAAAAAATGAGAGAGGTGAGAATCGAACCCGCACCCGGTACAGTGGTGAGGAAGGTGAAGAATGATTAGTCAGCCAAGGAAAGTATTTTATTCCGTCTCCCTTCTTTGCTACGAATTTCTGGTATGGTATGGTATGGTATATATACAGTAGACGCCGCTTAATGTGATCACATCGAGACGAACGTGATTTGATAACAATAACCAATTGATTACAATACACGAAAAAAGTTTAAAATGAAAATGATTTTTTTTATATAAGCATTAAAATAAAAATTAATTTTAAATTAGTAGTTGTTGCTGTAAAACTGTATAATATTTAATAGAAATACTGACATAATGGCCCTACTTTGTTAAGGTAGACAGGTGGCCCTCATTGTGTTCCGTATGTGCGTGTTAGCAAAGTGCTACGAAATTTTAGAATGCTTGAACGAAAATGGCAAAATACCCCCCTTCTTGTTTTCTTGTTCTTGTTTTTAATGATTTCAGGAAAATAAAATTTACATATAAATTGATAACAATAAACGAACATTTCATTGCAATAAACGATGATTTTTCAGTGTATTTTGATATAAGCGGGCGGGACTAAGTGATTTTGATAATATTAAACGATTGATAACATTAACCGTGATATTAAGCGGCGTCTACTGTATATATTTCAGCTTGTGTGCTTGTTCAGAGAACCGCTTATAAGCTTTCGCCATGTGGGACAGACACAGAAAGAATTTGTACAGTCACAAAGAAAGGAATAACACATAGACAAATAACAATATTTATTGACGGTCACATACATCCATGCCTGACCGGAATTCGAACCCGACCCCAGCAGCTCCAAAGGCTAGCGTCCTAACGATTGAGCCACCGGGGCGGCACGAATTTCTAGTATTTTTGGCGCTTAGGATATAATCATATTTATGTACTATGTAAAATAAGTCGACATTGAAACTTTGGATAATATTAAGTCGTCTTATTAATCTGCTAGACATTGGTAAATGATAAATTGGCCGTCTGAACTCTGAAGTTAACGGCAGAGAGAGACGGAATGATCTACAAAAATGGCGAAGAAGGTCGAAAACTCCTCCACTGACCAATCAGAGTCAAGCTTTTTCGGGGGAAAAGGTGTAGGTTCAAGATGACTCAGCAAAGTTTCTGTGGGAACGAATGACTTAGGCGACTGTTAGTCTCCGACTGTGTGTAGTTGGGATGTTAAATACTAAGTGATATTAAAGATATGAGAAAAAGGTAATTTAAGTTATTAAGTTTAATTGAGGGCTAAAAATATAACATTTTGAGGGTTTAAGTTATAATACGTTATAAAAATATATGATTTTATTTGGTTAAGTTAAACATAAGTTATAATATGTCAATTATATATGTAAATCTGTAAAAATTACTTATATTTAGGTTCTTAGCAAAAATATCTAAAAAATTCTGTGCGCAAAAACGCAGCCAGTGTTGTTAAAATCTCTTTGGAATGTGTCACTGTCCGGGCCATAGTGCGCTTACTTAAAAAGCATCTCGGCCTTTGGAAATTGTGCTTTCTTTAGGGGAGCTTTTGGCATATCATAGTACAAACTGAAATATATATTTTAGTTTTTTTAAACGTTTTACAATTAATTAAATTTTACAAATGTCCAAAATGTCTCCAAAAAATTATCGCTATTTGGAGTGACCTGGAAGAACTTGTAGCTAAGTGTATTTTTGTTCTGAAGAAAGAATGGATTTTAAGTTTAGCAAGATAATAAGTTTTTTTAACCAACCAATAATTAAAAATATATGTATGGTGAAGTTTCTGATGTTAAAATGGCTGATGTCGTTGGATGAAAAAAAAATGGATACTCAATTATCGAAATGCAATGAATCATTAAAATTGAAAGGACAATGTGGATCCGAATTTGAGTTTAGTGTGTTGTACTATTGAAATATTAAATAGATGTGTTTGTTTTGAATACAAATATAATGTTTGTCGCTAGAACGAAAGTTCTTATTAACTTATATTAACACGGATGTTTTCATTTGTGAAGAAAAATGCAAAAACTTCCTGATTATCAATTAAACAATTTTAATAAGTTGAAATGCTACATGGTTACTGTTGAATATTAGATGAATTATGGGTAAATAAATTATATATTATCTTTAAGTTATCATATCGACGATGTTTCGAAATATTTGCAATAAAAAAGTAACTAATATTTTAAACGGTTGGGTGTTTGAGTCAAAAATGTCGATTTTTTGTTTTCCTTTTATTTTTAATCTGCATTTCTATAGCTTTAATTTAAAACCAAGATTTTTTTATATCTGTTAAGGGGGTCCAGTATGTTGTATATCGGTAATGTTAAATTGGCCAATTGTAATGTACAGTCGGCGACAAAAAAAAGTAAACAGACCTCGCCGTTGAGACACCGTTTGTCGGAGGCACAATTGGGATATGTCATTTTGACGGAAATAACGCCATGAGTTGATTGGTCAACACAAAAATTTTGTAAGGGGTCGTCTTCATATTGAAATTAATACCAACTTCAAAATTTCCAATGGCAACACCTAATTTTTTTTTATATAGAAATGTTTAAAATCATCAAAATACCCCAAATATCAATTTTTGTTGCCAGATTCCTTATAGTTGCTGAGTTATGGCTACAGAAAATTTATGGATCATAATGTTAAATGAGATTTCCAAACTTTTGATCATATCTCCATTAATAATATACGTAGCCAGACGAAATTTTTTTTGTGTGTTACTTAATAACTTTCCAAACAAAGTTAAAATAGTTTTATATAATTTAGGAAATAGTTAATATTTTAAAAAAAATTATTCATAATTTTTTCGAAAAATTATGAATATTAACCCATTAATATTTTTACAGAAATGGATTCAGGGTCAAAAGTTAATGAAAAGTACCGAATTTTGTAATTCTACTAGCATAACTTTTTGAGTTATGATGATAATAAGCTTATATTTTGAAATAGGGGACCGTATAAAAGTGGAGAAACGACAACAATCAAGACTGGATCGATCGTTTGGTGATTAAAAATAACTGTTAAGAAAGTTGTTTTCTTTTCTTCAAATTAAATTAATAATCACTCTTTCCATGGATTTGAAAGTCTTGAAAAATAAGTTTTGAATTTAATTTCAGGTTATTCGTGTATCAAGTGTGTTTTATAAGTGTTATAACGTAAAATAGTAGGTGAAGTATCGAGTATTAACTGGAAATTAAACTCGCGAAAAGAATGTTCTATTTTACATAAAATTTTATTTTTAAAAACGATAAACAAAAAATATATATATTTGTAATCTATGATAGAAAAGTAATTAAATGACTAATTTTATGACTTAAGTAAGAAAGCGAACTCTCAGTACTATTTATTCTATATACGTTCTTATTATAGTGCTTTTTCCAAATAACGGTGTTAGGTTTTGCAAAGTATAAAAACAATTTAATTGAATGCATTTGATGCAAAATATAAAATAAATACAGTTATATCGCAAGAGTATAATATATTTTTTATGAATTAACTAATAAACTTCTCGATGCAACATCCCGTTAATATGCCTGCCATGCCCATTGCTGCTTTTTTGACCAAGTGCTCTGGGGTGACGGGCTAATATTCGCGGTAAGGTGGCCAGCCTCACGGGGAACCCCCAGTGCTTAGATCCCAAGCATGCTTGGTCCTTCGGGACTCGATCCCCGGAACTGTGGCGTGACAATGCGAAGCGCTACCACTATTTATTACCACTATGAATTATGCTAGCACTATGAATTAACACAAGGATCAAATAAATTTAATCAGCAAAATATTTTAATAATAAACAAAACCAAGATTATAACTACTTTTTACTTCCTGCAACGTCGTTCTCAGGGCACAAATTGTCGCCAAATTAATCTTTAGATTCTAATGTTTTTTGGAATTAAAATTTTATTTGTATTCAAAAATACTTTCTTGCTAGAAGATAAGATTTTTAGAACAAAATTCAGAGTGTAAACTATTCGATGAAAAGTCTCCAATCATTTAATTAATTTGTTACGCTAATTATTATTATTGGTTTTGCATACACATTTTCGCAATTAATTTCAACTTAAAATTAAATTAGAGGACAATACAGATAAAGTTGTCGAATTGAGTAAAATTGAATCAAGTACTGAACAGATTGCGGTTATATTATTGCTGCATCATGTAAAGTTTTTTTCCCAAAAAGTTTATGTGTCTTAAATTCAAAACGAAAAAGTTTTTAATTTAATAAATGCTAATCAAATAAAACAATATCTAATAATTGTAGGGAACTCTTTATTTCCTTTCTTTGATTGGAAAAAACCAAACGATATATTATTATCGAATTCTAAATAAAATATTCTACACTATATAGGGACATTATTTTATAATTATTCATTTTGTTTGAATTCGTGTATTAAAAACCGATAAAATTAGAAACTGATGGTTAACGTTTTAAATGGGGAAAAATGAAAACCTGAAAGATAGAAAGGCAGTTCTAAGCATAAGTCGGTCTGTAAGCTAAAGATCCTTACGGACAGACGACCAAAAAGCATAAAGCATTAGTTTACGATGTGATGTTATACCTTTCAAGAAAAAAAATCAAAAGCAAACCATTAGAATTGACTAAATTAGAAGGGAGAGAAAAAAAGATTTCGTTGGGTTCCCGCTCATATATCGGCCTCGTCCTTTTACCATGGCTAAAAATTATTTATTTGGCGAGCCTCCAAGAGCCTTTTGTAGCCTTAACTGCAAAGTTCTTTCAATTTTTTCTAACCAAACTGAAAATCAAGTATATCAGTCCCGCTCAGGTGTCGATCTCGTCAGTTGACCAGGGTTCTAAATTCCTAGGGGTACTTGACAGTATCAAGCAAATAAAGGAAGCCAGAAATAGACAGCCGGAAATTATTAAAATAACTTACCTAAATTACCTCAATTATCCTCAATTCTCATTTTAATAACATACAATCCAAATCCCAAAAGAAAAAATATTTTGTCAAAAACTATACTTGAACGCGGTTATTATCAAAAAGTAACCACAGTTCAACTCCTTATACTACTCTATAAATACCTAACTTAATCATCACACACACAAATCTTCTACAATATTTATTCAAAAAACCTTGAATATTAATCCATATTTCTTCGCCAACAGCGCCGTCTTGGCAAAATGAGTTAAGGCGTCATGCCACGGTTTATACCTTTTAGGATTCTGTTCTCGGTCTCGCCTTAGTCGTCCTATAAACGAATCATGCTGGACCAAAAATGCTCCACGAAATAGCATACTGGATCAATTGTTTCAGGTTCAATACGTCGTGGTCCAAAGTCCTGGCGTGATCCCACGTAAGAAGTCATTAGTTGCTTTGAGTGCCAGTTCAGATGTTGGCGTCACTTGACCACTGTTTAAATTACATATAGGACTGATTCAACCAAATCTTCTCCATAAAACAACAAATAAATAAAATCAATATGTTCACAAAAGTAAAAAAAAATGGTTTATTCCTTGGTAGTTGTCTAAAATATCTTATCCCGTAACCAATATACTTTCTGAAGCTCTAGTGGGATGTTAATCTACTCATCTTGCAACTAAACCCTCACCCTAAACACAAAAAGTCACATAAAGGAAAGAATTTGGCAAAATTTCCATATTGGGGAAATGCGGACCTATAAATAATTCATGCATATATGGAGATGCCCCCCCGTTTTTTGTCAAACACGTTTAGTTGTATAACTCCTAAACTATAAAGAATCTGGCAATGAAAATTGATATTTGGGGTATTATGACGATTCTGAACATTTCTATATAAAAAAAAAATTGGGTGTTGCCATTGGAAATTTTGAAGTTGGTATTAATTTCAATATGAAGACGACCCCTTACGAAATTTTTGTGTTGACCAATCAACTCAGAACGTTATTTCCTTGAAAATTACCTATTGCAATTATGCCTCCTACAAACGGTGTCTCATCGGCGAGGTCTGTTTACTTTTTTTTGTCGCCGACTGTACCTTTTCACAATAACTACTGATCAGATCATCTTAAAATTTTCTGTGTGTGTTATACCAACCTTATATATTAATCTGAGGCTAAAAGTATTGTTTTAAAATAACTGTTAGATTTTTTTTTAATAAAATAAGTTTTAAAGTACCCAAAAAAATCATGAAATGTTTCAGTTTTTTGCCCCATAAATTTTTTTCACTTTAGTTTTATAAAAATTTATAATCTCAGATTAATCTATACTATGTATTACATCATATAAAAAAGTTAACGAGAAAACATAGCATAGTTTTTGAGAAAAGGTACATCGAAATTCAAAAAATCAAGTTCTGAGAAAAACGCGTTTAAAGTTTTTATTGTTAACCGTTCAGTAAGGAAAGGGTTAAATAAAATGGCTTTTAATGTCAAAAATGTTTTTCCAATCGTCTTGATACTTTGTGACATTATTAATAAAGGTTGTAATGGTATTTTAAGCCAATAATTTTTATTTTTATTGTTTCATCGATTTAGGGGTACTGAACCCCCTTAAGCAGTTTTCCTTTTATTAAAATTTTTCAGACTAGGGGGCTCCGCCCCCTGCTCGCTATCGCTCGCCAACCCCCGGAATTGCTGCGCAATTCCATTGGCCGCTTCGCGGCCGGCAGGGGGCTTCGCCCCCTGCTCGCTACCGCTCGACAACCACCGAGAATTGCTACGCAATTTCTTTTTGTTTGCTCCGCAAACAAACATGCAAGACTATTAAGAGGATACTGCCAATGCAGGAATGCTCATCTATACAATCTGTAAGATCCGGTCGCCAAATCGGGCAATACGCGCGCCAAGTTTGGCTCGATGGCGAACTTTTAACAAACACAGTTTAGTTTTGAGAATTTCGATAATAGGTAGGGGGCTTCCGCTGCCCAATCTCTTTCGGCTCGCAAGCGAGTAGATTCCTGTGCAATCTAACTCAGCTCGCACCCTTGGATTGCTGCGCAATCTCACTGGCTTGCAAGCTATCACTCTTGTATGGCTGCTCAATCTCCGAAGTCTCGCAGCGTTCTTAATATCATCAAATCTGAGCCCATGACACACTTTTAAAAAATATGCTGATACTCCTCCCGGGCTGTCAATTGCAGCTTTTCAAGCCGCGATATCCTAAAAAAAACCACTGGTATCCCCTCCGGGCCATCGATGCGGCTACTCGAAAATTCTATGCGTCATTGGTTACGGCTGCATGCTGATACTCCCCATAAGCTGTCGATTGTGGCTTTTCAAGCCGTAATTTCATAAAAAAAATCACTGGTACCCCCTTCCGCGCCATCGATTGCGGCTACTCGGAAATTCTCTGTGTCATTGGTTACGGCTACTTGCGCCGTCAGATCCTTAAAAAAAAACGTCTGGTACAACGTCCGGGCCGTCGATTGTGGCTGCTCGGCAATTCTCTGGGCCGTGGATTATGGAAACTCGGACAGTGATATCCTAATTAATGTTGAAAAGTTGTCAAAAGGCGCCGGACCACAAAGCAGGATTTTACCTGAAAAACTTTAGCAATCAGTTTTATTAGTACTGCTAGCATATTCGGGTCGACATGAACTGCAGGTAAATTTCTACTTTAGGGTCTGGTAAAAAATTTAGCCACTTTTGAGTGAGTGATTCGAATAATTTTTTCCAAGCACCGGACCTCAAAGGTTTTAATTAAAGCACATTTTCCTTTTAATTTGGATAATAAAGAATTAGTGTTATCAGTAAAATTCTTGAAAATTAATAGAATTACTGGTAAAATCTTACTTTGTGGTCTGGCGCCATTTGACAACTTTTCATCACTAATTAGGACATAACTGCCCGAGTCCATAATCAACGACCCAGAGAATTGCCGAGTAGCCACATTGACGGCTCGGAGAGGGTGCCAGCGCTTTTTTAGGGATGACACGGTCCGAGTTGCCATAATAAGCAGTGCGCAGAGGGTACCAGTCCTTTTTCTTTAGGATATCACGGCTTGAGTAGCCCCCATCGACAGCCCAGAGGGAGCCGAAGTGTGTCATGTGCTGAGATTTGATAATTTTACAAGCGCTGGGAAAAAAAAAGCTGGTACCCATCGATTATGGCAACTCGGGCCGTGATATCCTTAAAAAAAACGCTGGCACCCCAAACTCGGACAGTGATATCCTAATTAATGTTGAAAAGTTGTCAAAAGGCGCCGGACAACAAAGCAGGATTTACCTGAAAAACTTTAGCAATCAGTTTTATTAGTACTGCTAGCATATTCGGGTCGACTTGAACTGCAGGTAAATTCCTACTTTAGGGTCTGGTAAAAAATTTAGCCACTTTTGAGTGAGTGATTCGAATAATTTTTTCCAAGCACCGGACCACAAAGGTTTTAATTAAAGCACATTTTCCTTTGGATAATAAAGAATTAATGTTTGATAATTTTACGAGCGCTGTGAAAAAAAAACTGGTACCCGTGATTATGGCAACTCGGGCCGTGATATCCTTAAAAAAAAACTCTGGCATCCCAAACTCGGACAGTGATATAATAATTAATGTTGAAAAGTTGTCAAAGGGCACCGGACCACAAAGCAGTTAAAAATTGTGTAAGATCACAATATATATTTTTTTCAAATTAAATTTCAGTACCATCAACAATATCCAGGGCGAAATACTTCCCTGCACAGAAATAAACAACCTCATGGTAGAGGTTGTAAATGAGGTGGAGGGGTCATTAGGCCATGAAGTCATTGCGGAGGAGCCCATCTGGGAAACAGAAATGGAGCCGGGTACCTCCGACTTTGCAGATAGCTCTCCACCACAACTTCTCCCAGGCAAGAGGAAGACAAAAACAGCGATTCGATCCGACAACCGCCTCAAGTTGTTAAAGTCAATGGCCGATAACGTAAAGGTCCCAGAAATGGACAACTCATGTCGGCCATGGCAAAGATTATGTCTACTTTGCCTCAACTTACCCAAAGCCGGCTGCGCCACCAAATCAGTAATGTGGTGCATGAAGCCCAAATTGAATACCTATCAAATCTGTAAATATAACTCAAAATAAAAACGTATATATATACTTTAAATGTTGTTTTTATTGACTAAATATAGTACATATATTTATAGAAAAGATAGATGATTTACTGATAACATGTATACTTTTCAAAAGAAAAATAATTTAGATACAAAAAAAAATGTTTAAATACTTAAAACTCTGCAAAACTAATGCTAGTTTTTATATACTGGTTAATTTTATTAAATATAATTTAATAGTAAATTTGATGGATAATTTATTATGCAACATTTCAAACATTAAAAAAAAAACAGGCATAAAATAGGTGTAATGTAGTGTGTAGTGATTCTTCTATTTCAATTTGACGGGTTGTTGCCAGCGTGTAGTGCAACCGCTGAATAAATCCAGTCCCGAGCCCCTATTTGTATGTGTATACAATACAAATATATGCAATATATAAAAAGAATGAAAAAGTAACATAAAATGCATTAATTTCAAACATTTAAAAAACAGGCACAAAATAGGTGTCATGTGGTGTGTAGTGATTCTTCTATTTCAATTTGACGGGTTGTTGCCAGCGTGTAGTGCAACCGCTGGCCCAACCCGCAGGCAAGGGCTGAATAAATCCAGTACCGAGCCCCCATTTGTATGTGTATACAATACAAATATATGCAATATATAAAAAGAATAAAAAAGTAACATAAAATGCCTTAATTTCAAACATTTAAGAAACAGGCATAAAATAGGTGTGATGTAGTGTGTAGTGATTCTTCTATTTCAATTTGACGGGTTGTTGCCAGCGTGTAGTGCAACCGCTGGCCCAACCCGCAGGCAAGGGCTGAATAAATCCAGTCCCGAGCCCCTATTTGTATGTGTATACAATACAAATATATGCAATATATAAAAAGAATGAAAAAGTAACATAAAATGCATTAATTTCAAACATTTAAGAAACAGGCACAAAATAGGTGTCATGTGGTGTGTAGTGATTCTACTATTTCAATTTGACGGGTTGTTGCCAGCGTGTAGTGCAACCGCTGGCCCAACCCGCAGGCAAGGGCTGAATAAATCCAGTCCCGAGCCCCTATTTGTATGTGTATACAATACAAATATATGCAATATATAAAAAGAATGAAAAAGTAACATAAAATGCATTAATTTCAAACATTTAAAAAACAGGCACAAAATAGGTGTGATGTAGTGTGCAGTGATTCTTCTATTTCAATTTGACGGGTTGTTGCCAGCGTGTAGTGCAACCGCTGGCCCAACCCGCAGGCAAGGGCTGAATAAATCCAGTCCCGAGCCCCTATTTGTATGTGTATACAATACAAATATATGCAATATATAAAAAGAATGAAAAAGTAACATAAAATGCATTAATTTCAAACATTTAAGAAACAGGCACAAAATAGGTGTCATGTGGTGTGTAGTGATTCTACTTTTTCAATTTGACGGGTTGTTGCCAGCGTGTAGTGCAACCGCTGGCCCAACCCGCAGGCAAGGGCTGAATAAATCCAGTCCCAAGCCCCTATTTGTACGTGTATACAATACAAATATATGCAATATATAAAAAGAATGAAAAAGTAACATAAAATGCATTAATTTCAAACATTTAAAAAACAGGCACAAAATAGGTGTGATGTAGTGTGTAGTGATTCTTCTATTTCAATTTGACGGGTTGTTGCCAGCGTGTAGTGCAACCGCTGGCCCAACCCGCAGGCAAGGGCTGAATAAATCCAGTCCCGAGCCCCTATTTGTATGTGTATACAATACAAATATATGCAATATATAAAAAGAATGAAAAAGTAACATAAAATGCATTAATTTCAAACATTTAAGAAACAGGCACAAAATAGGCGTCATGTGGTGTGTAGTGATTCTACTATTTCAATTTGACGGGTTGTTGCCAGCGTGTAGTGCAACCGCTGGCCCAACCCGCAGGCAAGGGCTGAATAAATCCAGTCCCGAGCCCCTATTTGTATGTGTATACAATACAAATATATGCAATATATAAAAAGAATGAAAAAGTAACATAAAATGCATTAATTTCAAACATTTAAAAAACAGGCACAAAATAGGTGTGATGTAGTGTGCAGTGATTCTTCTATTTCAATTTGACGGGTTGTTGCCAGCGTGTAGTGCAACCGCTGGCCCAACCCGCAGGCAAGGGCTGAATAAATCCAGTCCCGAGCCCCTATTTGTATGTGTATACAATACAAATATATGCAATATATAAAAAGAATGAAAAAGTAACATAAAATGCATTAATTTCAAACATTTAAGAAACAGGCACAAAATAGGTGTCATGTGGTGTGTAGTGATTCTACTTTTTCAATTTGACGGGTTGTTGCCAGCGTGTAGTGCAACCGCTGGCCCAACCCGCAGGCAAGGGCTGAATAAATCCAGTCCCAAGCCCCTATTTGTATGTGTATACAATACAAATATATGCAATATATAAAAAGAATGAAAAAGTAACATAAAATGCATTAATTTCAAACATTTAAAAAACAGGCACAAAATAGGTGTGATGTAGTGTGTAGTGATTCTTCTATTTCAATTTGACGGGTTGTTGCCAGCGTGTAGTGCAACCGCTGGCCCAACCCGCAGGCAAGGGCTGAATAAATCCAGTCCCGAGCCCCTATTTGTATGTGTATACAATACAAATATATGCAATATATAAAAAGAATGAAAAAGTAACATAAAATGCATTAATTTCAAACATTTAAGAAACAGGCACAAAATAGGCGTCATGTGGTGTGTAGTGATTCTACTATTTCAATTTGACGGGTTGTTGCCAGCGTGTAGTGCAACCGCTGGCCCAACCCGCAGGCAAGAGCTGAATAAATCCAGTCCCAAGCCCTTATTTGTATGTGTATACAATACAAATATATGCAATAGATAAATCACTATCATAAGATAGGAAAATAAAAGTAAAAGATCCAAACAATTTAAAAACTGCCTTGATAACTGGCCTGCCAGTCCACTTTCCCTATGCCATTGAAATAGGTCTTAAACTCGTCCCGTATTCTAACTGGCTCATTCCTTGATCGAACTTGCACGGCTGTAATGGGGACTAAGTTCTGTGATGGTAGCGGCATGCTGTCATCCAGGTTCACCTGTGCTGGTGCAAGAACTTTTGAGTTCCGCAACAAGTTGTGCAAAATGCATACACTGACAACTAACTTGTCAGTTGTTGACGGGACAGTGGCAATTGGCTGGAAGAAGAGCCGGAAGTATGCACTCATGATGCCGAAGGCATTTTCTGTTGTGCGTCTTGCACGCGACAAGCGATAGTTGTATATCGCCTTGGTGTCGTCGACAGCACTCTGTGCCCTTGGGTAGGGTTTCATCAAGTTGCGGTGAAGGGCAAATGCTGCGTCGCCAACAATGACGTGTGGCAACACCACATTAGTGCCAGGCAGGGCTTTAGGTGGAGGGATGTTAAAATGACCACTGCGGATCTTCTGGCCAATGATGCTCTTCTGGTAGATACCAGCATCGCCTTCACTACCATAGGAACCCACATCCACAGCAATAAACTTTCAGTCGGCGTCAACTATGGCAAGCAAGGCCATGGAAAAGTACTCCTTGTAGTTGTAGTACAGAGAACCACTGTTGGCCGGAGCTCTCATCCGCACATGCTTGCCATCAATTGCTCCTACACAATTGGGGAAGTTCCACTTGGAGTGGTACACTTGCGAAACCGCTTTCAACTGCTCTTCGGTAGGCGCAGGCAGCATAATTTCAAGTAACCGGTCCACAATGCTGGTGGCAACTTGCAAGACGATCTTGCTAATCCAAGAATGGCTTACTCTGAACCCAAAGGAAAGGGAACGGAAAGACTCTCCAGTAGCCAAGAACCTAAAAATATATACAAGTTGTAATAAGGGACATGTAAAAAGAAAGTTTATATCTGAATCAATATTTTTAATAATTGGTTTCTAAAAAATTGATGCGATCTTGGATAGAAAAAAAATTGATGCTTCAGAATTCTGAATGGGTAGGATTCAAAAAACTTAATAGGTATTACAAAAGTTTAAAATATGCAAAGAAAATTACACGGGAAAATAAATTTTTTACACGTAGTACACATAAATACACTTGCAAACACATAAGTAAACATAAGTGTATCCAGTAAGTACAAATACCAACATTTTGCATATCAAAACAAATGTAATTACAATTTAAAAAGGAAATAAAATTACTCACTTTAAAAAAATACACAGCTTTTCTTCCGGGGAAATGGGAGTTCGGTTCCGATTGTACGGCTGAGATCTCAGACCTTGTTTGATATGATCAAGCACATATTGGAAGAGGCTGGGTGTCAATCGGAAATATTGACGGAACTTTTCATCATTAGACTTTAAATGTCTGCAAATAAGAATGCTATTCGCTCCTTCCTCCGCTCTATTTTTAAACATTTCTGCTTCCTCATTTCTTTCATCCTCGGATGAAAACTCATCTTCAAGAAAAATTGCAATGCCAAGAGCCAACATTTGACGCGCGCGCGGATCCATCTTGAAATCACAGAAAACAGGATGATTTGACACTTTCTGCGGCCGTCAACATCGACACCAGTTTCTTGCTAAGTTTACACTTTTCGTTCACCGTCTTATTCTGCTACGGCGTGACTTCACGACCAGTTTTGCGCGGGCGTTCGATTCTGTCAATGGACTGCTAGGAAACCAAGGCTTAACATATCACACAGACCTAGAATGTTATTAAGTAGCGAAAGCAACACGTACAAGTTCAGTTGCACATAATCTGTTCCAACTTTGAAAAAAAAAACATTACGAATAAATTCTGTCAAAAGTAATGATTATGGTATAAAGACGTCGTGCTTAATTTATAAATGATTAAATGTAAATGAAAAATTACGATTGCTTAGGGAAAAAAAGAATATATCTTTTTCGAAAAACTGTTAAAAAATCGGCTGTTGGTTTCACTAAAAGTATGTTCTTAGTAGCTGAAACGGCTGTGTTTTAAATGTTTCACCATATTTTTGGTGTTCTGTTGAACCATTTATCATGATTTTGTTTCCGAAATCTGAAAAATAGTTCAACTGAATACCGAAAGTATGGTGAAACATGTCGCCACACAGCCGTTGCAGGTAATAGAAATCATTATTACGGTAAAAACTAAATATCTGAACAATGTTGTGTATTGGTTGATTAATTGTTTATAAGCAGCAGAATTAAAAAGTAAAAATGCAACTATTATTTACATTATAATTTTCATCTTTATTTTTGGATAATCAACAGTAGGTATATGATTCACAAACCAAAACTGACTTTTTCAGTTGGTTTTGTAAAACAAAACAATGGATACCTACAAATGCTACAAATTGGCAAAATAAACTAAGAAATTTAATTAAAGACTGATAAAAAATTACTTACATTTTGGATAACGGCTTCCTAAGTAGCTTTTCGTACAAACGCTATCGATTTGAGAACACATGGCGTGAACACACAGAATACACAGAACATGAGTGGTGCCATTTGCCATTACAAGCTTACATTTTACTTTTATTTGGAAGATTCATTAAAGTCAAAAAACATAATTCCAAAAAAAAAAACTAAATATATAAAAAAAATCTACAAAATGACGAAAAAGCAAAAAAATTAATTTACCAGAGTGAAAAATATTATTAAAATATATTATTGCCGCAAATGAAGTTTGATTTGTATGACTTGCTTACGTTAACAATAGGCTATACGTGTACAATATGCTCTACGCTTAGATTTTTTTAATTACAAAAAAACTAATTTGAATTTTCGAAAAATATTTTGCAGAAATGAAATTTAAACCATTTTCAATATTTGGTAAAAAAATTGGAGTTGTCCCATAAAAATTGTATCGTACAGATAGAAAAGTATGAGTGCAAACCAAAAATAAAAATTTAAAAAAAGCCCATAACTTCCGAACCGGGGAAAACTTGATTATAATATTTATGGCAATTTGTTGATCCATAAAAAGTCTACAAAATACTCGAAATTCAGAAAAATCGTTGGACGAAAATTTCTTTAATATCGAATTTAGTCAAAAAACGCCTTTTTTGCATTTTTACAAAATATTTTTTAATTTAAAAACTAATTTGAATTTTTTTTTAAAAATTGGTGGACATAAAATCTATACTCTTTTCTACATTCAGTAAAAAAATGGAAGATTATTGTTGAAAATTGCGCCGTACAAATCAAAAAGTAAAATTAAAAAAATTTAAAAAATAAAATTAAAAAACCCATAACTTCCAAACCGGGTTGAACTTGATTATAATAATTATGGCAATTTGTTGATACATAAAAAGTCTACAAAATACTCGAAATTCAGAAAAATCGTTCGACGAAAATTTCTTTAATATCGAATTTAGTCAAAAAACGCCTTTTTTGCATTTTTACAAAATATTTTTTAATTTAAAAACTAATTTGAATTTTTTTCAAAAAATTGGTGGACATAAAATCTATACTCTTTTCTACATTCAGTAAAAAAATGGAAGATTATTGTTGAAAATTGCGCCGTAAAGATCAAAAAGTAAAATAAAAAAAATTTAAAAAATAAAATTAAAAAACCCATAACTTCCAAACCGGGTTGAACTTGATTATAATAATTATGGCAATTTGTTGATACATAAAAAGTCTACAAAATACTCGAAATTCAGAAAAATCGTTGGACGAAAATTTCTTTAATATCGAATTTAGTCAAAAAACGCCTTTTTTTGCGTTTTTACAAAATATTTTTTAATTTAAAAACTAATTTTAATTTTTTTAAAAAAAATTGTGGACATGAAATCTATACTCTTTTCTACATTCAATAAAAAAATGGGAGATTATTGGTTAAAATTGCGCCGTACAGATCAAAAAGTAAAATAAAAAAAAATAAAAAAAAATATATTAAAAAACCCATAACTTCTAAACCGGATCCAACTTGATTATAATAACTATGGCAATTTGTTGATACATAAAAAGTCCACAAAATACTCGAAATTCAGAAAAATCGTTGGACGAAAATTTCTTTAATATCGAATTTAGTCAAAAAACGCCTTTTTTGCGTTTTTACAAAATATTTTTTAATTTAAAAACTAATTTTAATTTTTTTAAAAAAATTTGTGGACATGAAATCTATACTCTTTTCTACATTCAATAAAAAAATGGGAGATTATTGGTTAAAATTGCGCCGTACAGATCAAAAAGAAAAATAAAAAAAAAATAAAAAAAATATATTAAAAAACCCATAACTTCTAAACCGGATCCAACTTGATTATAATAACTATGGCAATTTGTTGATACATAAAAAGTCCACAAAATACTCGAAATTCAGAAAAATCGTTGGACGAAAATTTCTTTAATATCTAATTTAGTCAAAAAACGCCCTTTTTTATTTTTTAATTACGAAACTAATTGGATTTTTTTAAAAATATTTTGTGGACATGACACCTATACCAATTGAGACCTTCAGTAAAAAAATTGGAGTTGTACTCCCAAAATTGCGCCGTACAGATCAAAAAAGCTTACTTTTTTTTAATATAGAGAGAAACTCTGTATATTAATTCTTACCCATACTTTAATTTTTTTGCATTTCCTGAAATATAAGGTTTTTCAACAGTTAGGAACATTTTTCTCAGGAACTTTAAAATAAATTAACATTTTTTTTTAATTATTTCTTCCCCATTAATAGCTCTTTGATTTAAACTGAGCATAAAAGTTACAAAACTTTAAATTGGATTTTTGGTTTTTTAATGCATATTTAAAAAAATCACTGTAAAAGTATTTTTTTATACTGTGAAATATAGTCAGTTTAAATTAAAGAGCTATACGTAAAGAACAAACTGTAAAAAAAATCATAATGATATCTGATTTAGTTCCCGATAAGTAAAAAGAGAAAGTCCCGAAAGTTCATAAAGTTAGTTATATTCGCATGGGTTAGATTGAACCATCCGACTCCTCTTAAATTTCAAATTACTTCGAAAAGTTAATTTGTGGTGCTGCCATCTATAGACGTCGCTTCAAACCTATAACTAACCCGAGTTTTTTTTTTTACAATATCGTTTTACTACGTTACGTTATCGCTACATTTTTACTTACTATTACCTTATACTATATTAAATTCAAGGTAATAAAAATATTGCTACAGAGACAAAATCTAAAATGAGAAATTTGTGATTTCTACTCGCTTTGGAGAGTGGAGATTTTGAAAAATTCGTGTTTGAACATTCCGTCCGTCTGAAAGCACTCTATATCTCAAACTAAAACAGATATACACTTCAACTTTGATAAGTGAGCTCATAGTATCTGCCGGTCAGATTTCACAATAAGGTTTTCTAGAATATCACTCATGCACAAATGGTAGATGCAAGAATTTTTTTTAGATCTCAAAGGTATGCTGAAAAACAAAAACCTTCTTGTACAAATCTACTACCGAATTCTAACGTATTAAATATGTATTATTTAGTGCTACTTGAAAGTTGCGTGTTGTTCTATACCCCTAGTTTTATTCTTTTGACACACAATCACTGCACACATAAACAAAACTTCAATTTTTAAAGATTTTCATGAAAGTTACTGCAGAAAAATAATGCATCGTATAGAATAATGGTTAATGTTAATGGGACCGTAATGAATGTAACACACATATAGACACTTTATCCAGCACAATTTATTTAGCAGTAAGATAGTGAACTTTATAACCAAGTGCTACTTAGACAAGAAAGAATGCAAAGAACATAATATTGGTAGGATGGCGTAGTTCTTAAAAAAAAAAAAAAAACGCTGATGATTTTTACATTGAGTCCATTTCCTCTAGTTTCTTCCTATGTGCCTTCTCCAAGTGTTTCTTTAGCACATCAGGTTTAACGAATCCCTTGCCGCAGTCTGCACACGTGTGTCGGAAGTCTCGGGTGTGCTTACTCACTACATGATCACGAAGAGTAGAAGACCGCGCCGCCCTGTAGTTGCAGTGTGTACACTTGTAAGGCCTCTGCAGGGTGTGCGTCCTCTCGTGCTCCTTGAGATGACTTGCTTCCAAGAAGTCCTTCCCGCAGGTGGTGCACCTGTAGCACTTGTCGCCCGTGTGCGTCTTCTCGTGTCTGATCAAGTTTCTCGACGCGTTGAATGCCCTGCCGCACACCTTACACGAGAAGGGCTTCTCTCCCGTGTGAACGCGGAGGTGACTCGTCAGATGATCCTTCCGAATGAACCCCTTCCCGCAGTGTGGGCACACGTGGGGCCTCTCTCCCGTGTGGGTGAGGAGATGAGCCCGGAGATTAGTCTCAATGTCCGTGGAGAAGGTGCATCGCGGGCACTTGTGTCTGCGGTCGTGATGCATGTGGGGATGATTCTTTCTATGCGCCTCCATAGCAGAGGACAAGGAGAAGAGGGAGCCGCACACATCGCACGCGTATCCTGTGACTTCCTCTGCAAAACATGTGAAGGAATTGTTATGAGATTAATAGCTCGATTAAAACGACTTTAGCTTCCATAGTTTCAATGTTTATATGTATAAGTTTTTAAGTGAGCTTTGTAAATAGTACACTGCTCAAAACAATTAGGGGAGCACTTTGCGTACCTTTGTTAACCCTTTCAGTACCAACTTTTTATTTAAAAATCTAAAATTTGTCAAATAGATTCATTTATGCATCCAGAATGAAACGATAAAAAACAGGGACATTAAAAAAAAATTCTAACCAAAACATAAGGGGTAAAAAATTTGAATCATAACGTTTCAATAAACTATAAAAATAATTTTTCAAATTTTTATTTGTTAAAAAAATGTTAATACCAATTTTGAAACATCTAAAATTGCAAGCGTGAAAAATTTAGGGTAGTAAATTTATTTCTTAAAATTTTTTGGGAGTGACTTTTATTTTTACCATGTTTTTCATATTTTTATTTTATTAAACAAACATTTTTAATTCTTCAAAACACATGATTCTTTCATCTTACGATAAATAATTGCGAACTCAGCTTAGTGAGAAAAAAAAAATCGCAAGCTGATGATTTCAATAGGGATCATTGTGATGGTGACAGGTTTTAAACCATGCATTCCCCTAATTCTTTTGAGCAGTGTATTACTTACGTAATATTGAGTTTTTAGAAGGTAAAGGAATATTATTACAAAAGTAATAAATGAATACTTTAATATCAATGAGGAAATCTTAATCATAATAAAAGTTAAATTAGTACTTAAAAATCTGCCATAATTTCTGATTTGTGTCTTGTAACCAAGAACATTTCGAGCAAGAGTCTCTCTCAAGGTTTTTTTTTTAAAACCAAAAGGAGCCATCTCTTACCTGACTGTTGGGGCACTCCGGTACCCTTCTGTCGTCGTCGCGTCTCTATTCCCAGTTGCTTGGCGTAGTCGTCCCCGTACCAGACGAGCATCTCGCAGAAGGGCTTCACCTCCTTGTAGATCTTGTAGTAGACTTTTCCTCTGAACTGCAGTGCCTCCATGTTCTGCCGCTCCTCCGACTGGGCGCAGTTCACGTACCGCAACCAGTTGGACTGAGAAGGGTCGGCCCCTTCCACCAAGTGGTGGGCGCGACTCCCCTTCCACACCTGCAAAATTGGTGGAAACGACCCGGGGATATCACTCAATAATGGTCGTGTAAAATGCTACTTACAGTAGCAGTCAAATCTGGATATATTATTTTTTAAATCTAATGTAGGTTATGTTCCACCAGACGGGCTCTTCCATTCTTTTAGTTTTTGTGTGCAAGCATTTATCATAAAAATTATCATCCGAAATAGCAATTTAAATTGCTGAATGCAATATAGCAGACGGTAGAATATTACAATTTATTAAAATAAGCAATAATTAATCAAATTCAGTTGGACGAAACAAACTTACTTCATTATTCCTTCAATGTTTTGCCTTAGTATGCACGCGAGTGATACAACAAGAACCTAACAGTGCGTCAATTATTAGGTAATTTTTTTTTGGCGGGGGGTATAGGTGAGCACGGCCAACTTCAATAACATGGCCAGAGAAGCTTTCTCAAACATGAGCGTAGACGGAATTTTTGACGTCACTGTTCCGAGTGCCGAAGATCGATAAATTAGTTGGACGCATTCGAAACCCTAAAAATGTAGCCAGCCGTGAACGAGTGGTTCCAACCAGGTTTCGAGACGGATTATCTTCATTTTCGGAACAACGTCACTCGGAACTGTGACATCAAAATTTCCGTCTCCAAGCATGTTTGGGAGAGCTTCTTTGGTTTTAGTAGTTGAGGTGGCCGTGGGGTGAGACGGTTTTGGGGGGGAGTGAAGAATATCATCATGATCGGGTTTTTTTGGAACACCTTCCATCTAAACTTGAGATTTTTTTTACATTAAATTTATAAAAATAACTTATTCTTACCTGCCAAGCATACCCGGTCTCCTTGGAGTTTTTGGGCACTTTGGCACCCTTGTAGGGCCCGAAGAGGAGCCCTTTTGGGAGGGGCACCTCCGTCCACACGCCCAGTCCTGCCTTCTTGATGGCAGAGTCGCCCAAAGACATGAAAGGGGGGAGGCTCTTCACGGCACTTTCCGGGTCGCCCTTCTCCACCTGAAAAGCACAGGTTATACCAAAAAAAAAAATCTATGCAAAAAAAGGTAAGTTCTTCTGTTACTTAAATGCCCACAGACATTCTTTTACTAGTAGTTCAGACAAGATGAATAAATATATAAGTTTCAGATGTCACTACTTTTTGCTATTAATAGTAAATTTGTTTTTGGAAGTCTGATAGTGAGAACGAAAGTTGAAAGCGAGTAAGACAGACAGATAGGATAAGGGAGGAAAGATGGAAATCTTCAACATATCAATACCATCTACTTTTCGTTAAAAAATATTATTTTGAATTAAATAAAAAAAGGAAAGTATGATACACATATTTAAACAAGCAAGCACGTTATTATTTTCGTATTTAAGATTTGAACGAGATATGGAGGAGATTCTCTACCTTAGTGTCGCACACAAGCAACATGGGGCCGTGCTGTGGACACGCTCCTTTGTAGACGTCCTCACAGTCATCGCAATCTTAAATGTAATAACCATGGAGTATAAGAACGATTTAAAAAATGTTTATAATAAGATATTTAAAAATATAATTTCATTTTAACTGTAATAGTAAGCAGCTGCAACATTTTAAAATTTAACTATTTTTTTTAATTCCTTATTTTTTTTATGCAAAGCAGAAATTAAATAATGATAAACAAAATTTAGAAATAATTGTTACATAGAAATTAATTACAAATAAAGTTGTAAAGTAAACATAAATGCTCGAAAATTTACGCTTTTTATTTTATGTCAATTAATAATTAAATCTATTAATATTTTTGTAAATTAATGTGCTATTAACAGAAATTTAACATAATTGGTTACGATAGCTATAATTTATTACATACTTATCTTATTAGACTAGGTTGTAACCAGATAATAGAAAGACCGAAATAACATAATTTTAATTAGAAACGCAGAGTATTCAATCACTTACGTAAGAAATCGTCATCACTCGAAATATCGTCTTCCTTATAACTCTTCTTTTCAATGTTCCTTTTAGGGTAACGCTTTTTAGTTTTCGAATCCTCTAAAAGAAAATGTTGTAAATAAGTTGTTGATTAATGTAAATGTTGTAAATTATAGGAAATACCTTCTTGTATGCAAACTGATGTTTTAAACCTCAATTACCTTTAATACTTTTTTCCTTTACTGAAATGTTCGTTCCTTCGCACAAAAAGCTTTCCAGGAATTTCATCATACCAAAAGTGCTTTTCAAAGCAACCTGTGCGAACTGCTTTCGTGACGGGTTACAAAAGGTAATTTTGGCTTCAAAATCCTAAAATAAATGTAATTAGTGCCAGCATTTAGTAGCAAAAATTCCAATCTTAAATAAGACATTTTTCTAGATCAATTGACACCACGGTATTTGTAACACAAAAAAATTAACTTTTAATAACTCATTCATAGCTTTAAACATTAAACACATTGTCTCAAAAAGGTCAATTTACACCATAGCAATTTTAAAAGAAGACCCATAAGAATGTTTAATTTGTGAATTTAATTGGCTTCTACATAAAAATAGAACTGGTGTATTTAATCAACAAAATTTTAATAACCGAGGGTAAACGTCAAATAGGGGTATTTGAAAGTACCAAACACACATTTTTCATTTTAATACTCTTTTTAAAAGTACAATATCGCCCTAATGTTCTGCATTCTCACCCGCTCATACATAATATTAAGAGTATTATTAAAAAAATTATTTTACAAAAATAAACTTACAACTGTTGGTCTCTCGTTAGGAGGCATAGTAGCGACTGCTGAATCCCCTACTAAAAAAAATTACATACAATTTGAGGAATTTAGTTTTTTGTTGAAATTTAAAACTTTGTATATTCAAGATCTAAATTACTTACCTTCTTCAATATTTCTTTTCTTAGGTTTACGTACTGGTGTTACCCCAAACAATTTTACTTTTGTTCTTTGATCTCGGGTAATTAGAGATGGAGCTTGAAATAAATCTAAAATTTAGAATTTCTTAAACAACTAAAATCTATATATATAATACTTAAGTAATTTCTCAAATGCAAAAAATCTGTATAAAAAATACTGAACATTTTGATAATTATTAAAAATGGATATTTTGAAAAATTAAAAGATAATTTTTTTTTACATACTAGGAAAAGTTAGTTAAATTTCACACCAGATTTTAAAAAAAAACTGTTACGTTAAAAATGTCAAATGATTGATTTAAAAAACAAAGTAAATAGTAATTTTTTACCATCATTAAGCATATAATTAAAAAAGATTGGCATAAAAACTTCAGAAGAAATTATATAAATTTTAGATTTAAATGGGGTTTTAAGAAATGACAGTGTTGTGTAATGTCGAATTTCCCGATTTTCATCGCCAAGGTTGCATTAATATTAATTTGGCGTGATTAGCAGATTTGGTGAAAAATTGCTTGACCTGCTCCTTTAGGTTAACTAAACATGCATAATATTAGGAACTTTTAATGTATAAAAATTTAAATTATAATTTCGATCGACTGAACACTATTGTTAAAAAAATAACGATGATAACGTGGAATTCACGTGGTTGGCTGAAATCCAGTTGCGTCAATATATTTGTTCACGTAATGTCATTGTTGAAAAAAAATCGAATTGTTTTTAAACATAGTTTCTTAGCGTTGATAGCTACCACGGTTTCCAATTTAGTTACAAATGGGCCTTAGTCAAGCAGCGAAATATTTTCGCATTTAACTTAGCAGGAGATTGGCAAGAGGAGATGAAACTCTGGGGCAAGCAAACATAAATTTCAATAATTTAATATACATATGGGTCGTTCCACGTAAAATCAACCAAAAAAGTTGGATATATTACATTGAATAAAATTTTATAAGCATTATTTTGTAATTATTTTATTTTAAAAACATACTAAAGGCTAGACCAAAATATTTCAAGGAACGGTTAGGGAGCGTGCCTCCTAGTATTCAAAATAATTTTTTAGAAATACCGTTAAGATAATACTTGTCCAAACTAGTTAAGTAGAATTGAATGTCAAACCTTTCGGCCCTGTATTCCTAGCTTGATTTCTTTTTCGGTTCTGGTAGTTGCACGTCATAAATTCAGGCATCTTCGCTGCGATTCCTAAAGGTTTTTTTTTTATATATTTATATAGCTTGAATAAAAAAATTTCAAGAATTTTTTTGAAAAATAAATACAATCCCTTTCACACACTTTAAAAAGCTGAAAACTAAATTCTATTTCATCTTTTGGAGCTAAAAAGGATGGTATTCCTTTTCTCATTTTTAAATAATTAAATTTTATCGCAAAAATTCCCTTTTATTACAATAAAAAAAATTCACTTTCGAATACCAATAAAATATTACCGAAATGATTATTCAAACAAAATCATCTTCGAATTGCATCATACATGAATTCCTTTTAGAAATTTTTAAAAACTTCTTTTGATAGAAATGTTATTAAATATCATGCAAATTCGAAGTATTATTTATGCATTAAATGGAACATAACTAAAAAAAAAAGATTGTTCAACACATTTTAAAATTATAAACTATTTTTTAAAAAAATTGGTCTTTCGTTTAAAACTTCTAGCGTTAACATGCAAAAGAATATCCGAAAGTTACATTTTTATCTTACCAGTGGATTTCATCATTTCAAAATTTTCCTGTAAATTCTTGTATCTTTTTCTTTCATAATCACTAAGTAACTTCCAAGCATTTGGAGTAAAATAATCTTCAACAGTTTTAATTTCCATTTTTCCTAAACTATAACACGAACTTACAATTGAACACGAAGCACATCACATGTTATGTCCATTTGAATTTAAGAATGATTTATTAAAAAGTTCAACGAAAAAAATCGTTTGGTTTTTAACTTTCCCATCTTTAATAAAACAATTTCAGAAAAATAATTATTATATTTATATATTTCGTAATCTATCGTTTGATTAATTTTTAGCAATAAAATATGTCACTTTTTTTATAAATACCTTTATTTTGTTTTGTTTTTGTAAAATATATTTTTTTCATAGTAGAATTAATATTGTAATGGGAATATTTCTGATGACCCCACGTTTTTTTTTATACTGCGATTTCATTGGTTGTTTCGTTTTTTTTTTTTTGACAGAGTGTCGGAACACATACAGAGACGCCCGCATGGGACTGTTGTTGTAGCATTTGTAGTGATATCAAAGGAATAAAAATTAAACTCCCAATGTTATTTAAATGGGTATTATTTTTCATATTCTATAAAAAATATTATTTATCAGAATGGGGTTGTTTCACGATGCATCTGACAATAGCTCTGCGGTTTTTTCCTTACTCTCAAATTACCATAGAGATCTTAATAAAAGTATTAGAGTGGAGGTCACGTGACCTATCTATGCTAACGACGGGACGAGCATGGTGGGCCGCCATCTTAGAGTTCGAAACCAACTTTTTTAAGTGGAAAGTGCTTAGAAAAAAATAAATTTAATTCTAAAATATTAAAAAAATACCATAAAAATACTAGCTGCATTTTGGAATATTTTTAGTGACTTTAAAAGAACTTGAAAAGCTTTTCTAGTATTTTTATAATATTTTGTAATTTTAGAATTAAATTTTATTTTTCGCGTATTCTTCTTCTTAATGTGACGGCGATGGCTGCAAGTTGCCAGTGTCGCCATCACATAAAGAAAAGAATGCTAGTCAAAAAAATAAAATTTAATTCTAAAATTACAAAATAAATATTATAAAAATACTAGAAAAGCGTTTCAAGTTCTTTTAAAGTCACTGAAAATATGCCAAATGCATCTGGTATTTTTATGGTTTTTATTTAATATTTTAGAATTAATTTTTTTTCTAAGCATTTTCCACTTTAAAAAGTTGGTCTCAAACTCTAAGATGGCGGCCCACATGCTCGTCCCGTCGCTAGCATAGATAGGTCACGTGACCTCCACTCTAATAATACTTTTATTAAGATCTCTATGCAAATTACTTGGTTAATTTGGTTGGTTGTTAGACCAATATACAGGTTAATACAGGGATCAATCTGCAGTCGCATTTGTCGCAAAATGCGACGAGTTGCACGAAAATGCGAGACAAAAATTATTGGCCGTCGCGAAAATGCGACGACGTAATTCGGCGAAACTAAACTTAAATTTCAATAAACAACAAGTTCAAATAACCGATTCTAATAATGAAAATAAAAATTTTAATCAAAATGAGAAGATGAATTCAGATTAGATTACACTAAGATGTCTTCAAATCTCTGCCAGCCAGTGCAACCTCCCATTAGAAAAGGAGTCCAATAATGCTTTCTGATTTACTTATTTTACTGCCTAGTAATTTTAACGTAACCTACCGATGTTGTCACATACGTCAGAATGATTGACAGTTCTCTGGCTCTGAGATCGGAAGAGTATCTCGTTACTTTTACAGCTCCGGTTCAGGTCAACTAACCAGAATATATTTTTTGATCAACTGCCCAATTCACTATGTCTGTGAGTCGTGATCACATTGAATGTTAAAATGCTTTTTGTTTACGTTTGAACCTTCTATTCTACTTCCGCCTGTACTGGGGTTTCTGATTTTAAAGAATATTTAGTTTTTTAAAAAATGGACTTAGATTTTATGTTGCTTGTAAATTTCTAGTCCTTGAATTTTTCTGGAAAAATGCTAGGATTTTTTTCTTAACAAATGTATGAACTATTTTAAAATGTTTATAAAAAAAGTTTTAAGTACTTGTAGTTGCATAGTTTTGTATAATTATTTAAATTTGCCTGGTCTTTATTCATAAAAAAATATATCAATGTATTGTTAAGCTATACTGCTAAATAAAATTAGCTGCTAAAAAAAATTGAGTTGTGTATAGATTCAAGTGATTTAATTGGCGTGACGTTTATTTATAAGCAACAAAAATGTTTCTTTAGCATTTTGCTACAGCTTTTTTCTACATTTTAGCATTTTTGCTACAGCATTTTTTTGACCCAGAGGTTAGTGTGCTTGGTCAGCATATAGACCTGATAATCTCTACCAACCAACCAACAAAAAAAAAAAAAATAATAATTCGAGAGTAAAAAAAAACCCACAGAGCTATTGCCAGATTCGCCGTGAAGCAATCCATTTGTAAAATTTGACGTCTTCATTTAGAACATTAAGTTAGGTTTGAATTATCGTAGCACAAGAGCTACAAAAGGGTTATTGGCGACGGGCGTCGTATTTTAGAACCACAGTCAAGTGACGAGCCGACACCTGAATAGGCACCCAACGCAACCCTATTGGAAATTTTTTAATGGACCAATAAAATATTTTATGGGACCCATAAAATATTCTATGGGAACCAATAGATTTTATTGGACCAATAAATTTTTTTACGGGACCAGTAAAATGTTTTATTGGACCAGCAAAACCTTTTATTGGACCAGTAAAACGTTTTATGGGGCCTGTAAAGCGTTTTACTGGACCCTTAAAACGTTTATGGGGCCAGTAAAATGTTTTATGGGACCATTAAAATGTTTTATTAGACCAGTAAAATGTTTTGTTACACCATTAAAAGGCTTTATTGGACCATTAAAACATTCATGAGACTGGTAAAACGTGTTATTGGACCAATAAAATGTTTTATAAGGAAAATAAAGCACTTTACAGAATCATTAAAAGTGTCATTGAACTAGTTCAACGTTTATGGTTCCAATAAAGTATGATATGAATTTCATGTTTATGTGTTTTTCTGTATTTAATTTTTTTTAAATTATTTTTTATAATAAAATGTTTAATTTTTTAAAAAAATATTTTTTTATGAAATATGCACTTTAATATTTTTAATTCAAATATATATTTCAATATTTTAATGATAAAAATTTAATATTTTTTAATATTTTTAATTCAAATATATATTTCAATATTTTAATGATACAAATTTAAGATACTTTAAATAAAAAATTTAAAAAATTCAAATAAAAATTTAAATTAAAAAAAAATTTAATTAAAATTTTAAATAGAACGTATGCAATTTGTTTGTAATCAAATTTTTTTTTTCTATTTTCAACAAATATTATAATTTAAAGTCATGTATACTTGGCATTTGGTAATATTTTTTTAAACAGTCCCTGGTCTCCTGCTTCACCTAAGGCTCGCTTATAAAAAATACTAAAAAATTGCAAATATTTCAGTAAATAGCACACAAACTAATTTATGTAAAACACCTTTTGTAAAAATGTTGCTTTAAAACATTGATTTTGCTGAAAAAATCACTATGTTTACTCATAAAACTTCCAAGTTGTTATAGTATTTTAGCTTTAGTACTATTAACTGTAACCGTGACTAAACATAATCTAAACAAACGCAAATTTAAACCACAACAACAACGTGTGTTTGATTTTGGACTTGCTCTGTAAGAGCATAACAACTTTTAAATTTCACTTCTAATAACATAAGTTATATTTACATAAATTTTAATCAAATATAGTATATCAGAAGTTCTCAAATGCACCGCATGGAAAGGAAAAAACAACCGCCACTCCGCGGTAGTCGAAAAAGTTTGCCAAGCATGGTATGTTTACATAAAGCCAGCGGCCCAATTCCGGAAGCTCATCCATTTTTCGCGAGCAGAAAATGCTTTTGTCCCTTTTGCCTGTGATATGTTTCAAGAACTCAAAATGTGAACCAAAACTTTAATTGAAACTCCTAAAATATTAATTGAATCCTTAAATTTAGAACTCTTAACTCACTTAATAATAATTTGTATGTGTTTGATCATAAAAACCTTTCATGGATTCATGTATGTATTTGATGCTTATTTTGTTTGTATTGTAAAATGTAAATAAATTGTTTATAATGTGGTAAAATATAAAACTTTTTTAACCCAATTCTTAAGATTTTTTAAACTAAATATTTTTCTCTTTGTTTGACAATAAAGCTTTTAAAATCATTCCCCAATTAAGTACATCTTAACAGCTAGGATATAATGGTCGGTGTGTCGATTGGCGACATTTGGCAAGCTTGGAAATTTAGCGTAGGGTTTTGTATGTCTATTGAGTTGCATAAAATGTGAAAGAGAATGTTTACCGCAATTGAGCATTTTTGTTGCTTGCCGACTTAACACACATTGCAAATCGAGACCGGCCATATCCTAGCTGTTCCGTTTTCAAGTGCTATAGCATACTAACTATATTTCTTTGAGTTTTTTAGTTGCACTATCCAAGAACAGAGAGAGTATGCAAAAGAGCGAATGATATATTAAATAAAAAAGTTCTTAAGGCATTGCAATTCAATAAAAAAAATTGCATTTGCTGAAAAGTTTTGTGAAATTCAATTAAAATAATTTATTAATTGCATTTTTATGATATTCTATTTTGAAGATACCTATAGATAATACACACTTACTGGTAGGGTTGCAAAAAACTCGGTGTTTTTAATGAAAAGACCACTTGGGGTTTTCAGGGTTTTAGATTTTTTTTCATGGTTTTCGGTGTGTTTTTTCAGTATTGTGGTTGATTCTTTCAGGTTCTTGAGGTTTATTAAGGGAAGTTTTTATTATTTATTGAATATTTCGAAACTAACAGAATTTATAGTGAATGTTATCGAGATAATCAAGAACATTGTAATTTAAATTAAAATAATTAAAAACTAATACAAGTGTATATAAATGTGTACTACATTTAAATTTTTAAACTGCATTGTTTAGGACCAAGTCTTGTATGTGTCTGTGTAAACAAATAATATATATCAGAACATTGTATCTATTAAAATTAAAATAAAAAATGCATTAATTAGATTTAATTGTTTTATAATTAGTATAAATTTAAATTGGTGGTAAATGTATTTTAAAAATTAAAGGTACAAAAGAGTAAAAGTATATTATTAATAATAATATATTAATTGAACATTATATGAAGTAATTATTTCTTTGTTTCTTATAAAAATGTTTAACTTTATTTTTATTAATTTCCAGTTAGGGCAATTTTAGGTTCAATTGCCCAATTGATTTTTTTCATGATTTTTTTAAAAAAAACTCACTTTGAAAAAAAAACATGATTTTTTTTTTAAAAAACCACCTGGGGTTTTTCAGGACGGGTAAAATCATAACCCTGCTAACTGGACCTGAAAAGTATGGGTCCATGTACCCAAACATTTTATAGGTCTACAACCTGTAGGTTTTATGGGTGTTTTTTTACTGGTCCCATTGAATTTATGGGTCCCATTGAAGTCTATTGGGAATAAAACCAATAAATTATTTTAGTGTGTTATGGCCCTAATAAAATTTTGAAAAACCAATAGAATTTTAAGGGTCCCATAAAATTTTATTGGTCCAATAAAATTCAATGGGAAGAAAACCAATAAACTTTTTAGTGTGTTATGGCCCCAATAAAATTTTGCAAACCAATAGAATTTTACGGGTCCCGTAAAATTTTATTGGTCCAATAAAATTTTATTGGGGCCATAACACACTAAAAAAATTTATTGGTTTTTTTATGGGAATTTCCAATAGGGAACCGTTAAGGGGGACATCGTACGCAGCGTTAGGACTTAGAAGGATATTTATCGTGCACTCTCATTCGTCGGACATTTTTTGGCAGCACGGGCCGTTTATAGGTCAGCAGTTATATTGGCGATGCCCGGACTCGAACCTGGGACCTTTCGCAAGCTAGGCGTGTGCCTAACCGACTGGGCTCTCCAGCCCCTTCATTTAGAAGGATAAGGGGAGACGAAGCAAGTTATAGTGCTACCATCTGTTGGCATTATATGGAAGTAACATTACTGCTGATTTGGCTGTGGTGGTGTTAAGGTAGACGAATACCCAAAATTCTAAAATTTTTACTGTTGCTTTAATCTTTTCCAAATTTGGCATAGTGATTTAAAATATAATGAGCAATTCTTTTTAGGCAAATTTTTTTTATTTAAATATAATTGATTTACTTTAAACAGTGTTTTTCACTTAAAAAAAGGGGTTTGCGCCAACACTTCTAGTATAAAAAGTTTTACGTTAATTTACCTGAAAATTTTTTACATGCATTTTTAACACACACACACACAAAAAAAAAAACATTCGAAGATTTTTGAACATGATTTTAAAAATAGGTTTCCTGACAAAAAAAAATAACTCTGGATTATCATTGAAGAACAAAGCCTTACACACTGATTGTTTAGGTGATCTCTACACTCCATGCCAACCTAACTTGGGTAAAAACAAAGAGTAAAAAGAATGATTGGTCCGTTACTTGGAAACTCTTGTAAGGTAATATTTACATACAAAATGGTCTTAATACAATTTAACCAAACACTTTTCATTCTGATAAAATTGCCAAATTTTCTCAAATAGTATTCAAACTGTTAGACCTAAAATAAAATTAATATTTTAAACATGTTTTCTGGGTGGATTCACAAATAATTTATGGAACTCTTTACATATCCAGAAGGCTCTTCTCCATAGCATATTTCTATTTAACCAACTTAGGTTCTCTAGAAGTGGAGTATTTATTATCAATCAATGTTTAAGAACAGCAACATTGTTTTATGAAAATGTTTAGAAACTAATGTTACAGAAACTAGAAAGTTTATAATGTCGCATGGTAACTTCATTAATTATTATCACTGGTTGGCAAGATCATTTACAGCATAAACATGAGCTTTCATTTAAAATTTATCCTAAATAAATAAAATATAAGGCATAAGAAGAATATACTCCTGGTTTATGTAGGACAAAATTACACTACAAGAAAAACGAATTTATAAACCAAGTCGTTGTTAAAGGGTAAAATAGCTAAAAATGTGTTTACTTGTGGTAAAAACTCGATTATTAAAAAATGAAATAAAGCACAACATTATTGAATTATTTTTATTGCAGTTTACAAGAATTAAGAAAACATCAATTATTCAAATTTAGATACAAAATTATTCAGTGGAATTCTTCTATATATCCTAACCATATAGGTCAGCCATTTTTCTAATTAATCAGAGGAAGATTCTTCTTCTTCCCAAGAAACTACCACAGTTTCTGAGAAGCTCTCTGACGATCCACCTTCTTCCACTGAAGTCTCAGTTTCTTCTATTACAACTTCCTCCTCTTCCCATTCTGAAGATTCAATTTCGTCCGAAGACCAAGTGTCTTCAGACAGGGTTTGACTACTTTTCGAAGATGAAGACTTCTTGGAGATTTCTGTCTCAGACAAACCAGAACTCGATTTTTTCTCAGAGACTGCACCAGAAACTTTCTCTTTATCAATGTCAATACCCGATCCTTTCTTGGAGGATGAACTTTTCTTGTCTTTTACGTCAATAACTGAACCTTTCTTGTGGCCGATGTCCAACTTGTCTTCCCTGGAAGAGCTCGATTTCTTGGTACCACCGGAAGAACCTTTTTTATAATCCAAATCTTCATCTCCTACAAGCCATTCAGAAGCTTTTTTAATATTTATATTTCCTCCTTTTTCAACTGTTTTGGAACCCTTTTTCTTGTGACCAGATTGTTCAGTGATGGACCATTCAGAACTTTCTTTACTATCATACTTCTCTGACCCTTTCTTGTGGTGTGATCCCTTATGCCCTGATCTTATGGTGAGGTCGGATCCTCCCTCAATGATGGATTCTTTATTTCCGGAGCCCTTCTTGTGGATAGATTCCTTGTGGTTTGACCCTGTCTTGTGTTGAGAGCCTTTATGTTCCGATTCTGTCTTGTGTTGAGAGCCTTTATGTTCTGATCCTGTCTTATGTTGAGAGCCTTTATGTTCTGACCCTGTCTTGTGTTGAGAGCCTTTATGTTCTGATCCTGTCTTGTGTTGAGAGCCTTTATGCTCTGATCCTGTCTTGTGTTGAGAGCCTTTATGCTCTGACCCTGTCTTGTGCTCAGAGCCTTTATGTTCTGATCTTGTCTTGTGTTCAGAGCCTTTATGTTCTGATCCTGTCTTGTGCTCAGAGCCTTTGTGTTCAGAACCTTTTTTGTGTTCAGATCCTTTTTTGTGTTCAGATCCTTTCTTGTGTTCAGAGCCTTTATGTTCAGAGTCCTTTTTATGGCCATGTTCTTTCCTGTTAGACCAATGGGAGTTTTCTCTATGATGAGATTCTTGCTCAGTTGACCGTTCAGAAGACTTTTCTATGTGCCATGTCCATTCTTCACTGCTTTCAGAAGATTCACTTTCATCTGATCCTGAAAAGATGATTATCATAAATAATGAGCCATGTTATACAATTCACATGTGCAGGGAGTAAGTTAGTTTGTTAAAACAAACTTGAGTGAAGTTTTTTTTTTGAATGCAGAATTTAACAGAAATTCAGGGTTCCCAAACCAAAGTCATCAAGGGAAAATAATTTTCTAAGCAGGACTACTCCAGCCGTAATGAATAATAAAAAAAAGGTCTGCTTGATATTATTAGTATAGCGGGGGTTTATGACAATGAATACGCAATCTAGAAGGGAGAAGCATAGGCCTTGTAGCCTGTTACCCTAATTATGTTACCCTACTACCCTTATTTTTTTTTACTTTAAATTGGGACTCTAATTCTGGTCTTATAAACCATTAAAGTAAATTTTTTTTTACCTACAATATGCAGAAAGATAGAAATACTTATTCAGAAAGATCGGGGGGGATTGGGGTCTCAGTGTCTGATTTTTGAAGGAAATTGTAAATATTTAACATAAAACATTTATATTTTGAAAAAGTAAAGTACATTCTTATAGCTAAAATAATAGACATGATTCAGTATTTGTTTCAAGGTTCGAGAATACGATAGATAGATAATGGATGCAAACTAATATAAGCAAACAAATTCAAATACATAAAATCCAACACTTTGGAAAATTGCGATGTTTGTATTGACAAAAACATAACTAAAAAACATTCAAATTAATACCCTATTTGAATTCTCAAGACTTATACACAAAACTTAAGCAAAAATCAATAACATAACAAGTCGATAATATGACAAATTCTTCAGTGAGACCTGTACAATCCAAACCATCTTTTAGCCTCTTCATTCCAGAGGTATACATTCATGGATCCTTGCATTTAAAAAATATCTTTCACAATTTTCTTAATACTAACTTTTTTTATTATTTACAAGAATTTTCAAGCTTTCCAATTTTTTTCAGAAATTATAATTTACATTTGGATACAGACATTTTGGATTAAAACGAACATTAATGGGCAATTCTACCATAATTTTTAATTTTATGTCCCTTGGGCATAACTTTTGAAAAAATTAATATTTCTTTACCATTTTTTCTTATTATATTAAAAGACTGGTCCTTTTATAATTGCAAAGCGTAATTTTAAAGCAAAGAGACTCCAAAAAAATTTAGAACACCAAGCAATGCAGAAAAGTCCTTACCATCGTGTGTCCCGATTGTCAAATTTTTAGTTTAAGGCTCAATCTAATACTTTTTTTAGCTAAAAATTACATTCATTTGGAATCTAAATTGAACTAATACTGTAGCTTAACGATTTCCTTCCATTGAATTTTGGCTTTTAACATTAAAAATGCGTTTTTCTCGTCTCCTTACTTTGTCCCTGGGTTTTGGTACATTCACTGACCTTATTCCTAAAGTGGTGAAGAGAGGCACTGGATTGAGCTACAGTGATTCTTCAAACATGCAAACTGTATTGCAGAAAACTGATATTTCAGTTAGTAGCCACATATTTTTGCTAAAATTCACCAATAATCCCAAAATTAAAAAAAACTCAGTGAAATTGGCTGCGAGGCTTTATTGTTTTCCTTACAGTCTCCCAGGTTTAAGGTTAATTTTTGCTTGATAATTGAAATTTTTTTTCTATAAATATGTTTAAGTAGAGTACAAGAAGTAAAAAAATCCATTTTTATTAAACTGGAGTTAGTTTCAACACAAAAAAGACCCGAAAACAGCGTGAGTGTCCTTTCCTTCCGTTCCTGGCCTTCCGATCCTTACCGTCGTAATGATCGAGGGATGGAAAACCGAAACCAGTTTTACGACTAACCGGTTTTTTGAGATTTCGGTTTCATTGAAAAATAGTTAGTTTCGTAAGGCCGGTTTAGACCGGTTTCTTCAGAATCGGTGTTTCTAAAAAACTGCCGTCCCTTATTATAATTTTTTGTTTTTTACAAATGAGCTTTGCTAAACTTTTTTTCGTAATTCTAGAACCCTTATAAACCTTTTGATAAACATTGAAAGTGATTTTGAAAAAATAAATTTTACAAGTTTTTAATATCTGAAATTAAAAATTATGGTAGAACTGCCCTAATATGGTCTATTAATTTCAACAAAACCGAAAGAGTTTGTTTATTCATAGCACAATAAAAATGTATTTTTAAACCTCTAAACCTCAAATTTTACTAAATTGAAACAATTCTCATATTTTTATTAAATACTTACAAAACATACTTTTAAATAATAAGTGTTTGGAAAATATGTATCCTCTTAAGCCTCAAGCAAAATCCTACACATATATTCTTAATCTAAACATACTTTTCATACAAATATATGCTAAAAAGGATGTTTTGCAAAGTAATAAAAAAATATGTTTAATAGTTACTTAGGGACACATCTTAAACTCTAAAAATACTCATTTTCGGTGATAAAAATGCAAAATGCCTTTAAAAATAACTACTAAAAAGAACTTTTTGAAAGAACCGCAGTAAGTGAGCTTTTTCCCCCTTAAACTGGATCAAAGGATTCAGAAGGACTTAGTACCATAGAGCTAATGCATTACTTTTGAAATCACAACTTTTGCAAAAGAATTTATTTTCCATGTTATCCCATTTTCACTATGGGTATGGGAATCCTCATAACATCAATTTAAAACAAAATTGAAAAGAAAATATCACAATATTATTTAATTATTAATTGATAAAATTTTAAAATAGTGTAGCCAACTGCTGAATATTTTTTGGCATTTGAAGAGTACACGGGAAGAACCGATTGATTTCGTACAAGGCTTTCCTTAATAGCCTCTTTAGGGATGATAGCAAGAAACGCCTAAACTGGTGTAAAGAAGCCAGTTACTTGCTTTGTTTATCTTTCGTGGCAACCCTAATTAACGCCAGAGTTGAGTGGAACAAGTAACAAGTTTGTACCACAAATGAAGAACCCCAAGAGAAACCGGTTTCCGGTTGCCAATGTCCGCCAAGCAAAGACAATTACGGAAAGTTTCTAAAGAAATCAATCAGTTCTTCCCCTGTACTCTTCATTTTAAAAAACTTCAATAATATATAATTAAATAGCTATATAACATTTTCGTTTTTAATTTGGTTAATTTTGAAGTTATGTTGTTTCCCATACCTGGGGGAAAAAAGGACTAACATGGCAAAGCAATACTTCTGCAGAAGTTGTGATTCTAAAACTAATGCAAAATTACCTTGATGGGACTAACAATCTTTCTTAACCCTTTCAGTCCCAGTGATGCCATTTGGAATCATCACTTTCAATATTTTTTTCCAAATGTTTATGTCTCATTACAACATCCAAACACACATAATTCGATTCTTCACACTTTGTTCGATTCGACAATATTTTACATTAATCTCAATAGAAGTCAGAACTACTATTTTTTTTATTTAGAAAATAGCTAACAAGCGTTTCACCTGATTTTTGATAAGTTCACTTCAGTTCCACATATTTAAACAATTTCGGTTAAAATAATTACTAATTTTTTAAAAAAATAATATGGTAAGATACCTTAAAATATATAACTCGAAGTGTTTTTAGGTAATACATATATTTTTATTTTGTTATTTTATACACTTAAAAAATTTTTGCCATTGTTTCAAAAACCATATAAAAATTAAAAGATTTTTTTTCTTATGGACCTCTTATTTTTGACCTAAAATAATCTTATTTTGTGAATATCAGAGGTTTCTGTAGTGCAGTAAATTTTTGGGACTGAAAGGGTTAAGTAAGGCCCAGTGGTAGTGCTTTGCATTGCCACGCCACAGGTCCAGGTATCGAATCCCGGACTGGGCGAGGTTGACCCAGCCTTTCATCCCTTGAGTGGGTCGATAAAATGGGTACCAAGCATGCTTGGGAACTAAACACTGGGGGTTCCACGTGAGGCTGACCACCTTACCGGGACATATGCCTAGCACCCCAGAGCCCTAGGTCACGAAAGCTGAAATGAGCACGGCAGGCCTTGGCCCAGTAATGGGCTGTAGCGCCGGGGAGTTTAGTTTTTTTTTTAAGAGAGGGTCAAGTAAATACCTTTGTTTGTTTTCTTGCAGCGCTTCGGTTCGATGCAGCTTCCTTTGGGGCCCCTCACCCATCCTTTCTTGCAGACGCAGCCTGGCTTGCAGATTTTGGTGCATGGAATGTGTTCCTTTTCCCAGTTGCTGCAGTCCTTCTGGCAGTGGGCAAGGCAAGGGCTGAACTCTTCGTGCTTGCCCTTGCACTTTTCCCCTCCTGAAAATGTTAGTATAGTTTAAATTATCTGTGCACTAGAGCTAACAAGAGGGCTATTGGCGACGGGCAGCATAATTTAGAACCACAGTTAGGTGACTGTTAAAGCCAACATCGTATGCGGTGATGGTACTTTGTAGCATATTTAACCTGCACTCAGGGTGCGTACACTATTTTAAAAGTGAAATTCAAGCACTTTTAAGCACTTTCAAGGACATTTTACAATTAAATTCAAGGCCTTAAACGAAAAAAATTTAAGCAATTTGACAATTAAAATATTTTTGAAATTATATCTATTAACATTACTTAACAATATATATTTCTTACCCCTGATTAATAAACTTCAACTTAGAAACAGCTTTTTTGTTTACATCTAAATAGATTGCTTGGTTGCATTTATCATTACAGAAAAAAATATTGTAGGACAACAAGTCAACAGTCCATTTTTTACAAGCCATGTTTTTGTTTTCAGCACTCTAAGATTAAAAATTTTAATCAACTGCAAAAATGTTTTCACCTAAATATAATTTTTATTTTCGCAAGTTATTCTCTAACCCCTACAAATTCAATCATCATCAACTATATATTCAATTAGTATTTTTGGCTATCACTAACTTCTTTTCAATATCTTTTTCAAAGTCTCTTAGAGTGTTCTGCTTTTCTGCTGCAGTTTTTCTAAAGCAATTAGATTTTACAATTAGAGTGAAATTTCTAGAATTTTCTGCTTCAACCGCCAGATCATTTGCAGATGTTATTAAAGCAGAAATTTCATTTTCCATGCATTTTTTCTTCTTTTTCATGTCTTCAATTTCATCAAACAACATCTTCCTCTATTTTCGCAACTAATTTTTAACTTTATTTGCTTTCTGATCTTCAAGATAGGACACATATTTTTTTCTAGCAGCACTGACACTTTGCAAAAGGCTTTTTGTCATTTCCACTTTTTCAATGCCACCTACATGTGATACATGGTCATGTATTAGACTTTGGGCTACAATGGAGTCCTCTTTAAGGTTCTCAACAATTAACTGCTTGTTTATAGAGAACCCTCTCTCTACAGATGCTTGTCCATGAGAAATAAGCAACAGTTTTTGAACGACATTCCAAAGTTCCTTGAATGCGCTGTTTGATGACATGCTGTCTACAAAGAGAACGTCCACTCTAGATTTTGATGCATCATAATGTATAAACTTTGAATTGACTTTTGCAATAGTAGAGACAAATTCTTTAAATTCTCTTAAGAGAGAATCTACCTTTTCAGCCTTTAGCTGATTGGCAGTAACTAATGAAGACAATACATTTTTAAAATATTCAGTAACTGTTTCGACATCTAATGTCACCATCAACTTAGGATTAAAACACTTCATGTTTCGGATAATCGAATATCGTACAGGATTTTATTTCAAACAGCTTCTGTAGCAGATTCTGTATGAAAGTTCTGCATTCTACTCTGAACTCTAAAATACTTCTTTCGTTGACTTTAGGTTTCTTCTTAAGAACAGCTTCGGCTTGGAATCCAATGTTCACTTTATTATAGTCACACAAGATATCTTTGTTTGTGATGTCTATATTTACAAGTTTAAGAGCAGTGTCTGCTTCATTGATTGTGTCTTGCTTTATAATTCTGGTAAGCAAACTTCTTAAAATCTTTTCAATTTCTGTAGCTATGAATGGAACCATAGGCTTCTCTGTTTGGAAATTAGCCAAAAACGGGACTAATTCCTGCACAACGGAGTTAAAGAAATGTAACTTTGGGAGTGCTAGTGGGTCTTTGACCCATCTCCTGACAACATCATAAGAAATATTATTGGGATGGGTTACTACTTTCTTTGTTACAGCTTCTACATACTTAATCATTGAGGGCCAAATTTTTATCGCTCTTTCACAGACTGGATAATTTTCCAACCACCTATGGGAGCAGAATTTCAAAGGCATATTTGTATTTGGACATAATTTATTTAAATCTTCTCTCCTTGCTGGTGAATCTTTAAAAAGACGATGAAGACTTGTGAGAAGATTATGTATGTCAAAGTTTGATGCTGCAACTGCATGCTTAAAGGCATTGTGAAGAATATGAAGTCCACAACTTCCTGCATTTAATAACTGAACACCAGCATCTGCATCCAGCAATTCCTGGAACAACTTATAAACTTTCCAATTTACATTCGGGCCATCCATTGATAGCTGAAGGACATTTTTGATTTGCAATGTCCCAATACCATCTTTAATTTTTTGTAGAATATCTTCAGCGGTAGAATGTCCTAAGAATACAGATGACAAATACCTGGTAACTACTTCCCCATTTTGCCACATTCGTAAATGCAAATCCATTTGCTTTGTTTGAGTGCACTTATTTAAACTCTCATCAAACAGCAAAACGTAATTTTCATTTCTGTCATTTACATCTTTAATTAGCATACCCTGAAAATGGGGTGCTAAACCAAAACAAGCAATGTAAGCACATTTCTTTTCTCCACACGTAAAATTCGCCGCAATTGCGCTATCTTCAAACATAAGCTTGAAAATTTTTTCGATTCCAATACAGGATTTATAAGAATAATGACTGGTTATCACTTTTAAAGCCCACAAAATTTCGGCTTTCAATGTTTCATTTTTGGACACTGTTAAAGTAGATTGGATGTTAGTTTCGTTTTTAACAGTTGCACTGGAGCCATTTTCTTTCAATTGCGAATCTGGTAATTTTCGTTCAAAAAGGGCAGCCACAGAGACGTTTTGGTTTTGACTGGTAACACGCTCTTTATGCTTATCCGAGTTTAAGTGACTCTTTAGAGCCGCTTCGCCCATACTTGCAATGTTTAAGTTCTTCATGCACAATTTGCATCTTACAGAATGCAAGTCTTAGGGATTCTTCGCTATCCATTTACTATAAGCAGGATTTTGAAGCCACAAATCATTAAAAACGCATTTACCCATAATATAAAAGTAAAATGATCCAACAAAAACTCTTCACTGAAAACAATATTCGCTTCTCACTTTAAAAACAAGCTAGCGCGGCGGTTTCGAAACATTTTTTGATTTACTAATGAGAAAATCGTAACCGGTATAACTGATTATTAACCGGTTAAACTGGTATAACCGCCGAATAAAAACCGTTTTAACTGGTTTTTTGCGGGCGATAAACAAAAACCAGATGTTACAATAATAACAAATTGGTTGTCAAGCAGTTTTTCTTCATGAAAGAACACATAAAAAGCTGAAAAAGAAATGTAGAAAAAAAAATTATATTCTGCGTTTCAATTAAGTTTTTGTTTGAAATAAAATAAAACTAAACCGACATTCGTTTTTCAGTGAAGGAACACCGGTTAAAATATTAAATAATTTTCTAAACCACACAGCCCTATTCTTTTTCTTTCTTGGAGTCACGTGATGCACGCTAGGCATAAGCGGTTTTTCTAACTATTGTTTCCATGCTAAAAGCACTTAAACTGAATCCGGTTTAACCGGTTTTAACCGAAGCACCAGTTTAACCGAACAAAAACCGGTTTCGGTTTATCATCGCTACGTTTTACAAAATTTATTTATTATTATTTATGCCGAGGATCCGACAAGGCGGTAAAATTGCGCAGCACAGAAATCGTTTTTTTTCATAATTTGGAAATTCAAGGACTTTCCAGACTTTTTGTATGATTGGCTTATTTTTCCATACTTTTCAAGGCCTTGAAAACGAAAGTTGAAATTCAAGCACTTTCAAGGTTTTCCAAACCGCGTACGCACCCTGTGCACTCCCTCTATACGGGGTATTATTCGTCCGACATATGAAGAGCTTAGTGGAAGAATGTGCTAAGTGAGATTCTTGTAAAAATTGATATTTGTTTCAAATAACAGTTTAATCTTTTTCATAAACATTAAGTGTAGCATATATTTTTACTGTTTGCAAGTACCGTTTTCAACAGATCCGAGTGTAAATTAAAAACTTAGCACGTTCTTCCAGTAAACTCTTCATTTATGATTGCACAGCTGTTCATATGTTGGCAGTTATTTTGTTGATGCTCAGACCCGAACCTGAGACATTCCCCATGCAAGGCGGACTGGGCTCTCCAGCCCCTAAATGAAATGTTACAAAAGAAAATCCACATTCTGAATAAAAAGTTAATAAAAATCATGCTTGTGTTGGAATTTCTTTTTTAAGGGGGATTAAGTGCTAAGGAAAGTAACAAAATAAAATTATTATTTCAGATGACATAACTTTTTAGTTTTAATTTGTGATTATCCGCTATTTATGTTTCAGTCTCACTTCTAATTCATGTTTTTTTTGTTCTTTATGTTCACTGTTCTTCATGTGGAACTATTTTTTATTCCTGCTTTTATAAAACTGACAGTTTTAATTCGATTAAATTTCAAGTACACAAAGCATTACCAAAATGTTAATGTATTTGGAAAATTTAATTTGGGCTAACATTCGGTTTTATTCAGAGTAATTAAGCGAAACCATGGGCCAGCCATTCAATCTGATTCACGAACAGGGAACGGTTTTAGTTCGACAGAAAGAAAAGTTTCACACAACTATGGTTTTAGTAAGGCAAGAAAACATTGTTATCATCCAACACAACTCACCCTTTGAGCACTTGTTGGGCTCAATACAATTTCCATTCTCATCTCTTACAAGTCCCTTCTTGCAGAAGCATCCAGGCACACACTGAAGAGTGCACACTCGGCCATCCTCTTTGTTGGCGCAGGTTAGAGGACATGCACTTCCACATTCAGTGTACTCCTCGCCCTTTTTGGTGCACTTTTCTGAAAGGCAAACACAAAAATGATACCATGAAGAAAAATAACATTGTTTCTTGGATGGTTGGATGAATTTAGACGGTGTTTAAAAACACAAGGACATCAAAGGCCATACTGGGCCACACAACAGGTTATTCTAAAAAGATTAAAATGCTACTTTAATTGATACAAAACATTTAATAATTATTAGACATTGTATCTTGGCACAGGTAATTATGCTGTGTAAAAATGTAGATATCTTGGCACAGGTAATTATACTGCGTTAAAATGTAGATGTGTTCATACGGACACAAGGGACCCACCATCTTCAGAATAGTACACAACTCAGACTAAAAAAAAGTTGATAGAAAATTTCTGAAGAAGATGTACTTCTTGTGTTTCCACTGAAGCATTTTAATTTAAAAACAGGGTTCGAAATCAACACCCGCAAAACGAGACTAAATTCTACAATTCTGAGGTTTCAAAATAAATTTAGTTGCAGTTTTTGCGAGTATATTTTAATGTCAAATTTTAAGTGTCCAAAGATGTTACCATAAACAATGATCTTTAACTCGTGATACTGCACCAATAACAAAATCTAGAAACTCTGGTAATGATAAATTATGAATAGAAAAATTTTGAACTCTAGCTCACATGAAATGGAGAACTCTGGGATTATATGTGTGCATTACAGAATATCTATATAGCATTTTTCACGAAATATTTTTCTCAAAAATGATCCCAGAATCTCAATTGGCAGATCTGCAACTGTTAATTGATTCACAAGGGATGACTTAGCATCTCACTAGTTATAGATTCAGAGTTTGCATAATGAATTAAATGAAAAGGAAAGTTCCTTTCTTTTATTTATGATTACACTATGATCATTTTAAGTCATAAAACTAATTCCACTTGTATTTTCTGTTATTACTAAAACAATACCAACCTATACAAAGGGAGGGTTCAAAATACAAGTGAACCAAGTCCACTTTTTTTTCTCGTTTTACTATGTAGGATTTCAGTGCAAGAACGAAAAAAAAAGTCAAATTTAAGATAATATCCGCTAGGCGTCAGCAGCAATTAAAAAAAAAATTAGGATGCAAGTTTGTTATTAAGCTTTTATTTTATAGCACTGTAGAAAAAGGAACCTTTTATGGTCTTGGTTCACTAGTATTCAAAGCACTCTATATGACTCTAAAAACAACTGGTAGTTCAAATTTTTATTTTTAATAAAAAAATAAACAAACAAATATGTGCACATTACCAGTAGGTTTGTCACTCGGGCACTTGGCTGCTGGTATGCATTTTCCTTTGTCATCACGGAAGTGGTTTTCTTTGCAGTCACAACCGGGATCACAACCAGTCAATTTGCAGTTGCCTCTTATGCTGCAAGTGTTGCACCATTTGGGTTTGGAACATTTGACCCAGGTCTCGTTTATGCCGTCACACTTTTCACCTGTAATGTAAAATAAAAATGTAAATTGGATTTGTTTAGAACTGAGAAGACAGCAAAAAAAATATGGTCTTCTTTCATGTCTTATATGAAAACAGTTCCACAGGAATGACAATAAGGTTTCAATTGGTTAATGTAGTGAGTTAGCTTACTGTGTTCAGGATTTACACACTTTTTGGTTAAAAAAAAAATCAAGGACTTTTCAAGGATATATATATCTCCATTTTCAAGGACTGCAACACCTAAACTTCACGATAGTTTTCAAAAATTCATTTAGAATACAAAAAAGAGCTCTCCAACTTTTAAATGAACTTAAATATGAGTTATAAAATAACCATTTAGCTATTAAAAAAATCAACCGAAAATCACTTGCTCTGCCTTCTTGGATTATACAAACAATAAATCAAAAATGTAATAGGAACTGATTCACATTGAAAAAGTGCTTTTAATGAAGCCAAAATTAACATTTGAAACACTTAAAGATAAATTCGTCAGCCTAAAAAATTAAGGACTTTTCAAGGCGGATAATGTTTTTCAAACACTTTCAAGACCTTGAAAAATCAATGGTTTTTTCAAGCACATTTTTTCAAGGTTTTCAAGGACTGTGACAACCCTGTGTGTTATACCACCAGTCATTAAAAACCACCATTGAAATCCAGGAATGAAAGCATGAATGATCTATGTCACGTGAAATAAGCCAAATGTGGATGAGCATGTTTAATTATGCGATACCTTTATCCATGGAATGTTTTGTATTTCTGTTTTATTCTAGAGAACTGACCTTGAAATAGTCTGTTACCGTAATATAGACTTAATGTTGAATTTGATTAAAATTTAGTTTGTTGCATCGATATTTATTCATGAATAATCACACAGCTGCCAAATTTAGTGAACATTAAAAGAAATTCATTATTAGTTATTTTCTTAACGTAGTGAAGAACAACTAAATTTATTTTAAGAGAAAATAAAATGACATAAAAGTCTAGTCATTAAAATTTTTTAAGTATAAAATTCATACATTTAAATCTTTGCCGCACTTTAAACAATTAAAAGACCTTTCAACTAAGCACAACTTTATAAACCTTTTGATTTAATCTCATATAAGCATAGAACCATAGAATAACATGCATAATTAATACCATTTACCACATAAAACCAACGAACAAAAAATTTCCGGAATTACCAGTAGGCTTGTCTTTGGGACACTTAGATACTGGGATGCAAATTCCTTTGTCATCACGGAAGTGGTTTTCTTTGCAGTCGCAACCGGGTGCGCAAGCTATTTTGCAGTTGCCTCTTATTTCACAAGTGTTGCACCATTTCGGCTTGGAGCACTTAACCCAGGCCTCATTCTTGCCCTTGCACTTTTCTCCTGGAATTTTAAGGGGAATATTACAGAAGATTTTTTAATGCTGTATATTTATAGATTATTATATAAGATAATCAGTAAATGATTTGAACATTGGCAATAACTTAAAGTTAATATATGAAATTATATGTATAAAAGTAAATATTGTAAAAATTAAAAATCTTATTGGTGACATAGTTTTGCTTTGATAGCATAAGTATGCAAAATTATCTACAATTTAAAACTAGGGTTGTGTAACACTACATGACTTTCAATTACCACTCAATAAATTAATACACATTTACAGACAAATATATACCCTATAAGATAGTTTTAATAACTTTAAAACCTAAAAAATTCAATGGTAGCCTACCAATTGCACATATGCAATATACATGATTTTTTAAAAACCTTAATATAAGTCCGAAAGGTACTAGGAACTTATGTACAAAATCTTATGCCTGAAGCTATTTTAGTTTGAGCTGTAAAGTGGTTTTAAGCAGACAGACCAATGCTCAAAACATATGTTGAAGAATCAGCACCCTTCAAAATAAGTCAAAAAAGCATATTCTCCATTTCAAATTTTCTATCCCCATCACTTTTATTACACCTCATATTTCCCATTAGGCAATTGAAAGTAAAAAACATAAAGATTGAATTTTGACACAAATAAAAAATTGCATACCAATTGAAAGAACTTATCAAGCAAAACTATCGCCGAATAAGCATACCTAACAACGAAAACTGTTTTTTTTAAAAGTCACTTATACCTTTGTGATGGCCTCCTCCCTCATGATGTTCATGCTTCTCATGATGATGATGTTTATGAGACCATTCTTCTTTGGAATCCTCTTCTGAAGACGAACTGGACTCGGACCATTCTCCTGATCCGGATTCTGAAGAAAACAGTTCGAATTTTTAAAAAAAAAGTTTTTATATGCTTCACCAGCTAAATTTGTAGCATACACTCATACAAGAAATTAGCTAAACACAGGAATTTCGAAAGAGAGTTTTGATATTGAGAACACACAAATTCTGTACAAAATTTTAAGAATACTGTTGGTAAAGTAAAGACTCTGACTTGTAGTTCAGTTCATGTTTGGTGAATCTATGTTATGATCAAAGAAAATGCAGGAAGGAAATCTGGAAGCGATTTTGTCATTTGAAACAAGGAAATTACTTTATTATAAATACCTAAAGACCTGAATAATCGTAACTATAGAGTTGCTCTAGTTTGTCTAGTTGGGTCATCTACCAACTGCCAACTTTATATCAAATTAGGAAGGCATTACTATGAAGGAGGCTATAGTTTTAAAGCAATAATTACTTACTGTCGCATTCCTCTGGTCTCACACATCTTCCCTTCCCATTGGTCAGCAAGCCCTTCTTGCAGAAGCATCCTTTCTCGCAGACAGCAGGACAAGCAAGGTTTTTCCTGTTCCTTGAAGCGCAAGAGTTTTGGCAGCTGTTGTAGCACTTGTAGAACTCTTTTTGCTTACCGCAGCCACCTTTACCTGGTAAAAAATAACAGAATGGTTCTAAGTAAAGATGTCTACATAACAATAAAAAAAAACGAAACAATAAAATAAAAAAATCACTCTGTTCTTGCTACTTTGTCATTGGAAAAATCATGAGCAGAGGAAGTATTTTTGTTTGTGGTAAATCATAAGATTAAGAACTTCAAATGTCCCCAATGTCCAGAGCTGGAACTGCATCATGAAATAGAGGGTGTCCGTAAAAGAATGCTCAAGTTTTCATGGTATATTACAGGAGTTTATTTGATACTAAATATAACAAATCATACATGAAATTGAAGGAAAACAACCTAGTTTTTGATATCTATGTGTGTGCCTTTAGTGATATGGCACAAATCCAAACGAAAATGCGATTCTTCCCATACTGTCTGCAGCAAGACCAGAGTAATGGAATAGATGACACTGCAACTGTGAAAACGATGTAGCGGTCCAAGCGCTTACTTATCTGAAACTGTTGGAGGTATTCTTTATTCGTCCCCATCAACCACAACTGTCGAACGATTACAGAGGATACTATTTCAGTTTGAAACTCGGACATTCTTTTACGGACACCCTGTATTTCTAAATTTATTTTTCAGGACCCTGCTATAATAGAATCAGAATTAGAGGTGAATCCATTTGCTTGACTATTAAGAAGTAATACCAAAATATATACCTATGAATCAAGCATGATGAATAACCAAAACTTGTGTTTAAAAAACTTTATGAAATCATTACCATATTGTTTGGTGAACTGCATTCTTTAAAATATATATAAGCTAAAACATTATATTAAAAAATAAAATGTGGGGAAAAAATGCTCCCCCAACAATAGCAAAATAAACTATAATAAAAAATACTCTGCTCTGCGTTTAGGATACAGTATGTTTGAATTTATCAAGCAAATTGCAAACAGTCTCGACTTCCCAAAATCTTGCATGGTTTGCATATTTAAAATTAAATTAGTGCTTCTATGTTTTATTGCTGTTGTGGACATGTAAACTGCAACACCTAGACTAATGACTTGCACCATTGTTGCAAACACTCAAAAACTCTAGCAAAAATGGTCCTAATCATTGATGTTTTCACTGCGTTTACCTTCCCACTACAGTTTCATGCGAAGAATATTGATGTACAGTAAATGCCTAGTTATCCGCAGGTGAATTATACGTGGGCCACGATCCCCCTGCAAAAATAATAATTCAACAAATGCAGAAAAATTAAATTTATCTGTTTCAAAACTTGGAAGAATGCATTCCAAGAGCAACGAGTTCCTTTAAAGAACGACGAATACATTATAAAGCAACAAATGCAATTAAATAAGAATGACTATAGGAAACCAGGTGTGCGCCAAAATGTGTTTGGCCAGGTGCACATCAAGGGCTATTTGTCATAAAATGTCACTTGTAAAATAAACTATCTGCGATTTTAATTGAACTGCTTTGCGTGATTGGTATGCAGATTTCTCTTATACTATTACTCTACTTTACTCAAAAACAATTTTGCGGATATTTTGTTTACTTTTGCGGATTATCCGCGAATTCGCTTATCCACGGATGCCGTGCCACCCAATTCCGGGGATAATCGGGAGTTTACTGTATTTCTTCACAACTACACATTGCATCCTAATGACGGACTGATTGTACATTGAGTTTAGTCTTTGACACGGATGTTTATATACAGGAAGATATTTTATTTTAAATAAAAAGAAACCAAACAAAAAGTTCTTTCTAAACAAGACAAAACACAACTCCTTCCAACACTCTACCCTTATTACAGAACTTCTTCTTAACACATCGGCCATCTTTCTCCCGTAGCACTAAGCCTTCTTTACAAAAACATCCAGGACGACAGTCTTTTGTACAGGTTTCTGGAGGATTGCAGCGATTGGTGCAGTCTGGCATGCAGTCGTAGAACTTCTGTTTCAGGCTGCAGCCTGTATATTAGAAGAACCAGTAAGTCTTTCATGTCTTTGAAAAATTGTTGATTGAGTTAGTGGTTTGGTTTTTTGAGAGACAAACAGTAGCTACAGAACAATATGATTATAGGAACTTTCAGAATATGATATAGGAATATTTTAGAGTGAATTCACGTTTATCCAAAATGTTCAGGTAAGAGACTGTTCTGAATTATTGAATTTTTTGGTAAAAGCTGTCGTATCAGTTTTGAACAAATTGCCGAATTTTCGAAAAATGCAATATAAAATAAATGATTTATAGGGTAGTCTCACATTTAAGAATGCTAACAAGAAATGTTCCACTAAATTGAGCAGTGAGTTATAGGTGAAAATATTTACTTCTCTCATACATTGGTGAAAATATAATAATGATGAAAACTACTACATAGGTCTTCAGTTACATTCACAATTCCAAGTTAATAGGCTATCCCATACTTATGTGCCGATTAACTCAGGTTATTCAATGTATAATAGGACACATCTATCAAATATTAAGGTTCTATTGTGCTTATTTTGTTACAAGAGAGCCTTGTCTTCAAGTTAGGAAGCACAACTTTAAACATTCAATCTCAACTCATTTGGAATTTCAATGCTGTACTCACTGAAAGGGCAATCTTCAGGCTTTATGCAATCTCCGTTTCTGTCCATGACAAACCCCTCCTTGCAAAAGCACCCCTTGATGCAATCTTTTCCCTTTCCGCAGATTGCGTTGGTGGCGTTGAACGTCATGCAAGTTCGACGACAAGTCGGGGCGCACAAGAAGAACTGTTGGTTTTTCGGGCATTGGATTGGCGGAACTGGTTTGGAGAAACACATCAATTGAATGTTTTGCTTCAATTTCGATAGTATGAGGGCAGGGCTGGTTGTTAGACTTCTGGTTTTTAGAGCTCCTCGCAATACTTGATTGATGTATAAATATACTTATATATTTTTCACATCAGTTCAGTTTTTCTGTTACATTATTGCAAAATCTTGAATCTTCATTGCAATGATTTCATCTTCAAATTGAATGTAGATTGATCAAATCTGTAAATTTATTACTTTTTTTTCACATTAGTTTTGTTGGGGCTGGTTGTCAACAATTAAAAATATGTAATATAACTTTTCAAATGGAAGATAGTATTTCTTTTAAACCTATTAACACACTGCAAAAAAGTGTGATTTCAAAGCCCCATACAAAGAAAAAGGAACTATTGCTACTTGTTTTTTTTTCTAAAGCAATGAGATAGTTTTTAGTGTTCAGGGTTATTTCCAAATTTGTGGTACTCTAATTTTGAGTGATTAATTTTTTAAAAAAATTGTTTAAATTGAAAAGTGTGACAACCAGCCCTGCCTTCCAAACAAATGTATTATACAAATGTAAATGTTTTAAAATACAAAAACAAACTCAGAAATCAAACAAAATCATCAAAATGGCATACATAAAAATCTAATTAGTAAAATTTAGAAATTAAAAGTTCACCATAACGAATGACAAGACAATGTATTTTGTTTACCCAAGACAATAATACTGCTTTTTGTGCTTTGAGTGAGTACATTCACTATTCTCTAAATTACTAGAACCAGTTAAATTATTAAACTAGTATTTAAATATTAAATATGGCTAAAAAGTGCTTGATACAGAATAAATGTTATAGTATAATCATGTTAAGTAAACATGTGGCGAAATACAGTTAAAAAAAACATTACTTTAATATGTACTTAAGATATTAAAAGACAAAACCTGCAATTATTTACTTTGTTTTGTTCAAGTATAATATAGAATTTAAAGCTGAACTTTGGGTGAAATCAACAATTTTTTAAATTCTGCTTCAATTTTTTTAAAATAACTTTTTAGTACAGTAGACGTCTTCTTAATTGGCTCAAGTGGTACAAAAGGCAAACTGAGTAAGTGAAAGTATGGTTAAACAGGAGGAGCAAAATAAATTAAGGTGTGAATGTGTATTTAATTGTTCACTTATACATTAATTATATTTACTTTATAAACAAATACACAACTTAAATAATGCATTATTTCATGCAATGTATTAAGCCATAACAGGTTAAATACTATTTAAAAAATCAATACTTTTTTAATTGAAACATAGAAGTTCAACAAATTTGTCGCTCAGTACTACCATTTTTTAATGGTATCATATTGATGTGGGATTGATACCAAAAAAAGGTAGTTATAAGCTAATTTATATGCAAATAAAATATAATTCGGACGTTTAAAGCGGAAATCTGATTAAACCGTGACTAGCTAAGAGGGAAAAAAATCATCAGATCAGAATAAACAGTGTCTAGATAGGTGGGAAACAAAACAATTCGTCCAGTTAAAGGGGAGATATGAATAAACAGGTTAGGTTTGAATAATCGTCACACTAGAGTTCACTAGAGTAAACAGTGTGTCGTTTTGAGGGAAGTAAAAATTCATCCCTTTAAAGCAGAGATTCGTTTAATCAGAGTCTGGTTAAGAAGGAAACAAAATAACTCAACTGACTAAAACACTGTCCAATTAAGAGTGTGCCTTCTTCACAAGCTATAATTGTAGATAAGTTTTTTAAACTTTCTCTTACTTGTAGGTGGAGTTGCTTTGGGACATTCAGAAGATGGGATGCATTTTCCCTTGCTGTTCTTCACGTATCCCTTCTTGCACCAGCAACCGGGCTTGCACTTGATACAGAAGATGTTATGGCGGTTGAGGGTATCACAGGTACCATGACATGAGGGCGCACACTCATCATAGTAGATTTCATCTTTGCCGCAAACGTGAGATAGTTCTAATAAATAAATGAAAAATATATATAAAAATATAATTTAAAGCTGACAGTATTATAAACTTGAAGAAATATTCATAGTTTTTATGATGTTTGAATGCCACACTTAAATTTCTACTATTTTATCAGCTTCCTTATCGTTACACTAGAGGTAAACGAGGGCCATTGGTGCCAGGCATTGTAATTTAGAACCACAGTCAAGTGACATACCAACATCTGAGTAGGCACCCAACACAACCCATCACAGGCGACATCCTAGGCAACGTTGGGACTTCGAAGCATATTTAACATGCACTCCTCCAACAGGGGGTATTATTTGTCGGAGAGGAGGGCCTTATGGAAGATTAGGACAACGGATATTTCTTAGTAGTTCTTGTAGAACGAATTTACCCTGGGTTATTTTTATACTACATTATTTGTAGTTTGAAAGTGACTCCTATGCTAATTTCATTGATTTTGCTATCTGTATTTTATGCATACCGGGCACTGTAACTTAGTCCGTGGACATTAGTATAAATACAGTGTACTAAATTCTGTGTTATACTAAGGTAAGTTAGCCCGAGTTGAGTGCTGTGGTATACAATGAGGTGTATAGTTTTTATTTTGAATTATGATTAGATGTTTAATAAATTTTTTATAACAACGTGCAAAAAAGTTCACTTTTTTATAACATATTCATTCATAAATCGTTGCGAAAATGACACTTTACGTGCTTGCGTCACAGACAGTGAGCGAAAGTTTAATTTTCGGCACAGTTTGGTAAAGTAAATAAGAGTATCTGATTGGTAGAAAAGCAAAATGATGTCATGAATATCTCCATGGAAACTAAATGGTCACGAAACTCAGTTAATTCTATTGGTTCATTACTTTTGCATTTTCTAATCTCCATGGAAACTAAAAGTATTACAAAAATTATTAAAGGAAATGAAATAAGATAAAAGTAAGAACACAAATTTCACTCCAAACAATACTTTTCTGGAATAAGATTCGACCAAACTTGATTAGCTGCTTTGTTAATTTAATCTGGAAGTTGGTCGAACATCATTTCAAATTCATTTTCACCTATGTTCGGTAGCACTAATTAATCTAAATACTATTTTGATTCAAAATAGAAAAGTATTTTGCAGCTTTTCTTTCACTACTTTGCATTTTCGAATATCTCCATGGAAACTAAAGGATGTCATGAAAATCACTCATTGGTAGAAATACTTTTTTGCACGTCATTATAAAAAATATTGTAAGCAAGCACGTTCCGAATAATACTTTATTAAGCTCGTGTCATAATTTCACTCGCTCGTACCTCGCTCGTGAAATAAAAAGCCACTCGCTTAATAAAGTATCATTTTCGGAACTAGTTGCTTAAATAACTATTAAGATTGTTAAAAAAACATCTAAAATTATGACTTAGCATTGCTCACTTAAATTTTCTTCCCGCCATGAAATACTTGTTAATATTAAAACTCTGAGGTGTAGGTTAGTTTACGAACATTTCGCAATGCCCCTAGTTAACCTATACCACACTCACTTGTGGGTTTAGTGTCACGGCACTTGATGGGTGGAACGCACTTTCCGTCCTTGTTCTTCACCAGTCCCCTCTTGCACCAGCAGCCTGGTTTGCACTTAGGGCACTCCGCACTGTCAAGGTGCAGGGTGTCACAGCTGCCCTGGCAGCTAGGGGCACAATCGGCGTAGTACTCTTCGTATTTCGGGCAGCTTTGGGGTTTCTCTGGAAAGATGGTTAGGTTACTTTGAATTATCGTCACACTAGAGTAACATGATTGGTGACAGACATTGTAAGTTAGAACCACTCTCAAGTACCAGCCAACATAGGCGATAGTACGATTAAATACCAGCCAACATAGGCACCCAATGAAACCATTAAGGGCGACATCATTGGGACATTGAAGCATATTTAACCTGCACTCCCTCTATACAGGGTATTATTTGCCCGACATTTTTTGGTTGCAGGTTTACAGGTTGTTTGTTACGTTTACAGGTTGGCAGTTACTTTGGTGATGCCCGGACCTGAACCTGGGACCTTCCGCTTGCCAGGCGAATGCCTTTTATGACTGGGCTCCCCAGCCCTCTCAGGAAAGAACGTTGTTTTAATGCTTTAATGGCAATTAAGATTAATGCATAAATTGTGTGTTTAAGGGTTGCAAAACTAACTGAAGGGTTATTAATTAAAGTAACATAAAATTATAGTTACATGATCAAAAACTTAAAAACCAATTCTTTATATAAACACAACATTTCTCGGAATAAAATTAAATGCCCTGGCAACTACACAATTGGCATAGTATTCTTCGTATTTCAGGCAGCTATGTGGCTTCTCTGGAAAGGAACTGGGTTGAAACGCTTTCATGATAATTAAACTTAATTTATAAAGTGTTGGTGAATTGTGTAGTCAAATTATTGAAGGTTAGCATAAGCCAACATAAAATTTCATTACATTGATAAAGAATAGCATTACACATCGATACACTTACTTGTTGGTTTATGGGTTGGTTTTGGAGTACCTGAAACAAAAATGTTATTATGTAAAAAGCTATGATTGTATTCAGTTAAAAAAATCATCCTATTATCTCATCTCTGAATGCTTTTAAGAACTTTTCCAACCAATATATTTATTTATAAAAAAGTAGGTTTTTATTAAATATAATGGATAATTGCTTTTTTATTCACTCTCAACTTCCCACAGATGACACTACAAGGTCAACTGTTTCCTTTTTTCTCTAATGGGGCTGCAACATTGGCGGTCAAGCCATTGCAGACTCGGCATATTCCCCAGAACTGAGAGCCATTTTTCTGTGGCACCATCTAGGCGACTCTCAGTACCCAATTTTGATGCACAGATTACAATGAACCTGAGCTCTCTGTGAACATTAAAGTATGCCGAGAATTAATTTTGCCAAGAGAATCCAAGTCAAATGGGGCCTCCAGCAATTTTTTACATGCCACATAATCATATAACATGCGTTCACAAGATTTTCCCATCCAAAAAATTCGGCGACTCAGCCCGGGCTCGAACCCGCAATCTTGAGCTTACGATACGTTTAAAATCAACACCTGACAAATGGTAAATCGACGTTCTTTCTCAAATTAGTAAGGAATTATGGAGGAGGATGCAGAAAAAAAATCTTCCATTAATATCTCACCTTTGAATGCTTTAAAGACAACTTTTCTAATCAATATATTTAACCAAAAACACAAAAATTACCACTAGGTTTCGTAGGCTCATGGCACTTGGATGGTTTCACGCATTTCCCATCTTTCCTCTTCACCAGGCCTTCCTTACAGGCACAACCTGGGCGACAGTACTCTGGGCACAGTGCATAATCATCATCGTAGTTCTCACAAGTATCTCTGCAGGTTGGGACGCACTTGTAGTACTTCTCGTCCGCTCCGCATGTATGGGTAGGGGGTTCTGAAATGAAGTTTCATGAATGCAGGTAGGGTTAGCATTTGAAACTTTTGGGCACATTTTAATGCTGCTTTAATATTATTTAGAGAAGCGTTAAGGTATTTTAAAATAATTTTCTAAATGTTAATGCTACACGTATTTTACTTTATATTCAAAATTATTAAATTTGATAATTTTTAATTTTACTGAAATAACTTTGGAATAAACTTTAGGTGGGGTAACATAGCATTTCATGAAAAAGTGCAAAAATTCTTTTTAAGATTATCATTTTATAATTTCGTAACTTTTTAAAGGCCCAATGGGTACCAATGTATGCATGGGTACCAATGTATGCATAATAAGCTTGCAGTTCTTTTCAAACAAAAATAAGGTCCTAATTAAAAAAATATTGTTTCTTATAAAAGACTTTTTATTCATGCAAAAACTCGAAAAACTGCAATACTATGCAAGTTTATAATACTAGAAAATAATAATTCCAAGGACTTCATAATACTTTAAAATAGTTTGAAGATTAAATTTAAATATTTTAGGTTAGGTTAGAAATATTGTTGCATTAGAGCTACACGAGGGCTATTGGCGACGGGTGTCGTATTTTAGAACCACGGTCAAATGACGAGCCTACACCTGAATAGGCACCCAACGCAACCCTTAAGGGCGACATAGTACACAGCATTAGGACTTGAAGGATATTTAATGTGCACTCCCTTACTATTCGGCAGACATTTTTTTCTGCACGGGCCGTTTATAGGTCGACAGTTATTTTGGCTATGCCCCGACTTGAACCTGGGACCTTTCACATGCTAGGTGAGTGCCTAACTGACTGGGCTCCCCAGCCCCTTGAATATTTTAGAATTAAATAATAAGTCACACTGAATCTGCCAGTTAACAGGAAGTAACTAAATTTTCTAAAGACAACATTGAGCATGAAATCCTTACTAGTAGGTTTGGCTGGGCACTTAGATGGTTTAATGCACTTTCCTTCCTTGTTCTTTACCAATCCTTTCTTACACCAGCACCCAGGACGACACAGTGGACAGTGCCTGATACCATCACCGTACGTGTCACACGTTCCGCCACATGACGGCGCACAGTCGTCATAGTACACTTCGTCTGGGCCACAGTGAGTCGAAGGTTCTAAAAAAGATGATAAAATGAATAAATGTATTTTGTTAAAATATCTCAATACAAACACATAATGAATTTAAGCATTTTTTTAATTTATGTATCAATAATTCACTCAAAATTTATTTAAATTTAATAATACAACTTCCTTATATTTTTTTACTAAAATTATAGAAACTCTAGTGCTAAAACTTGCAATCTTAGAACCTCAGTGTTTTTATAATGAAAACTTAGGGATTCGCCTAATTGGCTTGTTTCACATGACATAAATTATTCCCGCTTTCATTCCTGAATTTCATTGGTGGCTTGACAAGGTCAGCTCTACTCATTACATCGAATAACCAATCCATTAATATTTTATTCAGGTGGAAATATTGCCACTCAAGACGTGAAATATGCACGTTGAATGCTGATATGTTCATCATTTTTTTCATAAAAAGTATTTAAACATAATTATTTTTCTGCGTTTATTTTAAAGGTTTAAACTATTTGAAGAGTAAAGGGGAAAAACCGCTTAATTTCGAAAAGAACTTTCCTCAGCAGGCCACCTTGGTGATGATAGCAAATAATTGCCTAAACTGGTGTAAAGAAACCAGTTTCTACCCACCGAGGATTCATGCAATGAACAATTCCCACGTTTGGACCAAGCAAAGAACCAAAAAGAAACCGGTTTTCTGTTGCCAATGTCCGCCAAGAAGACACAATTACGGAATGACTCCTAATAAATCAAGCGGTTCTTTCCCTGTACTCTTCATTTAGTTTGATTTCTAATAAAAAACTTAGCTTACTTGTTGGCTTAGTTGGTTCCTGGCACTGTGATGGTTTGACACATTTTCCTTGTTTGTTCTTGATATATCCTTCTTTGCAAGCACAACCAGGGCGACAGATCTTGGTACAGATGGCATGTTTGTCATCATAGTTATCGCAGGTGTCTCTGCAGGTTGGAACACAGTTGTAATACTTCTCATTCTTGCCACATGTGTTGTGAGGAGGCTCTGATAAGACACAATGAATTGAATGAAAAAATTATTTGAGTTAAGTCAAAGAATTTTGTTTGTTTAAACTAGGACAAATGTACTTAATTAAGTACTTACTTGTGGGCTTAGTAGGTTCCTCACATTGAGATGGTTTGACACATTTTCCTTGCTTGTTCTTGACATATCCCTCTTTGCAAGCACAACCAGGGCGACAGATCTTGGTACAGATGGCATGTTTGTCATCGTAGTTATCGCAGGTGTCTCTGCAGGTTGGAACACAGTTGTAGAACTTTTCATTCTTGCCACAAGTGTTGTGAGGAGGTTCTGAAAAGACACATAAGGAATTGAATGAAAAAAAAATCAATTAATTTAAAGCTATTTTAGTTTGAATTCTTAAAAATATACTATTGCCTTGTTTCAGATGACATAGTTCCTATTTTTAAACCCTGTTTTCCTTTTATCCATGCTGTGTTTCTAAATGGCATTGATTCACCAATCAAGGCTTAAAAAAGAATTTATTCTCATTTTTAGCATTTCTGTTGCCCCTGAAGACCTGAAACGTGCTCACTAAGTAAATGTTTAGAAAAAAAAATATTTGTAATACGAGTGTAAAGAAAAAAAAATATAATTTAGTAATTAAAAGATATCACAAATAATAAGTGCTTAAACATTTTTCTTAATTTAGCAAATTGCAATTTTTTGGTAAAAAAGTACACTGAAAAAGTGTGACTCAAAACCTACTTGTGGCCCTTGTAGGTTCCTCACACTGAGATGGATTGACACATTTTCCTTGCTTGTTCTTGACATATCCTTCTTTGCAAGCACAACCAGGGCGGCAGATTTTGGTACAGATGGCATGCTTGTCATCGTAGTTATCGCAGGTGTCTCTGCAGGTTGGAACACAGTGGTAGTACTTTTCATTCTTGCCACAAGTGTTATGTGGTGGCTCTGAAAATACACATGATTAATTGAATAAAATAGTTCAATTTAGAGAATTTCTTTTGCTCGAATTTGAAAAATGTACTGAATTAAGTAAATTTTTGAAGTAAATAAAATTGTTCGCAATACAAGTGCACAGAAGTTTTTTTTTTAATACAACCATTTTTGTTAACTTATGAATGAAAGACCTGGTCTTTCTTTAATTTATGCAGTTTTTCCAACATTTTTTATCTTAATTTTTAAAAATATTTTTTTTTAATTTGTATTTTAATTTTTTCAGCTGGAAAGTATTTTTAAGATAATCTGTTTTTTTTTTAACCTAATTCTGAATTTTTCAAATTATGTTATTAAAACAAATTAAAAAGTTATGCAGTGAAAACAACCATACATTTTTGTTAAATACCCTTAATTTGACAAATTAAATTACAAATAGACTTAGGTCTTTTTTTTGTAGAAATTGATACTCAAAAAGTGTGTGTCATACTTGTGGGCTTTGTAGGTTCCTCACACTGAGATGGTTTGACACATTTTCCTTGCTTGTTCTTGACATATCCTTCTTTGCAAGCACAACCAGGGCGGCAGATTTTGGTACAGATGGCATGCTTGTCATCGTAGTTATCGCAGGTGTCTCTGCAGGTTGGAACACAGTGGTAGAACTTTTCATTCTTGCCACAAGTGTTATGTGGTGGCTCTGAAAATACACATGATTAATTGAATAAAATAGTTCAATTTAGGGAATTTCTTTTGCTCGAATTTGAAAAATGTACTGAATGAAGTAAATTTTTGAAGTAAATAAAATTGTTCGCAATACAAGTGCACAGAAGTTTTTTTTTTAATACAACCATTTTTGTTAACTTATGAATGAAAGACCTGGTCTTTCTTTAATTTATGCAGTTTTTCCAACATTTTTTATCTTAATTTTTAAAAATATTTTTTTTTAATTTGTATTTTAATTTTTTCAGCTGGAAAGTATTTTTAAGATAATCTGTTTTTTTTTTAACCTAATTCTGAATTTTTCAAATTATGTTATTAAAACAAATTAAAAAGTTATGCAGTGAAAACAACCATACATTTTTGTTAAATACCCTTAATTTGACAAATTAAATTACAAATAGACTTAGGTCTTTTTTTTTGTAGAAATTGATACTCAAAAAGTGTGTGTCATACTTGTGGGCTTTGTAGGTTCCTCACACTGAGATGGTTTGACACATTTTCCTTGCTTGTTCTTGACATATCCTTCTTTGCAAGCACAACCAGGGCGGCAGATTTTGGTACAGATGGCATGCTTGTCATCGTAGTTATCGCAGGTGTCTCTGCAGGTTGGAACACAGTGGTAGAACTTTTCATTCTTGCCACAAGTGTTATGTGGTGGCTCTGAAAATACACATGATTAATTGAATAAAATAGTTCAATTTAGGGAATTTCTTTTGCTCGAATTTGAAAAATGTACTGAATGAAGTAAATTTTTGAAGTAAATAAAATTGTTCGCAATACAAGTGCACAGAAGTTTTTTTTAATACAACCATTTTTGTTAACTTATGAATGAAAGACCTGGTCTTTCTTTAATTTATGCAGTTTTTCCAACATTTTTTTATCTTAATTTTTAAAAATAATTTTTTTAATTTGTATTTTAATTTTTTCAGCTGGAAAGTATTTTTAAGATAATCTGTTTATAAACCTAATTCTGAATTTTTCAAATTATGTTATTAAAACAAATTAAATTACAAATAGACTTAGGTCTTTTTTTTTTGTAGAAATTGATACTCAAAAAGTGTGTGTCATACTTGTGGGCTTTGTAGGTTCTTCACACTGAGATGGTTTGACACACTTTCCTTGCTTGTTCTTGACATATCCTTCCTTGCAGGCACAACCAGGGCGACAGATCTTGGTACAGATGGCATGTTTGTCATCGTAGTTGTCGCAGGTGTCTCTGCAGGTTGGAACACAGTTGTAGTACTTCTCATTTTTGCCACATGTGTTGTGAGGAGGTTCTGTAAAATGCACGAATATTTACTTAAACCAAAACATTATTATCCAAAATAAATTTATATATTTTACCTGATTTCATAAGAAATGATGTAATAAGTATGATCATGGAATTTGGGACATTTAAACTATTATTTTTAGATCTTTTGAAATCAGAGACAATTTGTGCAGTTAATATTAAAAAATCTCAAAATCAGTAAAAAAAAAATATTAATCTATGAAACCTCTAATACTTAATTCAAAATACATAAATTTAGTACTGAAACAAAATGTGATCAAACACACAATTTTACCTCTTAAATGTAACACCCAAATCATGTCGCTGTGATATCTAATTAATGAACACCTATTTAATTATTTTACTGTTTTTCTATAAATCACAGCATTCCTTGAATTGTAAGTAAAAAACATAGCTAAGAAGCAAGTTGATAACATGGCTTTATTCTTGAGACAGTAATATCTTGAAATTTTTTAAATTTGTTATGGTATAACTAACTATTTTAGCCATTTACAATTTTTAGTTACATTCTTAGGGCAACCATATCTTTAAAAATATTCAACATAGCCTCAATTGTATACATTTTAAATTATTTCGACCTATTATGCTACAGCTAACCTATTTGCTACATGCGGGTAACAAGCATTAACAGTGATTGAAAATTACTTAATAAAATAAATATAGATTATTATTTCGATGTTTTCTTTTACTAAAACTCTAGAAACTCTATTGCTGAAACTTCATAACTCAATCTTTTTAAGCAATAAAACAAAGGAACCTGTTTTAATCAGCAAATTAACAACTGAAAATATGTTCTACCAAAGAATTTTCAATTTTTAAAAATAACTCGACTTAAAATTATTTGTACAATCTTTGTGTTTTATGGAAGTAAAGTTAAAAAATAATGCATTTATGATTCAACTAAAAACATAGTTTACTTGTAGCCTTAGTTGGTTCCTGGCACTGTGAGGGTTTGACACATTTTCCTTGCTTGTTCTTGACATATCCTTCTTTGCAAGCACAGCCAGGGCGACAGATCAAGGTACAGATGGGATTTTCATCATCATAGTTCTCGCAAGTGTCTTTGCAGGTCGGGACACAGTTGTAGTATTTCTCGTTCTTGCCACAAGTGTGATGTGGAGGCTCTGAAAAGGCACATCATGAATTGAATGAAAAAATAATCTTAATTTATTTAAAGATTTTTTTTTTTGTTTTCAATTTGAAAAATATACTGGATCAAGTGAATTTTTTAGAAAAACAATTTTTCTTCAATAAAAGCGTACTAAAATAAATTGATAGTGCCAACAGTTTATTAACCCACTGAGGGACACATAAATTGGATGAAGTTAAACTGGTTTACTGTGCATAATATAAATATTTATATTAATTTTTAACTAAAAAAACAAATTTCTTTAAAATCGTATTATGTTGGTACACAATTGTAGTATTTCTCGTTCTTGCAAAAAGTGTGATATGGAGGATCTGAAACGACACAAGATGCATTGAAAAAAAAAAGACAACAATAACTATTAAAAAGCGGTAACACTCATGAAGGGATAAAAAAAGCCTTTACAAATGATTAAGAGCCTTAAAATACTTCTATTACTTCAACATGTTATCACCAAAATCACTTATTTCTGTTAGAAATAGTAAGGAATCCACTTAATTTTAAAACCTTAGAAAGAGCATATTCACAGAAGAGAAGAACATGTTCCTCTGAAAAGTACATTGTCTAGAATTTTCCCGGTTAAGAACAAAAAATTTAGTTAATAAAATGCATCAAAAATTACAGCAGCCTAAACATTTGTCTTAATTTAACAAATTACAAATTAAATAAACTTTCTTGGTAGAAATATTTCTAAAAAGTTTGGCTCAAATTTACTTGTGGGCTTTGTAGGTTCCTCACACTGAGACGGCTTGACACATTTTCCTTGCTTGTTCTTGACATATCCTTCCTTGCAGGCACAACCAGGGCGACAGATCTTGGTACAGATGGCATGTTTGTCATCGTAGTTATCACAGGTGTCTCTGCAGGTTGGAACACAGTTGTAGTACTTCTCATTTTTGCCACAAGTGTTGTGAGGTGGTTCTACGAAAACGCAACTATATAAATAACATACTTCAGAATAATAAACAAATACAACAGCTATAAACAACAGTTAGGGGAACACTGTATACTTTTGATACCCTTTCAGTCACAAATTTGTTTTTTGCTTTGAAAATAAAAAATCTGAAATAAATTCATTATGCATCCAGAATGAAATGGTAAAAATCATAATTTTTTAAACTAAAATTTGAGAGAACAAAATTTGAATCAAAACTTTTGATTATAAAGATCATTTTTTCAAAACTTTATTTGTTAAAAAAAGTTCGAATCAATTTTTAAACATCTTAAAATATGCAAGCATGAAGAATTTAGGGTCAATATATTTGCGAAAATTGTTTCAGAAGTGAATTTCATCTTACCTTGCTTTTCTTATTTTCATCTAATTGAAGCAAACACTATTTATTTCGTCAAAAGACACGATTCTTCCATCTAATATTGCATAAGAGCGAACTTAACTAAGTCAGAAAAAAATCACGAACTGATAATTCCAATTGGAATCATTGGGGGTGGAAGTGTTTAACCCTCTAATGCATACTGTTACCGTTTGGTAACAAGTGACATAATCCACTTAATTCTATTAAATTAGAGCTCCTCCTAGACAAATCTGTGTTTTTTTCAGCTATTACATTTCATTTTAAAGTTTTAGTTACTAATAATCCTCATAGATGACAGTAGTAAAAGTGTATTCAAAATTAAAGAGTGAGGTTATTAACTTTTGTGAAATAACGTTTTTGGCAGCATTCGAAGAATAATAATATTAGTACTAAATACTAATAATTTGTTTTGAAAAATTAATCATTGTTAAAAAGGGTTATTTTGAAATATTTTTAGTAGTTTTCTAGTCATTATTATCAAAATTGGAATTTTGCAGATGGTTTTTCTCATATGGAAAATTTTTAAAAATTGAAATTATTTAAATTCTAATGCAGTAAAATTTTTTGTAGTACTTTTCCCATAATGTGTGAGTATTAAAGATACACATATATTTTTTTGGGATGAAAATAAAAATTCATGCATTAGAGGGTTAAACCATGCGTTTCTCTAATTCTTTTGAGCAGTGTAGAAAAAAAGACACAAACCAAATTAGCCCCTTTTTTTCTTTCATAATCTTACATGATGGATATTTTTTTATGTTAAAAAACATCTTACTTGTTGACTTAGTTGGTTCTTGGCACTGCGAAGGTTTGACACACTTTCCTTGCTTGTTCTTGACGTATCCTTCTTTGCAAGCACAGCCAGCTCTACAGTAGAGTGGGCAGATGGGATGCTTGTCATTGTAGTTCTCACAAGTGTTTTTGCATGTTGGGACACAACTGTAGTACTTTTCATTCTTGCCACAAGTGTTGGGAGAGGGCTCTGTAAAAATGAAAACATCAACATGCAGTTTATACTTAAACAAAAATAAAACTTTTTCCAACAGAAATATTTTTTAAAACCCGGATTAATTAATTAAAGTGCATTTATAAGCAAAGAATTTAGTGGCAAAAATTAATATCCTGATACAGCTCTCTTCACTAGAAGACTGCAGTGGGCAGGTAAACTGCAGTAATCATCACAATGAATTTGACCATTTTTGCCATTAACCAATCAGTCATTTAGTTTACTTTTTACAGGTTAGAAATATTATGTGCTTGCAGCAACAGTCCAAGTCGTTAGTCTACTTTAGCTTACCTGCCCACAGCATAAGATAAATTAATAGTTTATGTTCCTTTTGCTTAAAAGCTTTTGTTAAAAGGTCATAAGGTAAAAAGTTTGACTGGTTGAGTTTGACTATGAGGTCCCTTTCACAAATAGTGATTCAAATGAGTTTTAAAGCTATGAATCCTTAATATATGATTTTCACTATTTGGTACAGATAGGAGTTGAATTATCGTCACTTAAGAGGGTTATGGTACACAGGGTGGTAACAAAATCCTAGAAAAAAGTTCCCTGATATTTCTATGATTTCCCTGATACTTTTCCAAAAAAATTCCCTGATTTTACAATTACCTAGAAACATGCAATACACACAATTCAATGCAGTACAGAAACTTTAATCCAGACATCGCGTTAATTAGGACTTTCGAGATTATGAGTTAGCTTACCTAACTATTCTACCAAAAATCTGTATAAGTTTAGAGGAACCATGCGATCAGAGAATCGCGTTATAACATGATTCGTGAGAGAGGTTGATCTTTCCTCCAAGATTGACTTGATTGACTCCAAGATTGATCTTTCCTCCGATTGGTCCTTCAGGCAAATTGGATTTTTTGAACAAGTGTCCGTAAGTACAGGAAGAACAAACTAGATTGAACAATAGAAAATATCTCCTTGTGCAACAGTAACTGCCAATTATAGAAAGTTCCTGATATGGAGGTCAGCAGATCCTTGTGTATTATGGATTTTAAGTTTTAGAAAAGCTTCTGTAATTTGTCAATTATCAAGCTTTAAAAATTTCCTTATCCACTAGGTGAAAAAATTTCAATTGAAAAATTTGATTTTTTTTTAAGTGTAAGGGTGGGCAATTAACATCAAATAATGGACACAGCATGTTTGTGCAAAGAATACATTTATCCAGGGCTGAGACCATAACATCTATTAAAAATGATGTGTCCCCCAGCAAAACTAAGCGATTAAAAAAAAATCCATTTAAAACACTTTTGTTTGAAATGAAACATTTGTTTAAATAAAGAATCTATGTGTAGTATTTTTACTGAAGGAGGACACTGCATGGGAAGCTGATACCTACTTGTTGGTTTTGTGGTTTTTCCGCACTGTGAGGGTCTCACACATTTACCATCCTTCCTCTTGACATATCCTTTTCTGCAGAAGCAACCACTCTTGCAGATTGTAGGGCAGATCGTGGCAGGGTTGTCATAGTTTTCACAGGTATTTTTGCAGTCAGGTGTGCATTCGTAATACTGCTCATTCTTCCTTCTGTCACAGGTGGGTGGTTCTGAATAAAAATAATTTCAATTTGTTTAAATCTTAAATAGTTCCTTTATTGTATTTATCACAAGATAAAATTGATACATTGTAGAATATCTCTTTAATATAAATATGAAGATGATATTTTTGTTTTCAATAGTGCTTAGCTTGAAAGGGACATTGAGGTGCTTGGAAGGACAGAATTTTACAAAATTAATATTACCTGAATATCAAACACTTTATATATATCTTGATTTAAGTTATATATCCTGACAAATACAAAACATAAATTTGGGTATTGATTAAAATAAGCGTTATATAGATAAAAAAATTATCTTGAATAACCATTTGCAGCTCAGTACTCCACTGACACTTACTTGTAGGCTTTGTGGTTGCTCCACACTGTGAGGGTCTCACACATTTACCATCTTTCCTCTTGACATATCCTTTCCTGCAGAAACAACCACTCTTGCAGATTGCAGGACAGATCGTGGCCGGGTTGTCGTAGTTTTCACAGGTATTTTTGCAGTCGGGTGTGCATTCGTAATACTGCTCATTCTTCCTTCTATCACAGGTAGGTGGTTCTACATAAAAAATAATTTTAATTTCTTTAAATCTTCACAATAGTTCTTTTATTGTATTTATCACAAGATAAAATTGATACATTGTAGAATATCTGTTCAATATCAAAAAAGGGAAGATATTTTTGTTTTTCAATAGTGCTTAGCTTGAAAGGGACATTGAGACGTTTAGAGTGACAGAATTTCACAAAAATATCCGAACCTGAATATCGAACACTTTTTATTAGCTTGATTTGAACTTAACTTGATTTAAGTTATATATATTGAAAAATTATTATATAATAAATTTGGGTATTGATTAAAATAAGCGTTATATAGATAAAAAACAATTATCTTGAATAACCTTTTGCAGCTCAATACCCCAGCCACACTTACTTGTGGGCTTTGTGGTTGCTCCACACTGCGAGGGTCTAACACATTTCCCATCCTTCCTCTTGACTAATCCTTTTCTGCAGAAACAACCACTCTTGCAGATTGCAGGGCAAAGTACATCAGGGTTGTCGTAGTTCTCGCAGGTGTTTTTGCAGTCGGGCGTGCATTCGTAATACTGCTCATTCTTTCTTCTGTCACAGGTGGGTGGTTCTGAATAAAAATAATTTTTAGTTTAGTTTGAATTATCGTTGCACTAGAGCTACACGAGGGCTATTGGTGATGGGGGGCATCTTAATTTTTAGAACCACAGTCAAGTGATGAGCCGACACCTAAGTAGGCTCCCAATGCAACCGTCAAGGGCAACATTGTACGCAGTATTGGTACTTAGGGGCGTGTTTAATGTGCACTTCCTCTACACGTGGTAAAAAATAATTTGTATTACTTTAAATATTCAATAATTCTATTATTGTATTTATCCCAATATTACTCCCCATAGCATATCTCTAGCATGACTTATGACTTTCTTGGTGGGGTGCAAGTTTGCCAAGCACTGCAACCTTTAAGTCTATTGTACTCAACCTCAGAAATGACACAGGCACAAGAGACACGCATAGAAAAAGACGACACAAACATCCATGCCTTACTGGGATTCGAACTCGAACCCTTAAGCTCCGAAGGCTAGCTCCCTAACTGTTGTGCTACCGGGACGGCTGATATCTGTAGAATAGATAAAGAAGATATTTCTGTTTTTTGTTGTTGACGTTATTAACTTGAGAGGGACAATCTAAGACTTTTACAGAAATGTCCTTGCCTGCACATATATCTTGATAAATTAAAAAATGTAAAATTTGTTACAGCTGTGATAATACCCTACAAAATAAACCTGGTTGAAATTCCTTAGGTTAAAATTGCCTTGATTTTTTTTCTATCAAATATTAAAATTGGATGCTAATTTTTTGACAGGCTTATAGTCGTCCTGACCCTACTTACTAGTCGGCCTAGTGGGTTCATCACACTGCGAGGGTCTCACACATTTCCCATCTTTCCTCTTGACATATCCTTTCTTGCAGTGGCAACCTCGGATACAGATTTTGGGACAAATGGGGTTTTCAGCATTGTAGTTCTCGCAGGTGTTTCGGCAGGTGGGAATGCAGCCAGAGTATTCTTCATTGACGTCACAGGTTGGGGGCTCTATCAAATAATAAGTATTGTTAGATTGTATGAGTATTCCTAAAATCGCATGTGTGCCATTGCCTTGTATTTTTGGTAATTGAAATGGCATAATTTATGATTAATTGAGGAAATATATTAAATAAAATGCACTGATGCAATGCATTTAGGAGATGCACTAGATTAATGCAGTAGGAGAATTCAATGGCTGGGACATATGGAGAGAATGGACAATAGTAGAGGCACAAAGAAAATTTTCGAGGGGCAATGTCAGATTGAGAGAAGAAGAGGAAGACCGATAAAAAGATGGATAGATGAAGTGGAAAGAGATCTAAAGCCCATGAAAATTAAGGACTGGAAAGCGAAGACCAGAGACAGGCGGCTTTGGAGTCGCATTGTAAGAGAGGCCATGGTCTAGAATGGACTGTAGTGCCGGGGAGTTAGTTAGCAATGTATTTCAATACCAAAACACATTTAGATGGGAAAACAATCATTCATCTCAAATACTTCATCATCAAACCACTAACATAATAGACCTTATATTCGGTTTCAAGTATTTTTTTATTGGAAACATAATTTTTATAAATTTCGAACATTAGAAACGAAACGTTTAAAAATGTCAAAAGTTCTAATGACACTTACTTGTGGGTTTAGTGGGTGCTTCACACTGTGATGGTCTCACACATTTCCCATCCTTCCTCTTGACATATCCTTTTCGGCAGAAACAACCACTCTTGCAGATTGTAGGGCAGATGGTGGCCGGGTTGTCATAGTTCTCGCAGGTGTTTTTGCAGTCGGGTGTGCATTCGTAATATTGCTCATTCTTCCTTCTGTCACAGGTGGGTTGTTCTAAATAAAAATAATTTTAATTTCTTTAAAACTTCAGTAGTTTCACTATTGTATTTAGCCTAAGATACAGTTCCGGGGCATCCATAAATTAGTTAATGCAACTTGTTATGAGGTAGCCGCATATCACCGAAAATCACTTGGGGGAAGAGGGGGTTCACGTCAAATATCACATAATTTTTCATGTAAAAAAGCAATGTTACATTGCAATAAAATGACGCAAAATTAATGTAATTTTTTTCAGGAATTAAAATTGTCAAACTTTTACATGATAATATTTATCTTGGCTTTCAGTACTGTACTAAAAGTTTTAGGGGTAAAGGTCCATTCTTTTATATATATTCAATTTGCTTTCACTTATTTTTATTCCTTTAATTACTTTCAATTCAGATCAAAGGAAACATGATCCATGTATTTTCACCCTTCACAAAGAAAAAGTAGACAAAATGTGCATTGTTTGCAAATTTGAAGTACTTTATCACCATTATCATCATGTGATGTAGCTGCTCTTTTGACTAACCAAGTTTGGGGTTGGACCTCGATTTATTACGTTTTGAAGATTCCTGGGTATCAAAGGTTTGGTGTCTTTTTTGTTGGTGACCAGTCTGCAGACTTATAATGAAATGTCCTTGTCTGCATATAAAGCACACACTACAAAATTAACTATGGAAAAACCCAAGTTAAAATTTCCTTTAAAATTTGTTACATTTTAAAATTGGATGCCAATTTTTGACACTGCTCTTTTTATGATGCGATTTCTGAAGAATAAAGAAATAAAATGGAACTTTTTCATTTCCCGGGAGCAAGCAAATAAAGTAGCCAAAAATAGACGACTGCCTACAAACAGAATATTTCTAATAGTAACTTTTAACTATGCATACAGTGTTTGGTTGCCAAAAAATTCCATTTGGCTAGATTCAGGCTTGCAAAATGGAAAAGTACCCCAAAACCTTTACAAAATTGTAAGGGTTATAACTACCCTTTGATCATGATTACTTCAATTCGTATCAGACAAGCAATCACTCAATTTAAAATTCCAGCAAATAAAGCTACAATCAATCCAAACCCTACTTACTAGTTGGCCTAGTGGGTTCATCACACTGCGAGGGTCTCACGCATTTCCCATCTTTCCTCTTGACATATCCCCTCTTGCAGTGGCAACCTCGGATACAGATTTTGGGGCAAATGGGGTTTTCAGCATTGTAGTTCTCGCAGGTGTTTCGGCAGGTTGGAATGCAGCCAGAGTATTCTTCATTGATGCCACAGGTAGGGGGCTCTATCAATAGTAAGTATAGTTAGATTGCATAAGCGTATCCCTAAAATCACATGTGTGCCATTGTCTTGTATTTTTGGTAATTGAATTGACATAATTTATGATTATTTAAGGAAATATCCTAAACAAAATACACGGGTGCAATGCATTTCAATTCTAATACACAGTCAGATGGGGAAACACAATCATTCATCTCCAATACTTCATCATCAAACAACTAACATGAGGCCTTATATTCGGCTTCAAGTATTTTTAAATTTTTAGTTGAATTAATTAATTTAATAATTAAATAGTTTTCATTCATTTCAAGCATTCTAAACAAAATGTTTAAAAATATCGAAAAGGAATTTATAAAGTAAAAGTTCCATTGACACTTACTTGTGGGTTTAGTGGGTGCTTCACACTGTGATGGTCTCACACATTTACCATCCTTCCTCTTGACATATCCTTTTCTGCAGAAACAACCGCTCTTGCAGATTGTAGAGCAGATGGTGGCAGGGTTGTCGTAGTTCTCGCAGGTGTTTTTGCAGTCGGGCGTGCATTCGTAATACTGCTCATTCTTCCTTCTGTCACAGGTGGGTGGTTCTAAATAAAAATTATTTTATTTCTTTCAAACTTCAGTAGTCTCACTATTGTATTTAGCCTAAGATACAGTTAGGGGGCATCCATACATTAGTTTATGCAACTTGTTTAGGGGAGCCGAATATCACCAAAAATCACTTGGAGGAGAGGGAGGAGGTCTCCTCAAACATCACAGATCTTTTAACTGTAAAAAAGCAATGTAAAATTGCAAAAAAAAAATGATGCAAAATTCCAGTAATTTTTTTCTGGACTTAAAATTCTCAATATTTTACATAATAATATTTATCTTGGCTCTCCATACTGTGTTCTAAAAAGTTTTAGGAATAAAGGTCCATTCTTTTATAAAGATTCCATTTGCTTTCTCACCTTTTTATTCCTTTTATTACTTTCAATTCAGATCAAAGACCACATGATCAATGTATTTTCACACTTCACAAAGAGAGACAAAAAAAAAAAAAAAAATGTGCACTGTTTGCATATTTTTAGTACTTTTCCCACCATCATCTTGTGATGGAGCTGCTGTTTTGAAGATTCCCGGGTATCAAACGTTCAAATAAAAAGCTTTGGTTGCAGAAAAAAAAGCTGTCTGGTGTCTCTTTCGTTGGTGACCAGTCTGCAGAGTTTTAAATGAAATGTCCTTGTCTGCATATAAAACACACACTACAAAATTAACTAAGCAATAACCCAGGTAAAAATTTCCTTAATTTTTTTTACATTCTAAAATTGGAAGCCAATTTTTTACACTGCTCTTTTTATGATGTGATATCTGCAGAATAAAAAAATAAATAAAATGGAACTTTTTCCCTTTCACAGGAACAAGCAAATAAATTCGCCAAAAATGTACGACAAAACAGAATATTTCCAATAGTAACTTTTAACTGTGCATACAGTGTTTGGTTGCCAAAAAATTCCATTTGGCTAGATTCAGGCTTGCAAAATGGAAAAGTACCCCAAAACCTTTACAAAATTGTAAAGGTTATAACTACCCCTTGATCAGAATTACTTAAATTCATATTAGACAAGCATTCATTTAATTTAAAATTAACAGCAAATAAAGCAACAATCAATCTAAACCCTACTTACTAGTCGGCCTAGTGGGTTCATCACACTGCGAGGGTCTCACGCATTTCCCATCTTTCCTCTTGACATATCCCTTCTTGCAGTGGCAGCCTCGGATACAGATTTTGGGGCAAATGGGGTTTTCAGCATTGTAGTTCTCACAGGTGTTTCGGCAGGTTGGAATGCAGCCAGAGTATTCCTCATTTATGCCACAGGTAGGGGGCTCTGTCAGGAATAAGTTTGGTTAGACTGGATTTGCGAACCCTTAAAATCACATGTGTGCTGTCGTCTTGTATTTTCGATAATTGAAATGACATTATTTACGAGGATATATCCCAAATAGAATACCGGATTGGCATGGTTGACTCATCCTTTCATCCCTTAAGGGGGTCAATAAAATGAGGACTAAGAAAGCTTGGGAACTAAACACTGGGGGTTCTGCATGAGGCTGACCACCTTACCGGGACACATGCCTAGCACCCCAGAGCCCTAGGTCACGAAAGCTGAAATGGGCATGGCAGGCCCCGGCCCAGTAACGGCTGTTGCGCCGAGAAATAGTTTAGTATATCCCAAACAGTATACTCTGATGCAATGTTTTGCCATTCTAAACACATTAGATGACAAACACAATCATTCATCTCCAACTAACAAACTAGCATAATAGACCTTACATTCCTTTTCAAGTATTTTTGGGGATACGAAACTAAATTTGTGTACATTTTGGGCATTCCAAACCAAACATTTGAAAATGTCTAAAAGGAATTTCTAAAGTCAAAGTTCCATTGACACTTACTTGTGGGTTTAGTGGGTGCTTCACACTGTGAAGGTCTCACACATTTTCCATCCTTCCTCTTGACATACCCTTTCCTGCAAAAGCAACCACTCTTGCAGATTGTAGGGCAGATCGTTGCAGGGTTGTCGTAGTTTTCACATGTATTTTTGCAGTCAGGTGTGCATTCGTAATATTGCTCATTCTTCCTTCTGTCACAGGTGGGTGGTTCTAAATAAAAATAATTTTATTTCTATCTTTAATAATTCCACCACTGTATATATCCCAAGAATAGAGTTAATCCACTGTGGCATCGCTTTCATAGTAAATACGAATACAGCATTTTTGTGTTTCCAATAGTGTTTAACTTGAGAGGGATATTTAACTAGTAAACATTTATGGACTTAATAAATATACTTACCTGAATTTAATTTTTTTTTAAAGTTAGATATCTTGACACATTAAGATCCTAACTTTGTTAGCTGTGACATTATATGTTTCTGCTCACGCAGGTTAAATAACACTGAAGAGTTTTATAAAATTGGATGCTAATTTTGACACTGCTTATATTATGCTGTGAAATTTGAACAATAAAAACTGACTTATCTTTTTCATAGGAACAATCTATTAAGTTGCCAAATGTGAACAACTACTGCCAAACGTAAAATTTTAAAATGTTAGTCTTTAACTATGTATTCTGCGATTTGTTAACAGAAAATTGACCAAAAAAACCTTAAATTTTTTTATGGTTTATAACTACCTAGAGACTGTAATTGTACTTCAATTTCTACTATACAAGCATTCAATTATATTAGGACATTAACAATTAAGCAAATAAGCTACAAACACATCTTAAACCCAACTTACTAGTCGGCCTAGTGGGTTCATCACACTGCGAGGGTCTCACACATTTCCCATCTTTCCTCTTGACATATCCCTTCTTGCAGTGGCAACCTCGGATACAGATCTTGGAACAAATGGGGTTTTCAGCATTGTAGTTCTCGCAGGTGTTTCGGCAGGTTGGAATGCAGCCAGAGTATTCTTCATTGGTGCCACAAGTAGGGGGCTCTATCAATAATAAGTTTGGTTAGATATTTTTTCAAAAAAGGGGCTGCTTGTTTTAGCCAGATTAAAGGTTCTAATGACTCTGCTTATTCACCAGAACAGATATCCATTTTTTGTGGCAACATCTAGGTGGCTCTCCCAACCAATTTCAATGTTCATATTACAACGAATCTCAGCTATGAGGATGTTAAAAAATATTTTGATATTTCATTTGCTGAAAGAACATAAGAAAAAAGGGTACCCAAGGGATCTTTACATGCTGCATAATGGTATACTTTGCATGGTTTTCCCATTATGAAAATTTATTGAATCTGTCTAGGATCGAACCAGCAATTTTGGGCTTATGAGGCGAGCACTAATTACTCACAGCCACTGAACTGGCAGCTTAGATAGATTGGATTAGCGTATCAATAAAATTAATTGTTTGCTGTTGTCCAACTTTCTTCATATTTAAAATTTGTTCTTTAAATGTTTGATTATACTGATTTGTTAAGATAATGTTTAACAATCAATTATGCTGCAAAATTTAAGATGATTAAGGATATATCAAACAATATACACTGATGCAATATATTGCAATTCTAAAACACATTTAGATGGGAAGCACAATACTACATCTCAGTGGCGGATTTATGGGGGGGGGCTAAGGGGGCTTTAGCCCCCCCCCCCCCCATGAGCTCCAACATGTACTAGATAAAAACATTTTTCCTCAAAAATAAATTTCTTGAAAATATTCAAAAAAAATTTAAGTTTTTTTTATTACAAAAAGTATTGATAATTGAGGTTTATATATATTTGAAGAGTCAACAGTCTAATACCACCATCTCCATCGTGTAGCTCTAGTGCGACGATAACTCAAAACCAAACTAAACCATCATCTCCAACTTTGACTAAAGCCACTTTTGCACTTAAACATTATCACAAAAGATTTAGATAGCTTCGCGAAGCATATCAATAAAAGTGACGTAAGTCAAATGTGAAGGTATTTTATTTTGAATGTTTGCTCTTCATATTGATCCATTTTTTTTAGTAATAAGTTAATACAAGGCTTCACTGAAAATCGGTGGTATATTAAACCAGCTTAAAACTGTATATACCCCAGTTTGTAGTTCACAGGTTAAGATTCGTCATTCTGACGAATTTTTTATGATATAAATATAAACATTAATCTACTATCTTTATAACAGTATAAATTTCTTTATATATATTTAATTTTATCCTTATTTCACAAAAATAAACAGTCATGCAATATATAATTTTATTGGTAAAAACTTATTTTAGCCCTTGTTACCATTACAGTAAATATACATTAACAAATGAGATATTAAACAAATATTCAAAGAGAACTAAACTATTTTAAAAGCATATTTATCGATTTTTAGTTTTCAATTAAAGTTGTTTCTCAAAAAGCCCTAAGCTGGCCTCAGGCTTGAAACATAGCCCATGCACGCCAATTTCCTTAATTTAAAACTCTTAGCAAGGAATAATTAACACTTTATTTAAAATTTATTCGTAATGGTTAACTATCGATTATTAATTAATTAGCTCAAAAATTGAGCTGAGCCTTTGAGCATGGATTCTGGGCTTGGTTTATCTCTTGTCTACTTGTTTAGGCATCCAGAATTGTAAATAAAAATAACAAATTACAACAGAATGTAGTACTAGTACTTCAAAAATAACGTAAAACACCCAAAGGTTTTTTTTTTTTTTTTTTTTTGCCAGAAGACATTGCAAAGCTCGCTCAGTCACTTCGCCTTGGGCTCAAAACGGTTGGTCCTGTTATCAGCTTCAGCGTCCCCCTATTTCATGCCCCCAAAGTTTGTCCAGCAGAAGATAGCATTCTTAGTATTTTCGCGTTTTCGCCCCATGTGTTACACTGTTCCGTAGCTGGACAAGGGCACAGATAGACTGGGTCATAAAAGGCGTCTAGACATGATGGCTATTTGGAAACATTAGACCAAAAAAAAAAAGTGTTGTTTACACGGACGCCTGAAAAAGGGGCTGTAAGTTGGAATCTTATTGGATGGTCAGCCTTATTGTTGTACAAATGCTTTACTCCTGTCTGCCTCGGTCTTCCACCAGCCGGGAACGGGAAGCTGGGCCAGTGTTCACCTATGGAAGTTGCTTGACCACAAGTAAATCCTTCTTATTTGTGCTTTATAAAAACTTTTTACACATTGTTTTAAAAAGAAAACTAATATTTATCCACAGGTTTTTTATTCTTCTTATTTTTTTTTCACTTTTCGCATGTTTATAATTTTCCGCTTGTTTATACTTGCTTTTCGCTTGTTTTACTTCCTTGTGATCCTTCATAGTAATTTATACTATCTCCCAGGATAACAAGTTTTTTTTTCGTTTAAAATTAAGTAAGAAATTACTAATTTTTATTTTATTTTGAAAGTTACTTTATTTAATGTATACATTTTTGGGGGAGTTACCTACATTTTTTAAATATGTACTTGCTTGTTAGCTTTATACTTTAAATAAATATAAATTAATAGAAAATGTATATTTCTAAATTGAAAATGCCGAATGTAAATTGTACAATTAAATAATGAAATTGTGTGACAAAGCTATACAGTGCCATGATTTCATGCAGAAATTTGTTTTTGGTTTGTACGATCCTACATCTGTTACGTGTTCCGATTTTAATATGTATAAAAGGTCAATTAAATAATTTAATATGCAATTAATTAAACATTAAAAATATTTAAGCACCAAATGCACCCAGTTTATATTAATAAATCAAATTACATTAATTAATATAAAATTTAATTTGTTGTAAAAAAATGCAAAATATTGATTTAAATCATTTAAATTAAATACAAACTAATTAATTATTATTACTAATTAATTTTCAGAAGCAATTACCAAAGAATATGTAACAGAAACTAATAACTGAAAGATTCACATATTAATGCAAAATTAGTTTTCTCCCTCCTCCCCCCCACACACATACCGGGAGTTGAATCCTCAGGCGTTAGCCCCCCCCTTGTTGAAGTTCTAGATCCGCCACTGCTACATCTTCAACGTATTAACAAACTATAATGGAAGACCTTATATTCTGCTTTTAGAACTTTTAATTTAAAATTAATTTTTAATAAAGTTTGAGCATTTTAAAGTAAAAGTTTTAAAGTCTGTATAAATTTTGTTTACAGTCACAAAATAGTTTCATCCACACTTACTTGTGGGTATAGTGGGTGCTTCACACTGTGAAGGTTTCACACATTTGCCATCCTTCCTCTTCACATATCCTTCCTTGCAGAAACAACCGCTGTTGCATATGTAAGGGCAGATGGTGGCAGGGTTGTCATAGTTTTCACAGGTATTTTTGCAGTTAGGCGTGCACTCATAATATTGCTCGTTCTTTCTTCTATCACAAGTAGGAGGTTCTGAAAAAAGTAAACAGTTTATTTATAAGTTTAAAATATCTCAAGAAATTAGCATCTAGCAAATTACATCGTATACCACAATATTTTTTCTTAGTAAATAAAAAAGTGTTGTAATTACAGTGCATTATAAATAAGGGAGACTGCAAACTTGTAATTGATTACTACTTGATCCTTGCCTCAAATACAAGGTTAGAAAAATGCAGTCCACTATGTATCATAAAAGTAAAGTAAAATTTTATTTTAAATTAAACTTTACTTGGATATTTAGAAATATAAAGTTGATATATACAGATAAAAAAACTTATCTCAAATAACCAGAGAGAGCCGCTGACACTCACTTGTGGGTTTGGTGGGTGCTTCACACTGTGAAGGTTTCACACATTTACCATCCTTCCTCTTGACATATCCTTCCTTGCAGAAACAACCACTTTTACAGATTGCAAGGCAGATAGTGGCAGGGTTGTCGTAGTTTTCACAGGTATTTTTGCAGTCAGGCGTGCACTCATAGTATTGCTCATTCTTTTTTCTATCACAGGTGGGAGGTTCTGAATACGAATAAATATAATTTGTATAGGTATTAAAAATTTTATTTTTATGTAGCCATTGTGATAAAAATTTAGTGGTTGTACTTTTAGTTCACAAGAACAGATCTCTTCCGGTAAATGAAAATGTTAAACAATTTATAGAGAATAACTTTCAATGTAAAAGAGACTTCACTTGACAATAGGAAGTTGTTCATCTCTGTTTTGTAAAAAGTACTTTTGGCTATTTGTATTAAATACATTCATTATTATACTAAATACTTCTATACTCAGGAAATGGGATTTAGCATAAAAACTGCGAATAGGAAATCAAAAGTGAAAAAAATCTTGATTTAGATATTTTGTTTATACCCTCATTTTACCCTGATTTGAGCGAATAGCATATATTTCTCATCACATAGAGTTCCTAATATTTTGAATGCAATTTATTTGAAAATTGACTGAACACAAGCATTACATGACAGTATTCTGTAAATTTTAATCTCAATAAACCTTTGAAGGGGATGAAATATATTCAACTGATTGGAACAATTTCACAGCACCACATCACAGGTACGTGGGTTCCAAATCCAAATAGAACAAGGTTCACTTAAAGTGTCTTCCCGTTGGTGGGTTCATAAAATGAGGACCAAGCAGGCTTGGTAACTAAACATTAGAGGTTTTGTGTCAGTTTAACCAACTGACTGGAACCTCTGCAGCAAAACATCACCCTATGGCCCCTAAATTCAATTTTAGAGACAGGGAAAGCTGGCCTTTGGGCCCACCAGTAAGGGCTGGCACACCACCAAGTTAATTCTGATGTTTTCATGTGCCTAAAGTAGCACAGCCTGGAAGACAAGAGGGGTGTAATAGATTAGAGCATCGACGAGGGTGCAAGTCTAACTTCTGCTCCAAGAGGGCGCCAACTCCTTAATTTAGGCATGCCATTTGAGAGGAGGGGCATTTACTTCAGACAACCTGCCCTCATGGTAACTGTGCTGTGACCGACCACAGGATTTTCAAACAAACAAGCATGTTTTATTTTGATAAAACTATAAACTTACTTGTGGGAGCATTGCACTCAGACGGACGGACACACTTCCCGTCTTCCCTCTTCACCAGTCCCTCTTTGCAGAAGCATCCCCTTCTGCAGATCTTAGGGCAGGCGACATGTGGTCTGTTGTAATTAGCGCAGGTATTCTTACAGTCAGGGGCACACTGGTAGTATTGCTCATCTTTGCCACAGGTCTCGGTAGGGGGTTCTAGAAAAGATAAATGTTTTAAACTATTTAATAATTCAACTACAATTGTCAGGTTTTAGGGCTTGAGTAGCAATAGAAATGCAGAATAAAATGAAAGTCCTTCTTGAGCCTCGATTGGCGAATGAATTGAAACAGAGCACCGATTGTGAAGGCTCAGGAACGGAAGATGAAACAAGCCAATTATTTTAATGGAAATTGGTTAAGTTTCTGCCTCTCAATCATTCGAGCATCTAAATGGAAAAGAATTGCCTTTCTTCTCACATGCAGTAAAATCCGAGTTAGTATTTCAAAACAAACACAAAAATTTGCAATAGAACTCCAATTATCTTAATTCAATCGGGAGCTAAGCACATTTGGATAATCAGAAATTCAGATAAATGGTGATAATCAGAAAAAAGGTAAATTCAATAAATTATTTAATGAATTGTTGGGCTCTAATATTGTGTAGCTCTTGCTTCGGTCGCCATCAACCCTACCAAAATCAAATGTAAGGTGCTGTTTGGCAGCTTGAGTAGTAGCTTTTTGTAATAGTTTTTTTTAAATTCAACTTATGTTAGAATCTTGGTTGCAAAAAAGTTTTTATGCAACACATAAACTTTTAGACTTGGTCTATTTGTTACTGTTCGCTGCTGGATGTCAGGCTCAGTAAATTATTGTGCACTTTTTTTTGTCTCAACATAATCAATGCTGAGTAGTATGGTCTCTTTGATTAGAATTTAACTAAGGATTCATTTGATTACCAGTACTATTAAAAGTTGTACGCTAAGGTTTCGATATTTGCACAATTAGTAATCATCCAGTCAAGAAATAAAATATTGTTAAATAATTATAGGAAAGTGAAAGCAGAAAATTGTGAGTAATACCAATAAAACAGAAAATTGGGGAAGAATCACATATCTGTGTTAGCAAAAGCATTTTAAATTTATTGGTATCGCAGTAGTTAGAAAACAAAATCTTGTCTAAATTCAAACAACTTATGAGGGAAAAACAATGTTAATATACTTTTAAGACCACACTTTCAGTCTATACAATTATAAACTTTAAAAGTAACTAAACTTGACAAAAATATTTAAAAATAAATATCTTGAAAATATGTAAGACTTTGCTCAGTCAGTAAAAATTCCTGTTAGCTTCTGAAGGCTTCAGAGGAATCTATTTAAATAAACATCAAACCCACAAACAGTTAGACAACATCCAAATTGATCTCAACTATCAATCTAAACAAAGTAAGCAGATCTGTTCCTACTTGTAGGCTTATCACAATCCGATGGCTTGACGCATTTTCCGTCCTGTCTCTTCACAAGCCCCTTCTTACAGTAGCAGCCGGGACGGCAAGTCCTAGAACATCTCGGTCGTCGATCATTGTAGTTAGCGCATGTGTGCTTACATGTGGGGACGCATCGATAGTACTGTTCATCTGCGGCACAAGTATTGTCAGGCTCTGAAAATATGTAAGATGTTAGGGATTTGTATTGGACAATTTAAGGGGGAATGGGCGCGCTGGACAGTGGGTCTCCAAGCTCAAGTGCATCAGTGTTAATCCAATGAAGAAAGAAATATTTTCTCTGCCACATATCTCCGGCTGTATTGAATATTTTTGCAAACGAAATTTTTTATGTGATAAATGTAGCTGACTTACAGGTCCTGAAAATCCCGTTTTTTTGAAATTGGTTTGAATGTATATTTTTTAATATTCAATGAATAATTTTACAAAAAAGATTCGAAGCAATTTTAAAAAGTGGGATTACAAAGACTTGTAAGTAATTTACATTTATCATCTTTAAAAAAAAAAAACATTTGTAAAAATATTCAATGCAGCTGGAGAAATGTGGCAGAGAAAATAGTTTTTTCCTATTGGATTAACACTGAGGCACTTGAGTTTGGAGACACATGGTACCATTTTTTTCCAACACACACTTTTAAAACCCAGGTGTTAAAAAGTTAAAAAAAAAAATATTGTTAAAAAGTTAAAAGCTTTGAGCAAATGATAATTTGAAAACCTTCCCTTCTTATTTTGAAATACTTTTTAGTAATAAATTTCAATTTCAAGGCCCCTTATACAAAAGTCTGCCCCCAATCCGTTTCCAAAGAAAAAAAAAGTTAAATATAAAATTAAGTTCACGAGCAAATTTTTGCTCCAATCAATTAATTTTGATATCATCATAGAAGTCAAATTAAACACATAACAACAACAAAAATATGTGGCATATAAATATATTATTATGCTTAAATTTTAAACAATTTTTAAAATAAACTAACTGTAAAAAAATAATAAAAATAACTGCACTCACTGGTAGGCTTAGTAGGTTTACTGCACTCAGCCGGCTTGACACATTTGCCATCCTTCCTCTTAACCAAACCCTTTCTGCAGAAACAACCATAACGGCAAGGAGACTTGGGGCACACTTGGCTGAGAAGGTTTTCGCATGTGTTCTTGCACGTGGGAACACATCTGTAAAATTCTTCATCCCTGCCACATTTTTGAGTTGGAGGAACTGTAAAATAAGTATTATAAATAGTTTGATATTTGCAATAAACTATTAATTATTACTTGTACCCACTTATGGGCCCAAGATTGTAGGTTCAAGGTAACTAAGTTGATATATTTTCAGGACGAGAAAAACTCTGCACGCCTGTATATGCTTATGTATCATGTGAAAGATTGTTTTTATTAATGAGCTTCTTTTGGAAAAATTAAAATATCAGAATAACTTTAACATCCACTGAGATCTAAGATTCATAGAGATGTTAAAATTGGTAGAGAGAGAAGATTACAACAACACGGCAACACAAGATTACAGCAACACAAAAGGGGGCTCTTAGTTTTGAAAAAAAGATGCCAAGACTGCAAAAGGCTTACTCTGCCAATAAAAGTATCCTTATTTATAAACAATATCTTTCTCTTTGTTAAATATACCAGTGATAAACATTTTTCTTTTGGCTGCATAAGAGCTGAACATAAAAGGAACTGTTGCTAAAATTAAGAATATCCTTGGAACCTGAAAAATGAATATCCTCAACATTTTATTAAATATGGCTCTTGTATGAAATAGATAATATAAAAAAAGATACATTGGTTACTATTTGCATTCAAAATATAATAATAAAACCATACTACTTAATTTGCAGTATTTTTTTTATTTAAAAATAAATTAGTGTAATGTAAGGATCGAAATGTTATTGCTGAATAAAATTGACTTAAAAAAATTACTGTTTAAGTGGCCTGTGCAAATGGTTGAAGCTTAAACTGAACATTTGGTTAAAACAAAATATGACATTCAATGCATCACTACAGGTTGGTTACTTGTTGGTTACATGTTGTACTTACTTGTTGGTTTAGTTGGTTCATCACACTGTGATGGCTTTACACATTTTCCGTCCTTCCTTTTGACATAACCCTTCTTGCAAGCGCAACCTTGTTTGCAGACTCTAGTACAACGTGGACGCCTTGAATTGTAATTCTCACAAGTGTTCTTACATGTTGGTACACATCTGTAGTACTGTTCGTTCACACCACAAGTACCAGGGGGCGCTGTAAAGAGTATGGCACATTTTATATGTGTTTAGTTTGGATTACAAAGCAATATATATACAAATTAAAAAAAAAATACAACTAAGGTTATTGTTTCAACTTAATAAGAGAACATTAAATAAAACAGTTTATATTAGCAGAGAACATAAATTAAGTGCATTTTCAATAGTTTTATAACTTATTTTTAAGAATTTTTTTAAACATATAACTGATGTGGATTTCTTTTCCTATATTATTCATGATATTTAATTTACAGAGCAATAAGATATAATTTTTCTTAAACAATATATTGATATCCTACACAATAATTTATTTAATATTTTGTTGCAACTATTTGTGAAACTACGAAATGCTTTACCATAGAAGTATTTTGATTTTTGAGAGTTGATTTCTAGACCAAGAGTTTACATTGTCCTATATGGTTCGAGCTATACAATGCACTACATATTTGAATCATATTTAATATAATCAAAATGTTAACAAAATTCCATTTGATCCTTCCTTACAATTTTTTTCCTTAAACTAATATCAGACTGATTTAAGATTTAAGTCACAAATAATTGTCAACTAACATGTAGGTACAGTTGGCGGTGTACACTCATCGCGTGGCACACATTTTCCATCCTTTCTCTTATACAGTCCCTCTTTACAGAAGCAGCCACTCTTGCAGATCTGTGAGCAGTAGGACCTTGGACCAGTGAGGGAATCGCAGGTTCTTTGGCAAGTTGGCATGCACTCGTAGAATTGCTCGTCTTTGCCGCAATTGTTGGGTGGCAGGGTTGGCACTGGAAGTGTTTAATTGAGGTACTTTAAAATGAATCACTGCACATAAATATTATGAAATAATGTAAAATTACTTTTTTAATAGAGCAACTAGCTCAGATTAATTTTATTAAAAGGTATTTTCGGTATTTATATTTAGTATCAATATGGGAAAAATTTTTTATTCATATGTAGTATAAATTTGAAAATCAAACTAATAGAATAAATAATTGAAAATATATACATATTATTCAAATATAAATTGTATTAATTAGTGACTTTGCAAAACATAAGAAACATTTGTATTAGACCAAATTATATCTTACATTGTAATTTTGTATAAAACTCATTGATCCAGAAGGCGATTTCAACATATTCGTATATTTATTGCCTCTTAAAGGGGTTTCAAGGTAATAAATCTGCAAAACCTAAGAACCATTTATGTTGCCAAATTTTGTCTTGTATCATGATTTTGCATAAAACTCAATGCATCAAAGGGATACTTTAAAATATTTGTGTACTTTATAGCCCTTAAAGGCAATCATTTTCACTAACCTATGGCCGACGCGGCGGCACAACAGTTAGGGAGCTAGCCTTTGGGGTCGGGTTCGAATCCCGGTCAGGCATGGATGTTTGTCAATAAATGTTGTTATATGTTAATGTGTTTGTGTTGTCCTTTCTATGTGTGTCTTTTGTGTATGTGTCACTTCTGGCGAGTAGTGTAACAGGCTATAAAGCCTATGCTCCTTCCTTCTAGAGGGCGCATTCCAAGTTATGTTTCACTTACCTATGGGACACTTATCTGGCTGGATACATTGTCCCTCGTCATTTCTGACAAGCCCATGTTTGCAGAAGCATCCAGGAACACACAGAGGAACGCAAGGGGGAGGATTGTCTTTGTTGGAGCAAGTCAGTGGGCAGGAAGTTCCACAATCATTGTACTCCTCCCCTTTCAACAAGCAGGTTTCTAAGAGAGAATAACAGAAATTAGATTCAATAGCAATAGTGTATGGTTGAATGAACTTTAAATGATGACTCTTACTAATGTGATAGTTTCTATAGTTTTTATTACCGTAATGGAAACAATAACAGATGCATAAATGGTAGTTCAATAGATCTGCATGACAATTAGGAAATATTATAAATGGTAACATGTCCCAAAAATTTAAAGTTTACAAGGTTTGAGTATATTTTATTGTTCACTAAACTGAAAATATAAATTTAAACCATCGAACATAATCAGCAAACTAATATAAAATTATCCCCGCTTTTAAATAGAGGCAAAACATTCCAATTAAAGAACATTTTTGTAAAATATTTTTGACGTCATTTTAAACTGATTTGTGCTTTGAATACAAATTTTTTCTGATATTTTAAAAATCTTCTAATTTTGATGCGCTGATTTTTTTGGCGATTCAAGCTTTCCTGTATCATTTGTAGTTTGGTCTACAGTGGGTGAAACGGACAGACAGATTGATTCGAATACCTTCCACTTTTCACATTAAAACGTTGTGGGGAAGCTAACATTTGAAGTGATCTTACGTTTTGGTGGGCAATTTCTTGGTTCAATGCATCTTCCCTCATTGTTTCTGACCAGTCCCTTTCTGCAGAAGCATCCAGGCACACACTGCTGGGTACATATGGGTGGGTCATCCTTGTTACCGCAGGTGAGAGGGCAGGCACTGCCGCAATCAGTATACTCTTCTCCCTCTAACTGGCAAGTTTCTGAGAAAAATGTGTTCATTTATTATCAGTATTAATGTAAAATAATAGTTAAATGTCCTCCAGTGAAGCACCAAAATTCTTCAATATTTCACATAAAAATTACAATTAATCGTCAGAAAATTTTGGTATTCAATTAGTGAATAGCTATATGACTAAAATATATCTATAAATATTACAGAAGAGTGGTATTAAATACAATTTATGATATTTTTATGACAAAAAATTCCAACTTTTAATATTTAAAACCAATTTTGTTTAAAAATATATAGAAACTCCAAATAAATTTTAAAACAATCAAATTAATTGTTCATATTAAGAGAGATTTAATCTGAAGTGAATTTACACAATCTAATTTTCTACATTAGTTCCAAAATTAAAGACATATATATGCTTTAGTTTAGTCATTATAAAAAGTATATATATATGTCCTTAAATTTGGAACTGATGTAGTTTTGTTCCCATTAAAAAATATAGCAGCTCAGGGGATGAGAGGTTAAAGGTGTCCGCCTCGTAAGCCCAAGGTCGCGGGTTCGAGCCCTGGCAGAGTCGTCCGATTTTCCGACAGAAAATCTTGGGCACGCATGTCATATGATTATGTGGTATTTGGGTTCATTTGGTTTCGCATTCTCTTGGCATACTTTAACATCAACAGAGAGCTCAGATTCATTGTAATCTGGGTGACAAAATTGGTAGTGAGAGTCGCCTATACCGTGCCACAAAGAAACGGCTCTCAGTTTTGGGTTCATTATTGAGGTTTGAGTGTACCAGTACATTTAAAAAAAAAAAGAAGTAGTAAATGTAAATAAAACATACCTTCAATAGGACATTGGGATTCTGGAATACACTTTCCCTTTACGTCCCTGTAATAGCCCTTTTTACAGTCACATCCTTTGTTGCATACGAGGAAATCACAATCGCCTTTCGTGTAACAGTCATTGCAAGGAATAACACAGTCTGTGTATTCCTCGTTGACGGGACAAGTCACTAAAGGAAGTAATATTTCATTAGTTTTTAAATTATTTTAGCAAATTACTAATTTTATAATTTTAGCACATTTTAAAGCATTAAGGGGTACTTTAAAATAATTTCCTACAAAAATAAAATTAAAAAAATAATAACATAAATTTATAGGGTTTAACTAAAATTTCTGATTAAAATTTCATGTGTTTAGTGGGGGCTGATAGATATTGCTAGGCAAACATCTAAAACCCTTATCCTTGGCACTACATTCTCAAGCTCTCATATAAATACAAAAAAAAAAAAAAAATTGTTCACCAACAACAGGCCAGTGGCCCAGCAAGGTTGGTCCACAATAAATCTAATACTGTACCAGTTTCCAATGACTATCAAGATTCTTCTTGAAATCTTCTACTCTCTTCGAATGCACAACATAATCAGGTAAAGCATTCCACTCATTGACAACTCTATTGTAAAAGTAATGTTTTCTCACCTCCCTTCTAAAGCACGATTTATTCAATTTCTGATCATGTCCCACTGGTCCAGCTATTTAAGGTTAAACCTAAGCTCTCCATGTCTCCCTGTTTTACGAACTTCAATAACTGAATTATATGGCCAATAGAGGGTCATTCACCAGCAACAGTCAAGCCACGAGTTGGAAATCCTCTTTTTCCTGTTGTCATTAAGGTTTCTGTCGATTTGTTAACTTACTAAAGGTCTGTTCAAATTCTAAACACTCCACATGCTACCGTTAAATTACAAGAGGCTGACATTGGTCCAAATTGCCAATACCTCATAGGTAAAATAAAACAAAACCCCCTAAGTAACTGTTGGCTGAATATGTAATTCTAATCACCTGGGCATTGAGACGCAGGTATGCAGACTCCTGTACTGTCTCTGTAGTATCCTTCCAAGCAGTCGCATCCCCTCGTGCATCTCTTCAACTTACAGTTTCCTCTGATTTCACAGGTGTTGCAGGACTTTGGTTTGGCGCAATCACTTATTGCTTCATTGATGCCACATACTTCTTCTGAAAAACATGGTTGGGAGGAGACTAAGGCATTATCTTTAATTTTAGTTGTATTGTACATATTTGTGCCTAGCGGCTGAGAGGTTAAACGTGTCCACACCGTAGGCCCAAGATCGTGGGTTTGAGCCCCAACTGAGTCCTCTGATTTTCTGGATCGATGGGAAAATCCTAGGCACACATGTCATATGATTATGTGGGATGTAAACGATCCCTGGAGGGCCTATTTAGCTTCGGTTCTCCCGGAAAAATGTGGGATGATACTCGACATACTTTAACATACACAGCTAGCTCAGATCCATTTTAATCCGTGCATCGAAATTGATATCGAAATTCACCTAAATGGTGCCACAAAAAAACAGCAATCAGTTCTGGGAAATATGCCAAGTCTGCAAAGGCTTGATTGCCAATATTGCAGCCCCATTGAGAAAAGATATTTATTTGTGCATTAAAACAACAATAGAAGACTACGACTGGCTTGGAAATTTTAATCAATAACGCTTCACAGTGTCCCCGGCAACCCATAGTTTAGCTTTCCTACTACAGTTAACTAGATTACTGGTAGAATTAAGAAGTGCCATGCATGTGTGGTCTTCCTAAAGGCATACCACATACCTTCCCAAAATTTTAACAATAAGAATTCAAAAAGTTTCTTCCAAAGCATTTACATTATTTTCCCCTTTAACTTCCCTCTTCTTTAAATTGTCAAATGTATCTTGTAAGTGTGACATATCTTCCTAGAAAAGTATAAAAACAAATCTTTCCTTGGACATGGAAAATCAGTTACAGTCAATTAAGATTTTTGAGGATGAGTTAGTGCTTGACACTTTCATTTATTTAACCTTTCTTTATTCTAATACACAGCTTTGGCATTGATTATAATAAATTTAAGAAATTTTGAAGAATTTGAAGGGTTTACCTCAAAACAACTATAAATGATACAGAAATACTTACTAGTTCTTCCTTTGAGCTGCGTTAAAATAAAGAAAATAAATGATAGTAATGAATATATTCACTTCCAAACTTGTCTTATAGAAATCCTTATTATATACCTAACCATAAGAACCATTTGCTAGATACAGTTTTTAAGCGTTACGTCACACATGACATAATAACTTCTGAGGTCTATTTCTTAACTCACAAACACAAAATTACCTGGTGTACATTCGCTGGGCTTCACACACAGTCCCAGATCATTCCTGACATATCCCTTCTTGCAGAAGCATCCCTCCACACATTGCAGTGTGCACACGCGGTTGGTCTCTTTCCTGTTAGCGCATGTGTCTGGACACGCTGTTCCACAGGTTAGGAAGATCTCGTTGATTCCACACAAACCTATGAAGAATAATTTGATGAAAGTATAACATTATACATTAAAAAGTTATATGTGCAGCAACTATTAATTTTTAGATAATTTAATTTGCCACAATTTAAATAGGCACAGCTTTGCATGTTGTCTAGCCAGAATGCGAGCTTCGAAAAGACTTTCTTCCCCCACCCCTTCGCTTGGTTTCCTTCGAAACGGCGTGAGCATGTTTTTTCCCAACCCTACTTGGGTTTAAACTGTACGGATTGTTGACCACACAACAGAACCTCAAACATGTTAGGTTTAGAAAAGCGATGCTCTCCCTGTTTCCAAGAAAACCAAGCAAAGGGAAGAAAGTCTTTTCAAAGCTCACATTCTGGCTAGACAAGGAATCGGTTACACTGAAAACCTTATTCACTGAGCTAATGGAATAGTTTTAGTTGTTGAATAAGCAAAATGAAGAGATTATTTGAAGTCTCTAGTAGTTTACAAACTCTCATACTCCAAAACATAATAAGGATATAGGGACTAACTTTCTTATGGGTGACTTTAGACATCTATAATTTTAACTGGAGATATATTTTATAATGATCAGGCTGGAAATTCTATATTAATACTTTGAAGAATTTGAGTTTTGCAACTACACACTTTATTTTCATGTGATGCATACTTAAGCTAAGTATTTAAATGTTTAATATGAAACGGGCGCATAAGAATTTGAAGTTTAATTACTTTAAAATTTGAAGTTCCCAAACGTATTATTTAACCAAAAGGGAAATTCTAAGAAAAATATTTTCTACACAAATAGATAACAAATATATTTGAGTTGGACATCCAAATTATGGTAAATACTGATCAGAACTTAGAATACTACAAGTGGTCTTTCTGTTATCTACAAATCTGTTAAATATCTGACTAAACATTTCCTGTAACTTTGAATTAATTAACAGAAGAAACATAACAAACAATTTTCATTAAAAAAATCTCACCAGGTTGTTTGGTTGGGCGAGGACACTTATTTGGCGGTACACATTTTCCGTCATCTGTTTTATAAAGGCCTTCTTTGCAGAAGCATCCAGCTTTACAAGGCATTCTACAGGCAATGGGGAATTCACTTGTGTAAACAAAGCATGTATTTTGGCAGCTAGGAATGCAGTCGTAGTACTGTTCGTCAGCACTGCATTCTTGGTATGGAGGCAAGGTTGCTGAAACAGAGAGAAAGCAGTTGATTTTGAAAGCTATTAATTACTGGAAACAATAAATACAGTTTGGGTGTATTTGAGAAACAATTACAGGCAGGGCTTAAGACAGGAAAAATTTTGCAATTACTATTTTTGCCATACATTTAATTTGTTTTAATCTTCCCGCAATAAACATGGTCTAAATTTTGAGTGAGCATGTTTAATTTTAAACATTAAACACTATAACACCATATCTACTAAATGACTATATGTTGATTGGTTATTGAAAAGGTTAATTTTAAACAGCCAATATAACACTTTACAACAGATGAAATAATCGAACAGGTGATTTCTAGATTTGAAATTAAATTCCCCAAAAGAATTTAAAATGATAGATATTCAAATCTATCATAGAAACCCTTTCTATTCTCAATTTAAGATATTCGTTTTTAATATCCCAATTTTTGGCTTGGGTAATGAACAAGAAATCTTACTTTAACTAACACATTTCCCAAGATACAAAAGTTTTAAACATAAATCCTACAATTCCTAATTTTTCTATTCATTGCATGTAAAATAACACAATAAAAATAAGACCCTATCATAATTTCATAATCAAAGCTAGGTAATCTATTAATGGGCTGTTTTTAGAGTTAGTTGAATTATCGTAATTAAGAACTCACAACAACAAACCCAATATATTAACAAACCCAACTTTTAAGTGCAACAATGAACACGCCGTCAGCACTTTGGAGATATTTAATGTGGCCTCCCTTTACATGTGGTATTATTCAGCAGATTTTTTGGCTGCACAGACTGTTTACAGGTTGGCAGTAATTTTTGAAATTCCTAGACCTCAAACTTGCGACCATTCACATGCAGGGCAAATGCTTTACCGACTGGGCTCTCAAGCCTCCAATGTTGCATATTACAACATCATCAAATTAATATTTTTTAAGTAATATTTTTTAAATCCATACTCTAGACTAGTGAAAAGAAATACCTATAATTATATTTTGACATACACAAAAATCAAACAGAAGTTAACTTACGGGCAACAGGACATTGGGATTCTTTTATGCACTTTCCACTGGCGTCTCTGTAATAGCCGTACTTGCAGTCACAGCCCTCATTGCACACCAAGAATTCACACTGACCTTTTATTTCGCAAGTATTGCAGGGAATCACACAGTCTGTATATTCTTCATTCTTTGGGCAAACATCTACGAAATATAATTATTAATGTAACTAGCTACATTTGCAGCAGGTGGTAGTTTGCTTGAAATAATCTCGGACTAGAGCTACACAAGGTGGCACTACCTGATAGTGAATAATTGATATCAGATATTGATTGAAAGTATCAGTGATGAGCATCATAGTTTGAAGCATGGTCTGGGTCGAAAATAAAGATGTAATGTTGTATATCATATTACTACAAAATGCATAATCATTAGGGTGGTCCTTAAAAACAAATTTTCGATTTCAAAAAGTCTCACCCCCTCAATTTGTTCATTCATATGAAAAAATAATTCCTGCAAAATTTTAGCCAAATTAATTAATAATAACACGTGCCCCACGGGGCTTAAAGTTTTAAAAAACGCAAAATTTTGGGATGTTTTTTTAAAAATTCCGTTATAAATCAATATCTATGCCAACTACGAAAAACTACTCAATACAAATGTTATAGAACATAAAATTTCCTTCAACTTTGTAATTTACAATTTTGATCTATGAGCAACAGGTTTCGAGTTATAGGGAAAAGAACGAGCGATATTTTACGAAATTTCAAATCATGGCGCCACACTACACAAATGCTATCCGTCACATCCGTATGGTGCTACCAAAAACTCATTATTTAGTTAACTTTTAATCGTTCCTGCTTAAAAATCTCTAAAATGGGACAGATTTAAATATTTGTATAAAAAAAACCATTTAAAGTACACCACAATCTAAAGACTATCAGGGCCGTCGCGTGGGTAGGGGGGGGGGAGCTGCTTTCGCAATGAAGTTAGCTTTTTTAATGGAAAAAGCGATACACCAGGAGTCATGCAGGGACCCACGTGTTTCTCAACCTTCTCTCCTGTATTATTAATGATTACTGTATCTAGTTAAAGCAAATAAAAAACATTTTCTTTCATATGGTAATAGCAGAAAAGATGTTAAGCCTTTGTAACTGCTCAAGAGACTTTTCAGTAATGGAAAGAGTATTATAATAGTTCTTGCGTAGTTGTTTCTTTCGCAGGCAAGAATACATGCTTTTCTCTAAAATTTGAGATCTTCATCCATTAAAAAGGAACCACTTGTGTAAATTCAGGTTTACTTCACCTATATTTAAAAAGAATATGAGTAGCAATCTTCATGAGATAGCAATTTGGCGACCGCAACTTGGTTTTTCATTGAAGCAATAACAAATATCTGTTTTCGAGGCATAGTTTAGTAAAACGAACTTCATATGCACCATTAAACAAATGACTGAAACTCATACAAAGTTGTTTTTTCCATCAATTTCAAAATAACGCATTAGGTTTCTTAAAAAAATGCAACAAAGTCTCTTGAGCAATTACAAAGGCTTAACATCTTTTCTGCCATTACCATATGAAAGGAAATGTTTTTTTATTTGCTTTAATTAAATACAGACACAGTAATCATTAATAATACAGGAGAGAAGGTTGAGAAACACGTGGGTCCCTGTATGACTCCTGGTGTATCGCTTTTTCCATTAAAAAAGCTAACTTCATTGCGAAAGCAGCCCCTCCCCCCCTTACCCACGCGACGGCCCTGTCAGTCTTTAGATTGTGGTGTATTTTAAATGGTTTTTTCATATAAATACTTAAATCTGTCCCATTTTCGAGATTTTTAGGCAGAAAAGATTAAAAGTTAACTAAATAATCAGTTTTAGGTAGCACCATTGTGATGGATAGCATTTGTGTAGTGTGGCCATGATTTGAAATTTCGTAAAATATCGCTCGTTCTTTCCCCTATAACTCGAAACCTGTTGCTCATAGATCAAAATTGTAAATTACAAAGTTGCAGGAAATTTTATGTTCTATAACATTTGTATTGAGTAGTTTTTCGTAGTTGGCATAGATATTGATTTATAACGGAATTTTTAAAAAAACACCCCAAAATTTTGCGTCTTTTAAAACTTTAAGCCCCGTGGGGCACGTGTTATTATTAATTAATTTGGCTAAAATTTTGCAGGAATTATTTTTTCATATGAATGAACAAATTGAGGGGGTGAGACTTTTTGAAATCGAAAATTTATTTTTCCCCATGTTAATAAGGACCACCCTAAATCATATAATGTATCATAATCATAATACTACAAAAGAAAATGCTAATTTGGCCAATATTAGAAGCTATAAAATTTGAATTCTACAGTTTGGTGATCACTTAAACAAAATTCAGGATTCAAGCACAACGAATAAAATTCAATGATTGCGTTACAGCTGCAAATCATTTGAAGTATATAAGCAACACAAAAATAAAATAATAAAAATATCTCTGTAGTGTTTATGCTACTTTGTCCGGGGGACAGGGTATAAAAAGAGAGGGTTTTCTGCTTGTGGTATATTGTAATCAAGAAGAAATCCTCAAAGGAAAATAAAAATAGAAGACATTATAAAATCAAATTAAAGCTAACAAGACACTTAAAATAATGAAGAATATTTATTTGACAGTGAAATTTAAGAAAAAAAGTTTGAAGTTTAAAAATTGGTTTTGTAAGTATAAATAATACGTTGTTGTTTCTAATGCCACTCAGTAACCGAGCCCAAAGTAGAGAACTACCCGATTTTAAGTCGAAGTGGGGCAGCTTCCGTGTTTTTACTAAGCACCACAAGGGAGGAAGTCCGACTTTTGCTCATCAGCATGACACATCCGTTTTACAGGAGGGTACCTTTCACACACACATCCATTCTCACTCGCATATCGGAATTTTGATCCAAATCAAAGGTTGATAACCCCCTGATCTAGTACTCCCAGAGGTATTAATTTGGTATAAACAATAATAAAACAATAAATCTAAGAGGAATGTTGAAAAATATTTAATATGTACTTGTAGATGGACACTTTGTTGGCTCAACGCATCTTCCTTCCTCATTTCTGACAAGCCCAGGTTTACAGAAGCATCCAGGTACACATTGCTTGGTGCAAGGTGGGGGATCATCTTTGTTGGAACATGTCAAAGGACAGGCACTGCCACAATCAGTGTACTCTTCACCTTTTATCAGGCATATTTCTGACAAAAAGGAAGGATTAGATAAAAACAAATAATTTTGTTGTCTGAAGTATTACTAATAAGTGTCAGTTTGTACATAAATTATAAATTTCTAATAGGCTGCAGTAATTTATTTTTCAATAAAATAAACTCTTTAAATGGCAGATCTTTGAAAATGGCAGTTCAATAAATCAATGCGACTATGCATGTTAATTTTGAGATGGGAATAGCTAATTCTTTACAATAACTTGCCTTAAGCAGGTCAAATATATACTTAAAACACAAAATCTAGACACTTAAGAAGGCGACCTTTGAAATTTCATGCACTATAACAGGGGTTCCCAACCGGTGGTATGCGGGGAAATTTCAGGTCATACGCGCGAGTGATGTGAGCAACATGGTGTTATTAATAGCTTCTGTATGCATGAGCAGTGAGCACGCCGACATATTACTCATTATTTTAAACATTAACATTAATTTAAAGAAGAATATTTAATTAACTTCTGGATCGAATGTAAAACATAGTAACCTTTAATCTTCCGGCAAGTTCTGGTATTTTTGATGTTATTTGTTACAAGTTACTAACGTGAAAGTGTATTTTCTGAACTCTTGTACGTAAAAATAAATATTGAAGCAAAATAAGCATTGAATATTTGAATATTTTGTAGGATGATTAAGTTTTTGGTGAGTTTGTACAATTTTTTTTATTTGTTTGTTTTTAGACATATGGGTAGTAAATAAAACTGTAAATTACTATCATTTTAATCTTTTTATTTCTCCTTTATTATATGCATGTTATTAATCAACTTAATATTTAATGGTAAGATATTTGTTTTCTCAGGCATTAAATTCAAAAAACCTTTTAACACTTTAAGAAGAGTAAACATAATTTTATTAAAATATTTAGGTCAAGTGGTGCGCCAAAATTTCCCAAAAAGTCAAGTGGTATGCAAGAAGGTTGGGAACCAGGGGCCCTGGGGCAAATTAAAAAATGGGGCCCCACTTCTATGTAAGCTGATTAGGTTGAATATGAAATATACAAATACTTTAAAAATGCTAAACTACTTAAGCTCTATTTTGTGCACTGCAGGGCAGGGAATTAAAATATTAAACACAGTGGTGAAAGTGGGGAAAAAATAAGTGGGGCTGGGGGGATGCCTTCAATTAAAATGCCATGCCTCATCCCCTACAATTGATACTTAGTGTAGGTTTGGCTACTAAAACGAATAACGAAATAAAGAAGATTCAAGGGTTTATTATATAAAGGTCATGCCTAACTGTCTCATTAACTATTATATTTACAATTTTTCTTAGCTTTAGTTTTCCCAAAAGCGATTGATCAATGACTTCGTTTAAATCCAGGCTTGAAGCTGTTTTTTTTTTAATTGCTCTTAGCAATAAATGTCGGAGTCGAGTTTGGCCCATATTATTTCTTAAATAATTTTTTATTATTTTTAATTCGATAAATGACCGTTCAGCTGCTTCAGAAGTAACAAGAATTGTAAAGAATAATAGCCTTTCTGTAAATACTTCCGTTAGGTCGCATTCTAGCACTCCATATTTGTTCATTATTTCCTCATACATAATTTTTAAACAGTCCATACTTGAGTTAGTTGAGGTAAAACTAGGTGGTAAATATTAATAAATTGAAGTGAAAAACTAGGGCCTATTATATCTGAATATTTTCTTTGGAATTTATCACACTTTTGTAATAAAGTTGCTTCATCAACATGTAATTAAAATGTTGGTGTTAGAAAATCGAATATATGACCGAATGCACTCATACCAGGGCTAGAAAAATCTCAAAATTTTTACATGCCCTGTCGGGCATGTTAGTCTTAGAAATACATGCCCGAATAAAACTTTTACATGCCCAAGCTCAGGCTGAGCGAAAGGGGAAATAGGGGAAAGAAAGCTGTACCCAGGCATGAGTTTGGCAAGAATAACAAAAGCTGAAACTGAAATGCGTGATTGGACGCATAAATTTTTTTTAAGCAGTTACATTGTGAAGTAACTAATTTCGATTTAAGATTAAAATTATAAATTTTCAAGAAGCAACGATTGGATATGTTGGGGATTTATTAAAACGCAAAATTTTTATTTAAATTAATTTATGGAAAGGTATTTTTGATAAAATTTTTACTTGCCCAATCGGGCATGTGAGGCGAAAAAATACATGCCCGATTGGAATTTTTACATGCCCCGGGCATGTCGGGCAATATAATTTTCGAGCCCTGACTCATACCAATGAAAAGTGTATCTAATTGAGATATAACTGTGTCTAGTACATTATTGAAAATCTCAATTTTAAATATTTTTTTCTAGGTTTGGATATCGGTGATCAGCAGCTAATTCAACAAAATGTTTTTTTAAAAAACTTTTCTTTGACTTTTTTCTTGAAAATGGGTATCGATAACATATTTTCTTGCAGTTTCACTGGCTTTTGCACTTGAAAAATTCGAAATCATTTCTATAAATTTGCAACTTTGCTTTTTTCTCTGCTAAAACGTTACTCGCCTCGCCCAAATTGATGTAGCATTTTTGTAAAGTTTTGGATGCATAATTGATGTCGTTCAATACACTGGGCATGAATTCGCAAATGATGCTATCAATATAAATATTTTAGACAGATGTACTATGAATTTCGATCTGGGTTCCTGTTCGTTGTTGTGAAATGGAATTTTGGCTAAAAAAAAAAAACTTTTGTAAATTTAAATTCGAACAAATAATGCCTAATCGAGGGCCCCCTGAGCTTGAGGGCCCCGGGGCACTGCCCCGCCTAGCCCCTATGTAGCTACGCCCCTGTTGGGAACCCCTGCAGTAGAACAACACTATTCTAACAAAACTATCCCAAACTGTGCCTTACCTTTTGGAGGACATTGATATGGCTCCACACATATTCCCTCATCATTTCTGACTAGTCCAGGCTTGCAGAAGCATCCAGGCACACATTGCTTGGTGCAAGGTGGGGGATCATCCTTGTTGGAACACGTCAGAGGACAGGCTGTGCCACAATTGTTGTATTCTTCACCCTCAATCAGGCATACTTCTACCAAAAAGGAAAATAATGACCTATTAAAGTTGCCCTTGAGGAGAGAATTGACCTCACAGTGGCCATTTTCTTTGTGTCACATTGCAGACCATACATTTTTCATTTGATTATTGTTTTATTTTACTTTTCAGGATTCCCTCTCTAAGTAAAGTTGTCCCTAACCCTTGACGTCCACTGTGGCAGAAGGATGATGACCTGCCCAGTGGAACTACGGAGTAAAAGACGGATGCAGCCTGCTCCGTTATAACATATATAAAGGTAAAAATTAGCAAATTTGTTTAATAGCCAGTGGCCGGTAGCCTCAATTTTTTAATGGCCACTTTTTTTAGTTAATGGCCACCCACCAGCGGATTTTTTTTATATAAAAATTAAATAAGCATAAATTTAAAAATTAAACTTTTATTATCCAATGTGTCGTTGGGAGTCAGTTCAAATCATTAAAAGAAGTCTAGGTAACTTTGAAATATAGACATGGTACAAGCTGAATGGGGGGAAAAACTGAGACTTTTTTCCTTATAGAAATTACGATAGCAAAAATATTTAAATTTGCAAACGATAGATTTTTGTAATAATAAAACAAATAGTTAACTTTTATAACCAAAATAAGATGTTAACAACAAGATAATTGGCTTCACTTTATAATTCCTAATTAGATAAAATATAAGAACAATTTAAATAAGTAAAAAATTATTTAACTTACTATATATGTAATAAGCAGCAATTAAATTTATTCCAATGAAATTTATTCTGAATGTTACCTTCAAATTAAACTGTTTGCTCCAGATTAAAATAAATCTATATTTTTTTAATGAAATATAAATTTTCTGGATTAAATAATATTCTTCACACATCTTTAGTTGAAATCTGGAAAAATCGTGAAACTAAGTTGATCTTACTATCGCGAAACTCCGGTGATCCCACTGTCCGAAATTCCGACGTTCCTACTATCCGGAAACTCCGGCAAACGTAACTTCGCAAAACTCCGGCGATCGTAACATCGCGAAACTCCGGCAAACGTAACTTCGCGAAACTCCGGCGATCGTAACATCACGAAACTCCGGCGATCGTAACATCGCGAAACTCCGGAGATCGTAACATCGCGAAACTCCGGAGATCGTAACATCGCGAAACTCCGGGGATCAAAACATCGCCAAACTCCGTCGCTCCTGAAACTCCGGCGATCGTAACATTACAAAACTTTGGCGATCGTAATATTTTCAACATAAATTTGACTGAAAGATAAGATAGTGCAGTGGGAGGGTGGCGATTGAAGTGGCGACCTATGGCAAATTTTTTAATCGCCTATATTGACATTTAAATCGCCACATGGCGAGTGGCGACCGCTAATTTTTACCTTTAAACATATACAATAGGGTGTCATGGAAACATGCTATGATACCCTCCTTATCTTCATCACCTTTCCCCAACTACTTGGTTAAGCAATTGAATCCCTTACATATTTCTGGCATCATATGCGCATAGAGTAATGGTGCAAGGATAGGTGCAATGGATAGCCTACACTCTTCTCTCATTGGGCGCTCTTATCTGTTATGTTATGTTATGCCCTTGAAGAACAGTCGAACCCCGTAAATGCGAACCCCAAGGGAGCACAGAAACATTTCATGTTAACCGACTTTCATCTCAACCGTCAGGATTTTCTTTACATTGAACCAATGAATAGTTTAAAAATATCATCTAAAAATTATTCTAATTTTAAAATGTCACTAATAACACATTTATACATTTAGTAATTCAATTGATAAAGTTTATTTGGAGTAATACATACTTTTAAAAAAAACTGGGTAAAATTTTAAGGAACAGCAATTGGAACAAAACTGACAGATCCGGGAGATCTCATGATTATCTCTGGAGTAGTCGACAATTTTATAATGTTTGTTTAAAACTTTTTTTTAAAAACATATTTTGCTTCATTTGTTTTTCAAGACTTTGAATAACGAAAGAAAAAGTCAAATTCTGAAATTTTTTGTTCGGGTAAAGCAGGATTTTTCCTAGATAATTTCGCGTTAAGAGATTTTTTAGCATTAGCTCAAACTTTTCACTTTTAAAAAACTTAATAAAAAACTAAAAATCTAACTAGAAATTTAATTTGTTAAAAAAATTCTTTAAATTTAGAATATGATTATTAATAACTTATACATACTTTTAAGTATGTATAAGTTATTAATAATCATATTCTAAATTTAAAGAATTTTTTTAACAAATTAAATTTCTAGTTAGATTTTTAGTTTTTAATTTGCACAGTGAAAAGAAGTCCACACTTCAGCCATTCTGCTTATCCTTCACAGTCAGTAAATTTCAAAATAGACACTTCAGTTACTATCATTACCTTTGATAGGACATTGTGCCTCGGGTATGCATGCACCACTGGAGTCTCTGTAGAAGCCAGGCTTGCAGTCACATCCTTCATTGCATACAAGGAACTCGCAATCACCCTTAGTATCACAGTCATTGCAAGGGATAACACAGTCAGAGAATTCCTCATTGATCGGGCAAGTATCTGGAAAAAAAATAATCATCAAGGAACCAAGAAAACTAAAAAGTGATATATGCAGCATAAAATAACTATTCATACAGGGTTCATACTCTGTCTATGATAGTGAAATTCATGAGTGTCTAAGGAGTTTTTCAGGAGTGCAGCAATGTAAATTGGGAGGCAAGCAGAATAAAATTGAATATGTTAGTTTATAATTGTAGTCTAATGACTTCATTGCACTTAAAATGATAAAACAGTAAGAAAATAAATCTTCTAAAGAGTTGTGCAGTTCTTTACGGGACATTTAACTAGTATCCCGATGTCTGAACTATATTTTTGTACTGAGCATGCAGATTAAGCTTATAGATGGAGAAAAACGACTGTGTCGCCTCTAATTTTTTCAGGAGGGAAAAAATATAAGGAGTAAGTACACAAATTTAAGGAGTTAAAAGGGCCCTTAGGAGAAAAGATTGAAATTCAGGAGTTTTTCAGGAATTTCAGGAGGCATACGAACCCTGTTCACATGAGGCCTGTGAGTAATTATTGTATGCTGCATATAGGAGTAGCCTAAACCAGGGACAGCAGATCTGAAGGGCATCTTAGCAATTAAAATCTAAATTATTGCTAAACTTAAAATGGGCATGTTTCGCATCATGATTGTCAACAGTTTCAGCAATATTTGTATTCATTACTTCTGGAATTACATTTGTTTTGAACAATACAATACTTTCGTACCTTACTGAAACAAATGTTGCTCCCAAACGTTTCTTTCAGTAGAATTAAAGCCGTTCCCTGTTTCTGAATCACATTAAATTGCAGTACCACAATTTTGCTTGATTTTTCCAAGTAAAACAAAATATGATTTAAATCGTAATTGACCTATGTAGTTCTCCCGACAACATTGACAGTTTGGTAATTTTTTTTTGCAAATTTAAAATTTCATTAAATCAAAACTGATAAGGAATAATAAATAGCATAAATAAAAACAAGTTGCACAAAAAGAAAACTAAAAATAAAACACAAAAGATGAGAAAAAAATAGCTCAATTTGAGAGTGAAATAGAAGCAACCAGGGAAATCCCAGGAAGGCAAAAATATGCCAATTGTTGCCCATGGTCCCATTTGGTCCGGTTAAGAGGGTATCTATTGTACAGAGTGAGGCAAATAAAAGTGACCCCAAGGTGGAGATAAGAATACGACAGAAATGTTGCCAAAACCAATACAAAAACAAGGTTTGCTAACTGAAGCTATTGATCGCTTCAATATTAAGCCCAAAAAAAAACGCTTGGCGACTTATTTGCCGGCAACTACGCTACGGTTTGAGAAGCTAGGTGAAATGAAATATAAAAAGGTTTGAAGATCTGATTAAGAAAAGTTCCCACTAGTGATTATTTCGGTTTTTATTTATCCTAGAGAATAGAACTTTTTTGTCTTTGTTAATAAATTTTTTTAAATTGATTGCAAGACACAAAATTTGCATTATGGGACGTCTTCATATAATACAAACTAAGATCTGAACTCGCCACTAGTCTATGAGTAGCTCCAATGTGAAGCTAATCTGATCAAACCAATGCAAAAACAGGTTTCAGGCGGCTTCAAGGGTTTTTCTCGCCCAGCATTTTAACGTATTCCTATCTCTAGGCCGGGGCCACTTATCTGTATCACCCTGTACAAGATGCTTACCCACTGGACACTGGCTTGGCTCAATGCATTTCCCCTTGTCATTCCTGATGAATCCTTCCTTACAGAAGCAGCCCTCCACGCATTTGTCGATACAAAGGACCTTGAGGAATCTGTTGGAGCAGCTGACCTGGCAAGCAGTGCCACATGTCTTGTATTCCTCATTCCTGCCACAGTCATCTGTTAATGGAAGAGATGAAAAAGTTATATAAGATATTAATATGTGAATCAGTAAATCAACAGTGAGATCAGTAACAGTTCCAGCTTTTATTTTTTTTCTCTAATGGGGCTGCAACATCCGCGGTCAAGCCTATGCAGACTCGGCACATTCCCCAGAAAGGAGAGCCATTTTTTTGTGGCACCATCTAGTGGATTCTCGCTACCAATTTTGGCGCGCAGATTACAATGAATCTGAGCTCTCTGTGGATGTTTAAGTATGCCGAGATTTAATTTTGCCGAGAGAACCCAGGCCAAATGGGCCGCCAGGGATCTTTTACATACCACATAATCATATGACATGCGTGCAAAGAATTTTCCTATCCAGAAAATCTGATGACTCAGCCGGGGCTCGAACCCGCAATCTTGGGCTTACAAGGCGGACACGTTTAACCTCTTAGCAGGCCGCCCCGGTGGCTCAATCGTTACGATGCTGGCCTTTGGAGCTGCTGGGGTTGGGTTCGAATCCCGGTCAGGCATGGATGTTTGTGACCGTCAATAAATGTTGTTATTTGTCTATGTGTTTGTGTCGTCCATCTTTGTGTGTCTCTTGTGACTGTCTCTTCTGGCGAGCTGGGTAATGGGCTATAAAGCCTACACTCTCCCCTCTAGAGGGCGCAATCACTGTCATTTTTTGTCAACCTCTTAGCCACTGAGCCGCTGTTTGAGCTTTTATTGAGAGATTAAAAAGCAACATATTAAAAAGTAAATGAAAAGTTAAAAGATCTTAAAAAGCATACAGCTTTTTCGGGACTTGAACAAAGTCTTGTCTTCAAAGCATAAAAACAATGAATGGAAAAACAGAATATGCTAACGAGCAACAACAAACACAAAAATGTACTTAAAAATCTTTGTTTCCAAAAAGAAAAAAAACAATAAAAAATATACAACAAAACCAAGAAACTTGTTTGTAGTACAGGCACTAGAAAAATAATAAGTGAATAAAATTCAAGCAGTAATAAAATTTAAACTTCAAACAAGTGTGTCTTTAATTCTATGGTTGTTATGTTTTCAATTCTACATATTAAACGTAAGCCACTTTTTATAACTATGCTTAAGTGAGGAAATTGCAGGGCACGCTAAAATACATAATACATGCCTGCTCTATACACATATCTCTATCTCACTGAGATAATTTTAAAAAAGTCATATAATTTTATAGTCATCATAATTCATTTTAACAATAATCAATTTGAAAATTCAAAAGCTTTTTGTTAAAATTATGATGACTGAGTTCATCGAAATAGTTCATGCTAAAAAACCCCACTAGTTAGCAAAATGCACCTACTTTTGCCAGGACACTGTGATGCAGGAATACACTTTCCACTCCCGTCTCTATGGTAACCCTTTTTGCAGTCGCATCCCTTGTTACAAACCAGAAATTGGCACTTGCCTCTGATCTGACAGTCATTGCAGGGATTTACACATGGGCTGTACACTTCATTCTTTGGACATGTCTCTAAAAGGTTTTATGCGAGGTATGAATAAATAATGAAATAATAACTGATGAATGATGAAGTAACAACTGAGAATTTGATAACCTAGATATCCTCTAAAACTTAAAAAAATAATTTGTTTTGTGATTACTACTAGTATATCATATTTTAATAAATACTCTATAAAGCAATGTTAATTGTTAGTGAATAAATTATATCTTTTACAGGCTACTTCATTTTATAAATGCAAATCTAATATCTTAACAATTTATCATAACTAGACGATATCTAATCCAAACAATCAAGAATCAAGTCCATAATTTTAATCATCAAAATGCTAATGGTCTCCATCAGCAAATGCATTGAAAAAAATTTGAAACAAGATTTTTTTCATAAATAATAAATAGATTTAAAACTTGGTAACCATTTTCTTAAACTCTAGACTAATTGCGTCAAAAGGAAAGAACTGCATTAAAAGTGACAAGCACTTTTTCTGTGAAGATAAGGTTGATGTTTCAAATTATTCAATTGATATTTTTTTAAAATTTCAAGCTAAAAAAAAAATTAATCAATCAATTTTCCAAAACGCATATTTTTATGTAACACTCAGCGATAAAAAATTGTCTTTTACAACCAATTTTTTAAAAAAAATATTCAATTATTAATTGATTAACTAATCAAACAAATCTTACCTGGTTGCTTAGTTGGTGTATCACACTGTGATGGTTTGACACATTTTCCGTCCTTTCTCTTATACAGTCCTTTCTTGCAGTAGCATCCCGGTTTGCACAAGGTTTTGCAGGCACGTATCTCTTTGTTTGCATAGGCTTCACACGTCTGCTTGCAGTCAGGGATGCAGTCGTAAAATTGCTCATCGCGGCCACATTGAGGGGGTTTGGTTGCTGAAATAGAAATTTAAATTGAAGGGAAAATAATTAGAGCTCTCTATATTGTTTAATATAATAACAATTACTATGGGGAACCAGTGTAAGTAATCGGATGTAAAAATTTAGGAGCAAAATGTGCTAACAAAATAATCTAGGAGCAAATACATTTTTTGGGAGCATTTTTGAGAAAAATATTTATGCAAAATACTAGTTTAATGTAATTTATGAACAAACTCTTAAGATTTAATGTATCACCAGAGTCTTGCAATTTAAGGATCAGAGTATACAAAAATTTGACAAACTTTATATCATTGGATATTTGGGATTTTAAGATAATTTTCGGCAAGATCTTTGGAAACCACTTTAATGAGTTCATAGTGAAATTTAACAAAACTAGTCACAATAACTACGAATAAATTTAATTTGAAGTCGCAAAATAGTGGAATTTGGTCACAATTTGTGACAGAGAATTTCAAATCCTGCGTGGCACTTACGTTTTGAGCAGTCCTTTGGTCTCACACAAACTCCCTGGTCATTCTTCACATATCCGTCCTGACAAAAACAGCCTCTCACACACTGTCTAGTACACACCCGGTTGGTTGTCTTGTCTAGGGTTGAGCATGTCTGTGGACAGGCTGTTCCACAGCTCTTGAATACTTCATGTTTACCACAGACATCTGATAAATGCAATTTAATGTTAAGTAATAATGGTAAGTAATGGTATGGTAATACCACAAAGAACAAATATTCCAGTAGTAAATGCAGGGTTTGTACATTTAAACCAAAAACTTTTTTTAATTTTATTATTTCAGAAAAAGACAAACTGGGTTCTGTCTAAGTTTTTAATTTTTTTAAATTCCGTATTTTTTTTTCACAAAGTTTAAACGATTATTATGATGCAAAACAACAAACTCAACAGAACTTCTACTAAACTCTATGCTCAAAACACACAATGCTGCATTTTTTTTATTGCGATTTAATAACTATGTAAGGTTACTGATACAAAATAAGCACAAAAAATATAAATACTTTTATTTGAAATTTACAATTTTTAAAAAATGCCATTTATGATTATCCAGACTAATCCCATTTAACCATTCCACCACATGCTAATTGAATGTGTTGAATTACAAAATACGTTAAAAAGTCTGAGTGAATCTTGTTTGATACCTCATGAAGGTTACAAACAGAGTTCAATAAACATTTTCCCTCACCTGGTTGTTTTGTGGGAGTAGAGCACTCTTCAGGTGGTACGCATTTACCATCCCTCGTTTGGTAGAGCCCTTCTCTACAGAAGCAGCCACTCTTGCAGATCTGGGCGCAGTATTTTTTGGTCTTTCTGGTGAGTGCATCGCAGGTTCGGTGACATGTTGGCATGCACTCGTAGAACTGCTTGTCTTTGCCGCACTCATCGATTGGGGGTACGGTAACAACTGTACAAGAGATTGCAATACATTACATTTAAAATAATTGTACAGGGAGTACTGGGGAAAAAGAACTTCATTGCATAGGAATTTGTCTGCATCAGGACTCTTTGGCAATACTAGCAAGTCAGTGCCCAAACTGGTGTAAAGAAATCGGTCAAAAACTTTTTTTTCTCTCGTGGCAACCCTGATTCACACAGAAATCAGTAGGCACAAATCACACGTTTGTATCACGTTAGTAATTGAAAATAACATCCGGTTATTTATGTAATTTTTAATTGATTAAGTTTTTAAATAGTGCCGCCATATGTTGTATATTTTTGGCATTTTAAAACTTCAAAAATATATAATTCACAACTAGATGACATTTTTGTTTCATTTTGATGTTATGATGATTCTTTGGGAAAAAGGGATAACTTGGCAAAGCAATAATTCTGCGGAAGTTGTTATTCCAAAACAAATGCAAATTAGCTCCATGGGATCGACAATCCCTCTTAACTACAGGTCGACTCAAACTCAGAAAACCAAAAGTCCACCTACCCACTGGAGGGCATTGCTCCGGCTCCACACACCTTCCAAATTCGTCTCTCACTAGTCCTTTTTTACAGAAACAACCCTGCTGACAGCTCAGAATACAGAAAGGGGGGTTGTCCTTGTTGGCGCAGGTCAGGGGACAAGCGCTGCCACAATCGGAGTACTCCTCGCCTTCCCCGTTGCAGGTTTCTTTAGTATGCAAGAATATAATTGAAATAGTTTTATTTGGAAGGTTAACTAATCAAGAATGTCTGATTTGGAAGAACACTATTGGGCTGCACTCATGGTTAGAGATTAGATATGAATTATAATTTGAGACATTAAATGAAGTAGGAAGAAGGCATACAAGATATTTAACAAAACAACTTTTATAAACAACTAATTTGGATTGGAAATATTAGGTTTAAAAGTTTTTTAAAATGGGTTTAGTTTAGGGTAAGAATTACCTTTAATTGTGATTTATTAAGTGGTAATTGATTGTCATGTTGTGTTTCACACCCTTAGTCTGCTTTAAAAAAATTCGCATTAAATTAAACTATGATTTTTTTTAGTTCTCCGAGTTTTAAATTCTGAATACCTTCCAAAGTTAATGGCTTTTCCGAAACCTATACTTGTATTCATTTATACAGAAAAATGAATTTTCACAAAAGGTATAATAATGTTAAACTATTTTGTAGATGTTTTCATTTATACAGAAAAATGAAAACATCTACAAAATAGTTTAACATTATTATACCTTTTGTAAAAATACAATAAAAACATTTCAATCAGCATTCAAAATTACCTGCTGGGCACTGGTGAGGTTTAACACATGCCCCTTCATCATTTCTAACGAACCCATCTTTACAGAAGCAACCTTCAACACACTTATCAATGCAATTGATTTCTACATTTCTGTTGTCACATGTCTTTGGACAGGCAGTTCCGCATTCTTTGAACACTTCATTGGCACCACAGACATCTGCGTATAAAAGGAATTAGTTTTAACTATGGGCATGTTTCACATTACGAGTGGCAACAGTTCCAGCAGCATTGCTTTCATTCTTGGGCTTTCTAAAATCATGTTTGTTTTGAACAAAGCAATACTTTCTACTTTACTGAAATGAATGTTATGCACAAACTTTTACTGAAAGTTTTTCTCCGTTTATAAATTATGTTAAATTTCCCTCCAATTATATTGCTTAATTTTTCTGCATAAGACAAAATATCACCTAAACCGAAGTTTTCCAACTACATTGACGTTTTGGTAAATCCTTTGCACACTTGAAAAGCAATCAAATTTAAGTCGGTAGAGTTTAATAAAGAGGTGGAAAAAGAAGCGTCAACCAATTATTCGCACCAAATCTCACTAGGGGGGAGGGGGTGACGAAAAATTGTCAAAATCACATCCGAAGATTAATGGACATCCCCTTATATGATTGAAACTAAAAACGTCATAATAGAAATAACTACAATTGATTTTGATAAGACTTTTTGACTACAGTAGGTAACCCGAACAAATGGAGCAAAAAATATTTTTTTTGCGGGATTTGGTAGTACCTCACATTAGACAAACCCAAATCAAAGAAGAAAAACCATAATAAGATGGTCAAATTGTTGGATTTTTATAACTTGCAATTTCTACAAGTAACTGTAGTTTGCTACTTTTATATTAAGGTATGCGAATACCCAAAATTCTAAAATTTTTACTATTACTTTAATCTTTTCCAAATTTGGCATAGTGATTTCAAATATGAGCAATGCTTTTTAGGCGATTTTTTTTATTTAAATATAATTGATTTATTTTAAACGGTGTTTTTCAACTAAAAAAAGGGGTTTACGGCAACACTTCTAGCATAAAAAGTTTTACATTAATTTACCAGAAAATTTTCACAGATGCTATTTCAATATGTATCTGTGCCATGAACCTCTAACATCTGGTGTAAGTAAACAAGGTTTTTTTTTAAAAATGTCCAAGTGTAAGTTAATCGAAAAAAATCCTTTTTTTTCTGGTTAATTTATAACATTTTTCTTAATAACTTTTTTTCTTGTAATTTGTATGCAACTCTAGAGGGTCATTGCATGTATCAGTTCAAAATGAAGAATTTAACACATAATAAATGTTCATAGGATGAAAATTCAATGTGGTAGACTTGTTGGCGTAAACCTCTTTTTTTAGAAGAAAAACACTGTTTAAAATAAAAAAATTATATTTAAATAAAAACAAAATCTTAAATAGTATTAGTCATTATATTTAAAATCACTATGCCAAATTCGGAAAAGATTAAAGCAATAGTAAATATTTTAGAATTTTGGGTATTCACCTACCTTAAGGAGGTTCAGTATGTTGTATATCGGTAATGTTAAATTGGACAATTGCAATGTACCTTTTCACAATAACTACTGATCAGATCATCTTAAAATTTTCTGTGTGTGTTATACCAACCTTATATATAAATCTGAGGTTAAAAGTTTTTTTTAAAATAACTGTTAGATTTTTTTAAATAAAATAAGTTTTAAAGTACCCAAAAAATCATGAAATTTTTCACTTTTTTGCCCCCAAATTTTTTTTACTTTAGTTTTATTAAAATTTATAACCTCAGATTAATCTATACTATGCATTACATCATATAACAAAAGTTTACGAGAAAACATAGCATAGTTTTTGAGAAAAGGTATATCGAAGTTCAAAAAATCAAGTTCTGAGCAAAACGCGTTTAAAGTTTTTATTGTTAACCTTTTCAGTAATTTTCAGTAAGGAAAGGGGAAAATAAAATGGCTTTTAATGTCAAAAACATTTTTCCAATCGTCTTGATACTTTGTGACATTATTAACCCTTTCAGTCCCAGTGATGCCATTTGGCATCATCACTTTCAATATTTTTTTTCTAAATGTTTATGCCCCGTTATGACATCTAAACACACATTGTTCGATTCTTCCCACTCTGTTCTATTAGACAACATTTTACATTAATCTCAATAGAAATCAGAACTACTATTTTTTTTATTCAGAAAATAGCTAACAAGCGTTTCATCTGATTTTTGAAAAGTTCACTTCAGTTCCTCATATTTAAAACGCAATTTAAACTATTTCGGTTAAAACAATTATTAATTTTTTTTTGATAATATGGTCAGTTACCTTAAAATATATAACTCGAAGTGTTTTTAGGTAATATATAATTTTTTATTTTGTTGTTTTCCACAGTTAAAAAATTTTGGCATCATTTCAAAAACCATATAAAAAATTAAAATGAATTTTTTTTCGAATGGAAATCTTATATTTGACCTAAAATAAGCTTATTTTGTGAATATCAGATGTTTCTGTAGTGTAGTAAATTTTTGGGACTGAAAGGGTTAATAAAGGTTGTAATAGTATTTTAAGACAATAATTACTTTTTTGATTTTTTCATCGATTTTAGGGTACTGAACCCCCTTAAGTAACTGTAACCAGTTATGTTTTTTATAAAGTAACTATAACAAAGTTACTTTTAAAATTAAGTAACTGTAATAGAGCCACTTTTTGAAAGTAACAATGCAATCTCAGCGCATAACTCCTTTGAAGAGCTCAGTGGAATAACATGCAAAGTGACAAGTATGTAAAAACGAGAAAATTAGGTTTAAAGTTTTTTAGTTTGCACTCAGATCTGTTTCAAAAGGTACTTGCAAACCCCCAAAAAATAGAGAGCTAAAGTTTATGAAAAAGGGGAAACTTGTTAACGTTAAAAAAGTTAGTAAGTTTAGTTTAGTTTGAAGTATCGTCGCACTAGAGCTACATGAGGCTATTGGCTATGGGCTTCGTATTTCAGAACCACAGTCAAGTGACGAGCCGATACCCAAGTAGGCAACTAATGTAACGGTTAAGGGCGACATCGTACACAGCGTTGGGACTTTAGGGGATATTTAATATGAACTCCCTCCACACGGGGTATTATTCATCAGACATTTGGCTGAACGGGCTGTTTTACAGGTCGGCAGCTATTTTGTCGATGCCCGGACTTGAACCACCTTCTGCATGCTAGGAGAATGCCTAACCGACTGGGTACCCAGAACACTCTTCAGGTGGTACACTGAAGAGTGTTCCAGCCCCAGAAGTTAGTAATCTGTTCATTGACACAAATAACTAATTTTTTTTAAACACATCACTTAGCAAGTTCTTCCACTAAAGCTCTTTATTTCCATTACCTGCTGGGCACTCGTAAGGTTCGACACATCTCCCTTCGCTGTTCCTCACTAGTCCTGGCTCACAGAAGCACCCAGGAACACATTGCAGGGTGCAGAAAGGTGGGTCGTCCATGTTGTCGCAAGTGAGAGGACATGCAGTACCACAATCAGTGTATTCCTCCCTATCTCCACATGTTTCTGCAAAGACAGGTGTTTCAACTCAACAAAATTAAAAGGATGGAATTTAGGCTTCAAGTCCAACTTGGTTACACCTATAGGTATCATAGTTAAAGTATTAGATTGGCAGATCATGTGACCTCCAATGCTAACGACAAGATGTGCATGGAGACCAGAATTGGAGGGCAAAGGAGCCAGTGTTGTTACCACTTTAAGGAGAAAAGTGCAACGAAAAATACCATTTAACCCTAAAATTAAAAAAAAAAATACTAGAAAAGCGTTAAACGTTTTTTTTTAAGTCATTAAAAGGTTCTGAACTGCAGCTAGTATTTATATAGTTTTTTATTGTAATTTTAGAATTAAATGGTATTTTTTTCGTACTTTTCTCCTTAAAGTGGTGGCGACACTGGCCCCTTTGCCTCAAACTGTGGGTCACCTTGTGCGTCCCGTTAGGAGCATTGGAGGTCACGTGGTCTGCAAATCTAATACTTTAACTATGATATCTATGGTTACACCAAGATCGCATTTAATATGCCATAAACATGCGGTCCTTTGAATTGCCATGGACCTTAAGGTTATAACATCTTGCTTACAACCACACATTCGAATTAACTCAGTGGTTATATATAACACTAAAAATATAGTAGTTATATATCATAACCAAAACGTCTTCTTTAAGAAAAAATTGGGGGCCAGCCTGGGGCAGCATCCCAAGGTAAAAAATAAAAAAGTTTTAATTAGAATTCCAATACATAAAACCTATCCATAAATCAAAACTATCCGATCTTTTGGACACCAAAATGCATTATTTTATTGGACTAAAATATATTTAACCTCAACCTTAATATAATAATATAAACACTGTTTCATTAGTCAGGAAATTTAATTTTATTTGGAAACTGTGAAAAAGTGGCACATACCATCAGGGCATTGATTGGGTTTAACACATATCCCTTCATCATTTCTAACGTATCCATCTTCACAAAAGCAGCCCTCAACACATACATCGACACACCTTATCTTTATATTTCTGTTGGCACATGTTTTAGGGCAAGCAGTGCCACAATCTTTGTACACTTCATTTGCACCACATGTGTCTATAACAAAAGCAAGAAATAACAGTTTTTATTTGTAGGCAAATGCTGTGAATATAGCAAATTAAAATTCTGTATTAGAATTATATGTCTATTATCTGTGGAATTAAGTCGAAATAATCAAAAAATTAAAAATATTCAATCTAGTTTAATTTACTGGTTGGTACTGTTTTTGTTTAAATTTATGGCATTCTGAAATAGCTTTCAATTACATGAAAACAAAATTAATATTTTTAAAGTAATCTTTTATCTGTAATAAAGTATTCAAGAATATATAATGGGCAATTGCTAGTTTAAAAACAGCCCAAAACAAATTTAAATTATATTTTGGAAGGATATATTTGGCCTGAATCATTGTCTTGTCGCACCATTCATTATCTGAAAATATTCAGAGGCTAATTAAAAAAAAAATATATATATAAGTAAAATATCACCCTCAATATCATTAATTTTTTTTTATTATTTTCAGTGCTCTACAAATAGCTAATATCCTTTAGCATGATATTTTTATTCAAATTTACTCAATTGCTTGATTACTTTCAGATATCTACAAACAGCTAATATATTTAGTATGTGCTTTTAGGAAGCAAGTCAGCTTCAGAAGAGTTTGAAAAGTATGTGATCCAAAAGTAACTTATCAAAACTCATTGATGAATAAGCATTGTGTACCTGACGGGCATTGGTAGGGTTTTACACACTTTCCTTTGTCGTTCCTGACATACCCTTCCTTACAGAAGCATCCCTTCACGCATTTGGCGATGCACTTGATCTGGTAATTCCTGTTTTCGCATGTTTTGGGACAGGCTGTACCGCACTCATTATATACCTCGTTGGAGCCACATTGTTCTGGTAAAAAAAAAAGATTTGAAGTAATTGTGGTATGAGAATACTTGCGAATAGTAAGAATCATATTTATAACTCAAAATAGTTTTAAACGCTTAACGATCAGATGATATTCAATAAAATCAGTAGGTTTTAATATTATCAGCACAGTACTACTGAACAATTCAACCTGGAAATACACAGCATGAAAAACAGAGGGCGAAACTTCACTTACACAGGAGGAATGGGTTAAAATAACTTAAGTAAAATATAGTGCTTTTTACAAAACAGAATATTTTTAATAAGAGTTATTTTTCAATCCATCTATTTTGTAGACGTAAATACTTCACAGTTTAACTTTAAGACTAAAAGTTAAGTTAGTTAACTTCCAACTATCAAACTCACACACACAAAAAAAAAAGAAAATCCAATCGTAATGAAATATCTAACTATTATATAGCCTATTTAATCAATTGACTAATAATCTATCTTTTAGCTTTTGTAAATTGGTGATGTCAGCAAATTGCTTTTTACGAACAATGCATTTTTTTTATTGAATTGTAAAATGATTGACCTAACCAGCAATTCCTACCTAAAAGGTTATAACAGAACAAATTTAACACCTCAACTATCTAAATTCTTTTTAAAAAAAAGCACTTACCTGTCTGATTGCCCTTCTTACAATCCTCCAATCTCACACAACCCCCGTTATCGTTCCTAACCAGGGGCGGCTTGCAGAAACACCCTGTCGAGCATTGTGCCCCGCAATGCTCGTTCCTCCCCTTATTGCAGCAAGTCCGTAAGCAGCCACAAGTCTGGAATTCCTCGTCATCTCTGCAGGGGTAGTAAGGGATTGGACGTACAGGGGATGTCTCTTGGACATCTGGATGTACGGGGGATGTCCGTTTGGTTCTTTTCGGCAGGGACATCTCTCCATGTGAGGATTGCAGGTGCACCATGCCATCTTCATCGGAATCGCCATCGGCTAGGGAAAAAAAGAAGTTCTATATATTAAGTTGTTGGATAGTGGTTTAGGAGCAAACAGAGCGGTGAGGTGCAACCGACCCATTGTGGGTTGGTAAAATTGATCCTAAATAAACTGTTCTTAGAATCATAGTAATCTGCAAGAAGAAAGCAGACAGCTGTGGCGGAGATGACGCAATCATGTGGTCATTCTGCTCGACTGATTCCCGGAAACACCTTCCAATATCCATCATCTTGTTCCAAAGTGTGCAGGTGAGAAATAAATGGAACTACGGTTTGAAACCTCAGCATCGTCTTTCATGATTTGCTACAAGTATTTTACTTCTGTATGCCCACTGAGTATTGTGCATCTTAAAAGTTGGAGGGCGAATTTTAACACATCTTTAATGAGCTAACTAAGAATACTGATTGTACATGAATACAAGGTGAATTACATATATATGCAGCGAACATGGAGTTAAATTGAGTTTTAACAGATTACTGAGGTTCTTAATATTGTTTTTATGGTATTTTTATTAATGACATCAGTTTGTGTTAGTGTTCAAATCATAACATAGTTAAACTTGGTTACAACACCAGCTCGTTTATAACACCATAAATGTTCGGTCCCTTAAATTACCCATAGACCTTAATGTTATAATATCTTGTTTACGACAACAATTTTAAACTCCTTGGTAATAAAGTGTTAAAAATATGTTATATCATATCGTAGGTTAAATGTCAAAAACTTTGAAAGTATAAAAGCACAGGATACATAGTTATTGTCTACGTTTATCATTAAAAAACATTTGTAAAAGCATTCAACAGCCAGAGAAAAATATGGCTTAGAAAATAATTTTTTCCCCCATTGGATTACCACTGAGGAACTTAAATTTGGAGACCCACAGTCCAGCAAGCTCATTCTCCTTTAAGCTTACCGAAACACGAAGACTTCTCCACACACTTCCCCTCTTCATTTCTGAGGTAGCCTTCGATGCAATCACAACCGGGTCCAGTTTCTCCTGAAGCCTGGCAGGCCCCTTCCCAGTACTGGCAGTCATTGCACAGATTCACATTGTCCACGTATCTCTCGTTTTCGCCACAGGTTTGCCTACTACAGTGAGTGGGTCGAAAACCTATAATTAAAATAGATACTAATTATAGTGGAATCAAGACTATCTGGTCTAATAGGGTACTTGATTAATTTTTTTATTGGCTTAAAATATTCTTATGTTAAAATATTAGACCCGCATGTTCCTTTTTTTCACATACCCCATAAAAAGGGAGTAAAATATATCTTGAAATTTGGACGAAAAATTACTCCTGAAAACGCCTTCTGGCTGTCACGTGGCATCTATGACGTCACTAGTCACTATTATAAACAAACTTTGAAACACCATTTTGGAATCATCTTTAAGCAAATTTGAACTATCCGCTTCTGTAAAACCTCCTTCTAGTATCTATATAATTATTATTTTACTAGTAAATTAGATTAAATCCACGGACCATAAATCGACTCTGGTTTTACAGTTGTAAACTTTAGATTTTAATGTTACCTTATCTCTGATATTGAGACTTCCTGCCAAATAAAAAGTGTTTAAAAATTATTTTTAATTTCTATCCAAAATTTTTTTTAAATACCCGAGTACAAATTTGGAAAAATTGCTTATTTTTCTTTTATAGAACATATAACAAACACTTCATTAACACAAAAACAACATTACCAAAAAAATTTTTGCTCGTCAAAAGGAGATTAAAAACACCCCGTATATGTGACTAAATAATCATAATTATTAAGACACAATGGTAAATCTTTAGAATCCGGTGCTGCTTGGCGCTTGTCCAAAAACAACAAATAATTGGCGAAACTCGCGTGCTTTATCATTGCCAGATTCTTTCAAGCCAATGCAACCCTAGTTTCTTTCGCTGATTTCTAAGGTTAATGGATCGCAGATAGCTACGGAAGAGTTGGAAGTCATTTTTTTTCTCCCAGGTCAACCCCAAATATCTAGTCTAATTGGAATAAACGTCGCATTAGAGCTGCACGATTGGCAATCCACTTTGGTTTGAATTAACGCCGTGCTAGAGCTACACAAGAGGCTATACAGTACGCACCCGTTTGGGGCCCCGGCAATTTTTTTTTCTCTAAAAAAACATCAGTATCCAACATCGGGCAGTACTGTAGGGCCCGTTGAAAGCCTAAATACCCGTTTGGGGCCCCGGGCAATTTTTTTTCTCTAAAAAACATCAGTATCCAACATCGGGCAGTATTGTAGGGCCCATTGAAAGCCTAAATACCCGTTTGGGGCCCCGGGCAATTTTTTTTCTCTAAAAAACATCAGTATCCAACATCGGGCAGTATTGTAGGGCCCATTGAAAGCCTAAATACCCGTTTGGGGCCCCGGGCAATTTTTTTTCTCTAAAAAAACATCAGTATCGAACATCGGGCAGTATTGTAGGGCCCATTGAAAGCCTAAATAACCGTTTGGGTCCCCGGGCAATTTTTTTTTCTCTAAAAAAACATCAGTATCCAGCATCGGGCAGTACTGTAGGGCCCGTTGAAAGCCTAAATATCCGTTTGGGGCACCGGGCAATTTTTTTTCTCTAAAAAAACATCAGTATCCAACATCGGGCAGTATTGTAGGGCCCATTAAAAGCCTAAATACCCGTTTGGGGCCCCGGGCAATTTTTTTTCTCTAAAATAACATCAGTATCGGTTAATCTTTAGAATCCGGTGCTTCTGTCGCCAACGGATTTGGCGTTTTTTGTAGGAAGCGATAAACAATTTTATTTGGTGATACGGCGAAAGATCTTTTCATCCAATTGTCGGCGCTGGTAATACTTGCGCGGAATTGTGGGTAAGAAGCCCGGATGATGTGCGCGCACAATGGAATTATTTTGTTCTTAATTTATTTTTTCCTCCAACTAACGACGCTGTTGATACTTGCGAGCGATGAATTGTGGGTAAAGTTGAGCGCGCATCGGAATTCCGGTTACGGTTAACTCCTGAATATCTGGTTTTGGTTATTACAGTAAACTCCCGTTTATCCGGAATGCTCGGGAAATTGACTCTTCCGGATAATCGAATTTTCCGGTTAATCGGAAGTCGCCAAATAGGGTTACCAAAAAATTGCCGATTTTTTCCGGAAAAAACAATAATATAGCTGCATCTTATATAATGCAAATAGGCAATGTTGCATTTATAATAAATCTAATAATTACTACGATATTTTGTATTAAAAATATTAATATTTATTAAGAAAAAAGTCGGTCTTCACTTTCAAATGCTAAAAATCTAAATACATAAATCGTCTAACCCATGGTCTAAAACTAGTAGGATATTTTAAAATGTAAACAAAATCTAGAGAATAATTGAAGAATTAAGTTATAAAAATTACTTACTTTAGATTAGAGTTGTTTACTATTTCTTGAAAATTCAAAAATATTGTAAGTTTGGAAAACGTTCTTTGGATCAAATCAGAGAATTATTTGATATTGACTTTAAGAAGATTTAAATATATATGTAAATATGTATTTGTTAAGGCATCGGTCATTATTTTAATCTTAAATGAGCGACGCAACGCTACAAGCCAAATAGCAGCGGTCAAGCTTGGCGCAATCACTTCCATGGAAGGGGTCGGAATTTCATGGCAACCATGTGGGAACGGCAAAAAAAAAATCAAAGTATCTTAGTAGTAAAAAGGTAGTTGTTCAAAGCTATACTATAAATACTACAGCCTTTTTTCTACTGTGGTGGGATTCTCCGAAATATTAGGGGACCATTGTCGACGCGCGCCGCGCTGATCCCCCTTCTCCTGTCTGATAACATTCATTGCCTCCGGCGGCTGAGAATGTGCAGACAAGCGTTTGAAACAAACATCGAATTGACACTCTTTTGGGTTTGCAATTTTTCCAAGCTATCAGTGCTCAGTAATTTCAATTTCTGTATAAAGTGCGATGTATTTTAGCTATAAAGATGCCAATCTAATTAAGCAGCACGAGAGGGAAGGGGGCATTAAATACTCTTTTAGAAGAAACGAATTTTCCGATATAATAACACATACAGTTTAAAGGTTTTAACTAATTATTTTCATTTGCTTTGGTTTAAATTTTTTGTTAGTTTTTAAGCATTGATTCGATTTGCGTAAATTTCGATTTCAATAACCGTGGGTAAATTATGTTAGAAAACTATTAACTAATAAACTTTAAGGTATCAGGGTAGTGAATTAATATATAAACTATTTAAGAAAAGACTTGAAATCAGATCAGAAATATGTATCTCCACTTAATTTATAAACGCGATCAGGCGATTCGACGACGACTTGCCATCGATGTTTGGATCCTAACGAATTTGAGAAATTAGGTAGGCCAATTAACGTTTAATTACTTGTATCATCCCCCCTTCCCAACTTTCCTAATAAGTTTTGATTCCGGATAAGCAAAATAAATTTAAACCTTTAAAATATTTTCGTTAATCAGGAGTTTCGTTTTTCAGGAATTCTTATCCAAACTAAATTCTACTTATATTCTGATTATATAAAGATTTTGTATTGTCGGTATAAGCATTTCCGTTAACCGTATAGTTTTATCCGGAATTTAATTAACCTTTATCCGGACTGCTACCGACGTCGCTCTATAAGGTTGCGCTGGGTGCCAGCTCGTCTGCCTCGTCACTTGACCTCGATTCTAAATTACGAGGCCCGGTGCCAATAGCCCTCATGTAGTTCTAGAGCGAAACCAGGAATACTACCGGAATTTAAATTTTAGTTCTATATGGAATTTAATTTCAGATTTAACCGAAAGCAATTTTCAGTTATCCGTAATGTAGTTTCGGATCGACTTAATCGTAGTTTCGGTTTTATCCGAATGTCTTTTCTTATAAAACATGATTGAAATGCTGATAGTATATTCTAAATAATTTGTACAAAATTGAACTTAAAGTCATAATTGACCAGTGTAATCAGCCTCGTAATCTTTTTTGAAGTTCTGGTTCAAGCCTAGCAATTCGCCCTTGGAATTTGTTCGGTTGAAAGGCTATTGTCGATTTTGTGATTCGCGGCAACTATTTTTACCAGAGGGGTTTATTGTATGTTGGATACATTTACGTTGCACTAGAGCTACAGGAGGATATTGCCGAATAGTCACATAATTTTAAACCGTGGTTATTGAGGCCTAAAATTGGTCTGGCACCCAACGAAACTTATAGTGACAACGGCAGATTTAAAGTGCACCAGTCCCATGCACTCGGCATTATTTATTGTGAAGCGCGATCCGTTTATGTGACTAAGTTGAAGATAGAATCTACGAAGTTATTCATCGTGGCACGATGCCTTAAACCACCGCGCCCGGTCAATTCTTTAATAGTTTTTGAAAAACATGCATTAACATAAAAAAAATTCGCAGCTAATTAGTTAAAAAGCACCATTGATTTATTCCGGATAACGGAAAAATGCTTTCGGTTAATACTGGATTTAAATTACGGATAGAACATAGAATTAAAATTTTAATTCCGGTAGAATTCTTAATGAATTTACGTCTTACTAAAGCTAAATGAGGGTTTTCGATGCTGCGCCTTGTAATTAGTAACTTCGACCAAACGATAATACCTTCAGAGCGCAATCTCAGAGCGACATCGGTAGCCGTAGCAATCCGAATAAAGTTAAATTACATAAAATTTATCTCGAATAAAACCAGTTACATGCCGGATAACGGAAAAGAAAATCACTTTCGGTCAATGCTTGATAAATTCCTGATAGAATATATGGAACAATTATTAAATTACCGGTAAATTTTTTAGATGAATTTACATCACACTAAAGCTAAATGAGTTTTTTCGGCTCCGAGCCTAGAGTAATTTGGAACTGCGATCAATTGACGAGGCCGACATCAGAGCTGGCACCCAGCGCAACATCAGTAGCAGTCCGGATGAATAAAGCTAAATTAAATAAAATTTATTTCGAATAAAACTAGAATTGAATTCCGCAGAGAATATAGATCAAAAATTTAAATTCCGGGAAGAATTTATTCAATGCTCGACTAAAGCTAAATGAGGATTTTCAATGACGGGCCTCGTAATTTAGAACTGCGATCAAGTAGCGAGGCCAACATCACAGTTAGCACAGGCAACAGAGCGACATCGGTAGAAGTCCGGATAACTATACGGTTAACGAAAGTGATTTACCGGTAATTAAAAATATTTTTTTATTTAATCTGGGTAGAATTAGAATTAAACTTCCGATAGCAGTCCGGATAAATAAATTAATTTAGTTCTAGATAATATGTCAATTCCGGAAGTGTTAAAACCGATAAATTAAGTTACATATTAATTTATTCTAGTTACGTTTCGATGGACTTGTTAACCGGATTCCCTAGTTTAATTCCGGTTAAGATTTCGTATAGTGGAAAAATATTTAAAAAAATGTTGGAATACTGCCAACTTGACGATAAATCCGACTTTCAGTTCCAAAAACACTTTTTGCGCCAAATGTGGTCGCCAAACGAAAATTTTCCTTGGAAAAATATCTGAAAAAGATTTTACTGTATTTGGCGAGAAATCGCGATTTTGGCGAAAATATATCATTTTATCGCCAAATTCCGTCGCCAAATCGGAATTTGAAATTTTCCGGATATTTGAGCTTTCCGGTTATTCGGGAGCCGGATAAACGGGCTTTTACTGTATATTTCAGTTATTTTTTTTATTCTGAATATTTTGTCGATTCGAAGAGGGCCGGTCTCCTAGCTGCCGGGGGCCCCAAACAAGATTTTATGCTTTCAACAGACTCTTCAATACTGCCTGATGTTGGATACTGATGTTTTTTTAGAGAAAAAAAAATTGCCCGGGGCCCCAAACGGGTATTTAGGCTTTCAATGGGCCCTACAATACTGCCCGATGTTCGATACTGATGTTTTTTTAGAGAAAAAAAAATTGCCCGGGGCCCCAAACGGGTATTTAGGCTTTCAATGGGCCCTACAGCACTGCCCGATGTTGGATACTGATGTTTTTTTAGAGAACAAAAAATTGCCCGGGGCCCCAAACGGGTATTTAGGCTTTCAATGGGCCCTACAATACTGCCCGATGTTCGATACTGATGTTTTTTTAGAGAAAAAAAAATTGCCCGGGGCCCCAAACGGGTATTTAGGCTTTCAATGGGCCCTACAATACTGCCCGATGTTCGATACTGATGTTTTTTTAGAGAAAAAAAAATTGCCCGGGGCCCCAAACGGGTATTTAGGCTTTCAATGGGCCCTACAATACTGCCCGATGTTCGATACTGATGTTTTTTTAGAGAAAAAAAATTGCCCGGGGCCCCAAACGGGTGTGTACTGGATAGCCACTCGCGTAGCTCTAAAGCGACGAAAATTAAAACAAAACTAAACTGCGTACTGTATAGCCTCTTGTGTAGCTCTAGTACGGCGTTAATTCAAACCAAAGTGGATTGCCAATCGTGAAAAAAAATGACTTCCAACTCTTCCGTAGCTATCTGCGATCCATTAACCTTAGAAGTCAGTGAAAGAAACTAGGGTTGCATTGGCTTGAAAGAATCTGGCAATGATAAAGTACGCGAGTTTCGCCAATTATTTGTTGTTTTTGGACAAGCGCCAAGCAGCACCGGATTCTAAAGATTTACCTCAGTATCCAACATCAGGCAGTATTGAAGAGTCTGTTGAAAGCTTAAAATTTTGTTTGGGGCCCCCGGCAGCTAGCAGACCGGCCCTCTTCGAATCGACAAAATATTCAGAATAAAAAATAACTGAAAAGTAATAACCAAAACCAGATATTCAGAGTTAACCGTAACCGCAATTCCGATGCGCGCGCAACTTTACCCACAATTCATCGCTCGCAAGTATCAACAGCGTCGTCAATAGGATGAAAAAATAAAGAACAAAATAATTCCATTGTGCGCGCACATCATCCGGGCTTCTTACCCACAATTCCGCGCAAGTATTACCAGCGCCGACAATTGGATGAAAAGATCTTTCGCCGTATCATCAAATGAAATTGTTTATCGCTTCCTACAAAAAACGCCAAATCCGTTGGCGACAGAAGCACCGGATTCTAAAGATTAACCGACACAATAATAACACATTATAAGTTAATAAAAAAACACAAAAAATAATAAATTTAAATACACAAATATACACAAAAGAAAAAAAATGAAATGTGGCAATGCCAATGCTATATAATCAAAATATTATATCACAGACAGTTATAGGTCAGCAGTTACTTTGGCAATGCCCGGAGCCGAACATGGGACCTTTTGCATGAAAGGCAGGCACGTTACTGATTGGGTCTCCCACTTTTGAAATGTGGTAACTCTTTGATCGATACAGCTATGACACGCTGTTTACCATTACATTACAAAGTAACAAAAATGCCCAAATGCGGCAAACATTTTACTTCATATTTCATACAACTCGATAATTGCAGCAACCCTACTTTAAAATTTCCAGCTTGTCCTTTCTGACAACCATTTAAACTGATCCAAATTACAAACTACAGTTGCATGAATAAACTAAACATATTTAGAGTTAGCAATAAAATCGGAGGTAGATACAAGTATTGGATACTTTTTGGAATATCGCTAAGTTTGAAATTAAGCTGTATGACAACAAATATTTAGTACCCTCTAGCAATCCACCACAAATTTAGCAATAGAAGCACCGTCGAATTATTATTAAAAGGGAAATTTAAATCATTCATTTTTTTTATATAGCTTTAACAATAAAAAACTGATCCAACATCAGTGTTTGGTTAGTAGTTACTTTGCATTTAAATAACATAACCCAGTGAATGCCTAAATAGTACTACCATTCCGGTAATAATATTAAAAATATTTAATATTAAAAGGGAATCTGTACTTAATAGGAATAAGAAATTACTCTTTGTTCCATGGCCTCTCTGAAAATTAAACAGATACTGCTAGCAATACTGTGCTTAAGTATACGTATTTCCTTTTGCGTTAAACAGACGTAAATTATGATGAAAATTAAAATTCAGTCTTGAACTAATCAAACAATTTTTTTAAAAACATAACAAAAATTCTTCAAACTAAATACAAATACGCACTGACTTATCACCCGCCAGGAAGTGGAAGTTAGCCTCTTCGACGCATGCGCATCAGCCTTCAATACTCGGCACCGAAGTTGGCGACTTCAAAGTAGTTGGCGATGGCGATTTATTTTTCGCAACAACCCATGTCGGCCGCCTTGAAGCTCGTAACGTTATATTTTTTTTGTTGAGTTTTTCGAACGTATTATGCAGATTTAGTGCCACAACTAATAAAAATATTAATAATTATTATGTGTTTATATTTTAAGGAGTCTAAGGTATGTACTTACTTTTATTAGTTTGAAAAATTGAATCTTCTACCTGTATGCACGTGGTGAGTAATGAATGAAATTTGTGTAACTTCTTTTGCTTAACTATGTTTTACGATCAAATTAATTGCCGTAGAAATTAATGCTGTTCACCATTAATCTTGAACATGTGTTTTGCTAGTCAAAAGAAATGTCTAAAATTCCTCAGCTACAAATAACGCTTGGTCTGAAGTATTGTGTGAAAATATGTAAATAACAATTTCACAATGCCGATGTAATATAGATTTCGCTAACTGTATATTGTAAAATGCTTGTAAATTGAAATGGTTTAAAATTATTCCATAGCATGCGTTGCAAGTTTAATAATTGACTAAAGTGCAAGTTAAATAACATTCTCTTTTTGTAGGATGCTGCTCAAATCGGTTTTATATCAAATATGGGCAGTAGTAATGAAAATATAAGTAAATACAGTCATTTAAATTTTTTTCTTTGTGATTCTGTATTGTCTGATGCGAAAATTTTCTACATTAAATGCTTAAATCTCTCAACTCAAAATAAAATGTTTTTATTTGATAAAAATAACTTTCTTGAAGAAAAACCCATGCCTAGAGTTAGAGAACTGCATGAAGGATTTGCAAAAACTTTTCAATTCTTAATGATTTTTCCCCCATTCTTTGTATGATGATTTTGGGATGTTAGTTCTTGTATTTATTGATATAAAATGACCTTAACAATGACGTAAGTAAAAAAAGCCGCACTGTCTTAACAGACGAAAGAATGTAACTAAATTGGAAGTGTCGTCATCGATGCATGTGCAATCAGCCTACCATGAAGAGCACAAGGTCAGTATATTCTTCTTTTAGATTTCTAATTATTAAGTGTTCTGAAAACTGCGAATAAATCTTCTGATAGTATGCACATGGTGAGTAAAACATGCAGTTTGATGGTTTAAAGAATAATAGCATAATTTCCACAGGTTACCACTAAGCTGGATTATTACGTCAAATTGAAAGTGTAAGTAAAAGAGTTACAAAATACAGCTATTATATGTTCATGTGGGTTTTCTATGATTAATAATGGATATATCCTAATGACCATCCTCTTTGATTTGTCCCAAATTAAAAGATAGTGGCATCTCATTGCAGTTTGGTTTTTCGGAATCCATTGTGGTGAGTAAGTAACACACTAAGCATGTATTATTTATAATGGAAAAATCAAGATAATAAAATATCTGTGTATAAATTTGAGAAGTAGATTCGTCATGTCGTCATCGATGCATGTGCAATCAGCCTACCATGAAGAGCACAAGGTCAGTATATTCTTCTTTTAGATTTCTAATTATTAAGTGTTCTGAAAACTGCGAATAAATCTTCTGATAGTATGCACATGGTGAGTAAAACATGCATTTTGATGGTTTAAAGAATAATAGCATAATTTCCACAGGAGGTTAACTACTTAGGCCACTTAAGGTTACCACTAAGCTGGATTATTACGTCAAATTGAAAGTGTAAGTAAGAGTTACAAAATACAGTTATTATGTTAAAGCTCTAGATTAATGGTCGCCAGTCGCCAACTGGAGACTATTACACCAAAAGTGGCTACCTAAAAATCGAACCCCAGTCGCCAAAAGTGGCTATCATATTTTTTAATTTTTGTTCAACAAATAATTAATACTGAAGCTGCATTTCTAAAATAATAATAATAAAACGCTCAGATTCGATTCTGTCGGAAAGAAAGACTTGATGACAGTTGTTACTTGTCGGTGAAATTTTCCCCTCATCATTGGCCGGTGTTTTGTGTGGATGTCACTGAGTCGGCCTCCGTGTGACGTAAATGGAGCTGGGCGACAAAAATCTTAAATGCAAATTTGATTTTCAAATCTTGCTTTACGATCGCGGCAATTTACAAGTGATTGATTTACAGCTGATTAGGATCTCAACTATTCCTTTAAACGATTCTGATATGAGAAAATTTCATGAACTATTATGGCGATTCGAATTCTCCGAAACTAATAGTATATAGTTTGTACATAAATTAATTTTCTTCTTTTAACAATGGCCAATCACATAATACTTACATATTTGGTATGATCCTTTTTTTACTGTCAATCTTTTTTATCAAAAATGTCTTTAATAAAATTGTTTTGTGGAAAATCGCAGTTTATTTTTGCCTTATATACTTAAATTTGAAACTGGCTACTATAAATCCAAATGTGGCTATCATTTTTTGTCATTCTGGTAGCCACTGGCTACTATTAAAAATTCCCAGTCTAGAGCATTATATTATATGTTCATGTGGGTTTTCTATGATTAATAATGGATATATCCTAATGACCATCCTCTTTGATTTGTCCCAAATTAAAAGATAGTGGCATCTCATTGCAGTTTGGTTTTTCGGAATCCATTGGGGTGAGTAAGTAACACACTAAGCATGCATTATTGATAATTTAAAAATCAAGATAATAAAATATCTGTATAAATTTGAGAGGTAGATTCGAGCAAATTTCCTTGACACTAAAGTTGCTGTTTTTTGCATTGCAAATTATAAGTTGTGAGTAGAAAAGATGTCATTTATAGATTTAATAGTTGTGTCCCAATTTTTTTTTTTTTATCGCACTCTCTTGTCCACCAGGAAGCGGAAATTGGCCTTCCAGGATGCGGTTGTTAATTTAAATAGTTCAGATTGTAGAACTAAAAATATAATCCATTTATTGGTATTCATGGTTTTTAATTAATAAGAATATATTTAATTTAAAGAATAAATTTGAAATATTCTTCATTTTAAGCTTATATTATTTTTTAAGTGACAAGTAAAAAAGTCGGTAATCAAATTCCCAAGAATATGCAAGATAGTATGCAATTATTGCCTTAACAAATTTTAAACTTTTGTACATTAATGCAATGCGTCTAAATTTTCGAGATATTTGATGGCAGTATTATTACTTGTACTTGTTCTCTTTAAATTAACAGGAATTTTTCCTCGGTTTTAAAAGTTTTGACAGTAGAATATTATTTAAACAATGTATTTACATCATTATTATTTGTATTAAATCACAACTGCTACTTCATTAATATTGAGTTCAATATTGTTTGTTAAGTCTAGGAATTATTCAGTTAAAAGTTTTAAAATGTATAATTCTGCTCAGCTAATTTCTATAAAATTGCAGCTGTTTTGTTCATATTATGTGTAATATATACAATAAATATTTGTTTGCATAATAAAGTGAAATTTTTAAAATGTTGTTTCTTATCTGTGTGAACAAAATAAAAAAAAATTTTATTGTAAACTTCGATGAAAAATAAAGTCAAGCTAATATAAAATTTTATATTTGTCAGTTCATTACCATTAGAAAGAATGTATTTTATGCATTCAAATTTATTAATGGAATTTTTTTTAAAATCTTAACTTGATTTTAATAATATCTTACAAATGATTTAACTTAACTGTCAAATGGTAATAAATTTAAACAAAATTTCTCGATAATTTGAAAGAAATTGATTTCCATTGTAATTTTTGTACTTTTTAATTAGCCAGGTTCAGTGGTGCCTATAAGTACTGGTTGAGGGGGTTAAAAAAATAAAACATTTTTTCGTGCTAATTGATAGTAGATAGTCATCTTTGTTATCAGTGGATTAAGAAGCTGCTATCATACCCTGTTTTCTTAATGCTTCATATGTTTCATTCCTGAATTATCGCAGAAAGGTATAAATAAAATAATACAAAACACAATATGAGCTTGGAATAAAGATTAAAATTAGTGTTTTCCCAAGTAGAACATTGTCCTTTTTTAAAACTTATCATCACTAGCTGTATTTCTGCTTATCTTCAATTGATGAATTCAGGAGATTTTGAAAAATTCTGGCAATTCAATAATTTGTTGTCAACAAAATGCATGAATGAAATACGAAAATGATATTTTAAGTTTTTATTGCTTGTTGAAGTATGTCAGCTTATGCTGTGCTGGATATGTAACCTTAAATATTAGTTCAGTATTGCTAATAAATGCATTATAACAAAAGAGATCTTTCAATAAAGCAGTTGCTTTCCCTTATATTCTAAGATTTTAACTTATCAGAATATAAATTGTTAATGTTTATAATTATCTTTAAAATCTTGTGCCTAAAGCTAATGTGACCAAATTTCTAAATCAAAACATTATATTTCCTATAACTTTCATAATAAACAACAAATAATTGAGAAATAATCGTAATTATTATCTTTATGGCAATGAAGGTATAAAAACTATTTTGTATTTTAGTGCCATATTAATATTTAAAAAAAATATATATATATAGCAAAAATTTTGCAAATCAACCTGTATAATTTGTAAATCGGATTTATAAAAACAAAATCTTCATATACATGGTGAAGATGCATTTTGCGAACCTCATTTATTCAAAAACAAAAACAGTTCACTTTGCAACAGATAGTTTACGTTAGAACGTCGCAACATGATGAAGCAATAAATGATAAGGAATGCATTACATAATTTACTTAGAGGGGACAAATTATACAGGGGGGATGATCATGTTTCAATTTTTCTTTTTCGGCAAAGGTATTGGGTTTGAAATACACTGCTCAAAACAGTTAGGGGTGAAGAATTTAATATTAAATGAGAATATGGTAAAATAAAATTAACTCTAAGACAGTTTTAGAAAATAAATTGACCATAAATTTTTTAGGGTCAATTTAGGGTGTTCTTGCATTTTTTAGATGTTTAAAAATAGATTTCAACTTCTTTTTTAACAAATAAAGTTTTGAAAAGATTGCTGTTCTAATGAAAGTTTTTTCTCCTGTTTTTTACTATTTCTTTCCGGATGTATTATGAACCTAATTTCACAAATTCTAGATTTTTAGAATGAAAATTAAAAAGTTGGGAGTGAAGTAAAAGTTGGAAGTAAAACGTGCTCGCTAATTGCGTTGATCAGTGTATATTAATTAATGCTAAGGAGGGGTTTTTCACGTTCAAGATTTACCCACACGAAAGGTAACCTAGTTTGTAACAGACTTTTTATACTTGAGTACCTGTACCACCAGATAATTTTACAACGCCGAGATGTAAGGAATATATAATTTAATATAAGTATTGAGACTAAGCGAATCCGTTACATATAAAAAAAGAACCAAAAGCATAGAAAGTATGTTAAGTTTTTTTTATAGGAAGTTCTTTGGTTTGTACAGCGATACCTTGATCCTAACCTATAGCAAGCAAAATGATTCTACTAAATTTATTAAATAAATTTATGAAATCAAATGTTATTTGTTGAAGGGAACATCAGTTTTCAAGAAACACAAAAAACGTATTAAAAAAACTAATTATTCATGATTTTTTTTTAATTTGCATAAAAAACTAATATAATTTTGCATAAAAAAAACTAATTATTTATCAACAAATGTTTAAATTTGCATAAAAACTTATTTATAATTCGTATAAAAATTAAAAATCATATTTATGTATTCAGAAAATAACAGTACAACACTGCAACCGCTTGGAAATTTCCAATTTCGTAAACATTGTAGAAATTAATACATTAATACAAGTGACGATATAATGCCAAATCTGGTTTCCATCTGGACACCAGTTTCTAAAGCTACGGCAGTCAGATTCTGGTCCGACTGTCGTATACGGCAGGCGGAACCGATATGATTGGTTGCTATTTGACTTCCTGGCGGGCGTGTAGCAACGGCCATACAAATAATCCGCCGCCTCAACAAAAGATGGAAACCAAAACAATGCCTTTGTTGCCATTTCAGAAAACTTAAAATTATATATTTATGACGTAAACGAAAACTGATTGAATGAAACCATTGATTTAAAAAAAAAAATGAATATTCGATTGGAACAATTTAACTGCCTTGAAACTTAAAGTAAATTATCGTATTAATTGATCGTAAATGGGTCGTTGAAAGCGCATTTGCTGTGGCTTAAGGAGAATGGTAGTTCTAAAGTACAAGGTTTTAAATACTAACTTCTACGAAGGTATTTCTTTGTTATTTACGCCCTTTTTACTTTGGTAAGGCAAAAGTAATAAGTATAAAATAAAACACTGAAAACGAAAGCATTATCTGGTTATTTAATAATTAATTCATAAAGTTTAAAAATAGTGTCGCCATCTGCCAGTAGTGTTTGACATTTTAAAACTGCAAAAATTGATAATTAATTAACCAGAATGACTTTTTCCTTTGAAAGCTGCTGAAATTTTCTTTTATATGTTCCTATCTGCAGTAATTTTTAATACAAAAGTTGCAAATTAAGAACTAATGAATTAATATTTTAGGATTCACCCACCACACATTCCTCTTGAAACAAAAAGAATTTAGAATAACCTTTAACTTACCACTTTGTAAAATCACACACGCCACAATCAAAGTAACGGACCACATCTTTAGACCAGAAGTGGCTCCGAAATGGTGCAAAGGTATCTCTAATTCCACCTTTTGAAGACTCAGCTGTTTGTCAAGCTGTCCATATTGCGACTTAATAGCAGCAGCAATTAGTTAATTGCGACTCTAAGTACCTACCCATGTGTTGTCCCAGGTTTTTTGTTTGCAAACTGTTGCTGACAATTCCGATGAACAAGACGTTGTTGAAATGCTTTGAAAAAACTGCATCTAACATGCCTCTCAAACATAAGTTTTAATTTCAAAATCATTTTACTAAACTTGTTTAAAGTTTAAGACTTTTAATTTAAGGGGACCGGATCGGCAAAAATTTCAAATATATATATATTTTTAATTTTAGTGTGGAAAAATCTGAGCAGAATTTAAATCACAGTTTCAATTTTTTTTTAAACGTGCCAGCGATATTCGTCTGTTTTTCAGTCCCAGGTCCTTATCTTAAATAACCTTTTACTCAGCATGTGTATTTTGATAGTTTTTCCATGTTCAATTGGTTCCTTGCGATTCAAAAGTTCATGTATTTTTTTTAATGAGTAAATATTAATTGAAATTTTGAGTAAATATAATTGATGAACTTTAGAAGACAATTATGTATGAATTTTAAGATCAGATAATTATGTATTGTTTATTTGAAATTTTGTATTCAAATAGTTGAAAAATTCCTTTTTATTGCTGTCATAAAAAGTTATATTTGTAATGCTTTAACCAAAAAGGCGAATGCAAAATCCATAATATTTTTTATTAAGTTGTATTCAAACTCTTTTTATACAAAGTATTAGCCAGATTAGACAAAAATTTAATCTCCAGGAGCATTTTAAAGTTGTCCGATAAAACGTTAATTTTTCCACTACAAATTAAATTTCTGAAAAAAAAAATGTGTTTGCAATTTTTAAAAATTTTGCGTTGTCTTTAAGCGTATTGAACTGCAAAAAAAAAAAAAAAAATTGCGAATTTTAGGGGAAAAAATAACTAATTTGGCGAGTTGAACGTCAAAAAGGTTACACGTTTATCTTCTAAAGCCTTTTTAGAGACTTAGTGGACGAGATGGCACAGCGATTAACTTATAACTTACGAATTGCGGGTTAGAAAAGCGCATAGACCAAAGACCTTTACTGATTTTAAAAAGTTTGTATATTTAATGGACATAATCGTATTTTGCTGGAATTTAGTTTATTTAAGAGGAGTCATAGGAGTCTTAAAAAGGTGCAAAGAAGGTACTACAAAGCATATAGCTTGACCTTTCTTGTAATTTTTTAACTACTCAATATATAAGTATAATTCTTTATATGTAATTCTATAAGATTTAATTATTATAAAACAAATTTTAAAATTTATGAAACTTTAGCCAAAACTAAAATAAACGATAACAAACATAAAACTATTTACAATATATACTATCCCAATTTGAAAACATTGGGATTAGGCTTGCGAGCCAAATTTTGAGGTAAAATTTATGATATGACCAAGAAAATTACATTATATTGTACAGATATGTACAAACAAAGACTTATACCTAAATTCTCAGCTCAATTTTAATTAGAAATAATTTTTTTAAAAAATTCAAATCAAAGCTTTAAATTTTTTATCAATTTTTTTAGAAAAAGGTCTTAAAATAATTTCTAATAAAAATTGAGCTGAGAATTTAGGTATAAGTCCTTGCTTGTACATATTTGTACATAATAAAGTCATTTTCTTGGTCATTTCTTCAATTTTTAACCTCAAAATTTGGCGCGCAAGCCTAATCCCAATGTGTTAAAATAGTTTCATGTTTGTTATCATTTATTTTAGTTTTGGCTAAAGTTTCATAAATTTTAAAATTTGTTTTATAATAATTAAATCTTGTAGAATTACATATCAAAAAAATCATACTCATATATTGAGTAGTTGAAAAATTACATGAAAGATCAAACTATGCTTTGTAGTAACTTCTTTGCGAATTTTTAAGACTCCTATGACCCCTTAATGCAGAAAAGTTCCCATTTGCTTTATTTTTTCTGGAAACACTTCCAGTTAAATTGTAAAGATTTTTTTTGTAGTGTTTGTTAAATTTAATTGTTGAAAAAAGTAATAACTTGGTTTTTGAATGAAATTATTGTGTTAATTTGAATTATTAACAGTAAAATAAGGCTGGAAATGCAATTTTTTTCAACATAACATATTTCTTCTTCTATAATAATAAAAGAAAGAGTCTGTCTGTGTGTCTGTCTGTGTGTATGTCTGTGGATCGCAAAAAACCTACTTAGACTGCTCTAAAAAATTCGAAATTCCTAATATAGGTTCCTTTTAATACCTACGTGTGCACCTGAGGCTTAGTTTTTTCATATTTGATTGTAATTTTTAATTAATATAATTAGTTTCAAAAAACGTCATCCACGTGGAATTGCGGGACCATAACAGGGCTTGAAAATACATGGACCGGGCCGAAACGGGGACTTGACGTCATCCTCTATTAGTTTGATTGATTGAGTTTGGTTGAGATATGCGCTCGCCCTAAGGCTGCTTCATCCTCTATTAGTGTTTGCTTTTTTAAGTGTGCATGCGCCAACACGAATTTAATTTTGTTTTGATTTTAAGTGTATTTTCACAAGTAAGCATGCCTCTAAAATTAAGCAATGCGAAGTTAACGGGTTCCCAGTAAGGCGGGACCATACTGCTAGTATAAAAATATGTTTGTTGTAAGTGCCAAATTTCCTCCTAAAACATTAAAGAAAATGTTATTAAGAATTTAGGTGGGAACTGTTAAAGGTAAGGAAGTTAAAGTAATCGGCAGGAACCTGTTATATTTGTATTGAGATTATTAGTAATATGCTCTTTCAACTAAACAAGCATCCGGAGTTATTTGTGTAATAAAACGTGAGTTGGAACGAAAAAAATAGTTTTCTATCTTTATATACATTAATCTTACTTACTAAACCAATATTTTTCCCTCCGCAAATCAGTCTCAGTCATTGTTGTCACTCGTTGGTTGAGAAAGTCATTTAACATTTTCTCAAACCAACAAAGTAACACATGTTTGGACAGATGGAATGTCATAGACCACGACAATTGATTGGAATGCAGTTTAAAAAGTGAATTGGTTCTTTTCCGCTTCTATTACACTGTAAAAAAAATTCAGGAACGTTTCTGGGAAATAGTGGGCAGCCGAGCTGCCCAATTTTTACCAGTAATCTTCCTGGAATATATCAGTAACCTTCCCCCAAAATTATGGAAACAATCCCACTTAGAGCCAGTAACTTCTCTGGAAAATACCTGGAACCTTTAAAAAAGTACATGGAACCGTTCAGAAAACTGAGCGGGCACCCAACGGAACTTCGAGCGACGTCGTACGCTGACGCCGTCGAGACTTTGAACTCCACAGATTTAACGAGCACGTCTGTCCCAGTGTACTCGGACCCATCCGTCACGAATTGGATTTTCTACTCTCTCCCAATACAGATATCCGATTTATAGGATGACTGGTAGTAGGTGGGATTCGAGCCCCCGCACTCTTGAGAAAGGCTGAATCCTGAAACGGATGCCTTAACCACTCGGCCATACGGACGGGTCTTTCATGAACTTCGTTATACCAACAACGTTACTGATTTTGAGCGAGGCGCCGCGAGCAATGGCGACGGTTCATAGCAAACGTTGCCAGATTTGAAAGGGAAAACCTGAAAATCCCAGGAACTTATCACGGAGCGATGGATACTTGAAAAAGCCAGGAAAGTTCCTGGTATATATACGGAAAGTTAAGGAAATTTTTTACAGTGTAACATTCAACAAGATGCTGTTAATTTTTAAGCTATCGTATTTCACAATTTCCTGATTTTCATCGAGTCATTTCAGGGTCTTGTATGGTAACAGATCTCCATATAATTCCAATAGGGAAACTTTAGATCCTGTTTTTTAAATAAAGTATACGAGTTGGTCTCACTAAAACTTACCAAAAAATACAGAAGGTTATTTTGCCATTAAAATAATTAATAAGTATCATTTCAAAGATATTAATTAGCTTTATAAATGAAACAAAATTTTAGTAATTATTCACAAGCTACCGATGTCAGCACTAAAGGTATGTAAATATCTATTTTTTTTAATTATAACTAATTAATATCTTTAAAATTATACTTATTAATTATTTTATAGGCTAAAAAACTTTCGTCTGTATTTTTTCGTAAGTTTTCGTACTTTATTTAAACAGAGTCAAAAGTTTCTCAATTGAAATTATATAGAGATCCGTTTACCATACAAGACCCTTAATATCGAATTGTACAATGAACAGCTGGGGAAAAAAAACCGTTACACCCCTCGTTTCTCGGCTGCTATTGGTCAAGAAATTTTGTGAAAGGAATCCATTTTTCAGGAAATAGAGTAAGGAATTGACAACTGGCAGCAAAAATTGTATTAGGGGTCGTCTACCTATTAAAACGAGTACCAACATTGAAAAATCCAATAGCAACACCCAATTTTTTTTTTTTACCTAAAAATGTTCAGCACCTTTAAAATACCCCATTTATAAAAAAATTATTATTTATTTTGCATTATTTGCTGAGATATAAGCATTCAAATTTTAACGCTCATAATGTTAAAAAAGATTCATAAACTTTTATTCCTACCTTCACAAATAAAGGAAATTAAATAAAGATTTTTTTCATTATATATTTCTTAATTTTCCAAAAACAAATCACGCAAGTTTTTTCATCAATTTTTCGATTTTAATAATTTTTAATTTAAATTTAAATAAGAAAAAATAAAACAGGAATAACAAACCCAATTTTTTTTTTACATAAATCGATAAAGTAGATCAAGTATAACCAAAATCCCGATTTTTTTTAAAAAATTCAACAACAATTATTTGCCGAATTATTGTAAAAAGACTGAAAAAGACGAATTTTAGGGACCGTGTAAAAAATTACTTGGCAAATTTAATCCAAACTTGCCTTATCGTTTGATGGTTGAAAAACGTTTGTTGATAAATGTTTGTTCAAATTATTGATGTCTGTCAAATATCTAAAAATCTTTTCTTATGTCAAGTGCACACAATGTATTTTAATTGTCTAATTCACATTAAATTATAGCGATTACTATGTTTTTAAACGGAGTTATTTCCAATACAATTTCAAAAAGTGTGTTTAATATTAACAATTAAATACCCTAAAATATTATTAGAATTTGTTTTCAGTACATTTTATTGTTTACTACATTGATTATTTAAAATGATTAGTGCCCACTTGCCTTGGTTAAAAATCATTGCCTTAATCATTCTGAGTAATTTTATTTTGCTTTCCTTAAATATTGTGTTAAGGTCGTAACCCTCGTTTTGTAATACGTGGTTTATATTACCGATACTTGCGACACATTTCAAACAAACTTTTTGCAGAAATATGAATGAAACAAAAATTATCATAAAAAACTTGAAACAAAAATTATCATAAAAAACTTAAAACATAAATGTAATAATCATGTTTGTCAATCTGATTGTAAGCATTTGAAAATCTGTTCGTTTTAAATAACCGTATATGGGTCATTCTCTGTAAATGGGACAAATTGCACTTTTAAAAACTGGAGAAAAAAATATTTTTCTAATTGAATAATTTTTATTATATGTGTTTCACATATCCATATATAGCAAAAAAAATGGTTCAGATCCCTTCAATGATTTTTTTTAATCAAATATATTTTTTTTCCACATTTGAAAACTATCGTTAACTTCTTTAGATGCTGAGCATGCGCAATAGACAATGTATTCTCATGCAGCACCGAAACCATTGCATGCCTCTTTGACTTGCCCCAAGTGCTAAGCATTGTGTTTTAGTTCAAAACGTGTGATTCAAGTCTATGTCGATTAGGCTTGGTTGAATAACAGACGCAACTAAACCTACAGTAGACATTACACGATATACATCTCTATAGGAATGCGAGTTTTTTTGTTTATGGGGAAGTTAGGTTAGGTTAGGTTAGTTTGAATTGCCGTCGCGCTACAGCTACATGAGGGCTTTTGGCGACGGACGTCGTAATTTAGAACAGCAATCAAGTGACGAGCCGACGCTGACCATACTTGAATATTGGTCAAGTATAATTTCAAAGGAATAAATTGTGTTTAAAAAGGTTATAATGTGTTAAGAGGAAACGACTCCTGATCGAGAAGAGCAGGTTAAAAAAATGCCACCGCATTTTATTTTAGTTATTCGTCATAAATATCTTGATGATAACGCGACTGTGGTTCTAAATTACGATACCCGTCATCAATAGCCTAAGTGTAGCTCTAGTGGAAAAATAATTAACAGTTTGACCCTATAACAAATGACAGTGAGTGCGACCTATAGAAAGGAAGAACATAGGCTTAATAGCTCCTTACCCCGCTAGCCAGAAGAGACAGTCACAAGAGACACACAAGGAAAGACGACACAAACACATAAGGCGCGTTTACATGAGCCATCGAATTCATGGAATGCCAAAATCTCCATTAGGGGAAAAAGAGGACGAGGAGGATTTCTAACCCAAATGATAGTCTGTGGCCGAATCCATGTCATGAAACATCAAACCCTCCTTCATTGGAGAGTTTGAGAACCCCCCTACCCTTATGAACCCTGCAATTCCGGTTCTGTCTGGGAGAAAATCCCCAAGAGGGAAAAACTGCTGAGTGTGCTTTTCAATCTATGGATTCGATGTCTCATGTAAACACGCCAAGAGACAAATAACAATATTTATTGACAAACAAAAACATCCTTTCCATACCGGAATTCGAACAAGAACCCAGCAGCACCAACACCAAAGGCTAGCACCTTAACCTTTGCGCCGCCTGGTCGGCAAGTTTGACCCCAACTCTTGATTATAACGTAGAGAAGAAACGAATAATCACTCTCGTAAAATATCTAAAGGGCATGCGTTTAAAAAAAAATTACACTTGAAGCGAAACAAACCGATCGGTATTGAATGCGCTTCGAAAAAATGATCTAAGATGAAGTTATCCAATTTGGACTGACCTTCAAAGCTGATTTGTGAGTTAGTGACGTGTGAGTGAGTGACGATTCCGTAGGAAAAGTCAAATAACATCATTTTCTTAGAATTTTTTATGAAATAAAGAGACTGTATGTTGATCTACATTTAAATGCCTACAATTTGAGACTAGTAAAGAGATTCTCGCACTTATATATAATCAGTAAATGAGGTTGAGTGAGTGACGGCAGTAAAAGACTCCCATGATATTTTTAATACTAAAAGTACTGTAAAAACGTTATCACTCATGGATTAAAACAACTGATGGCTGATTTAGAAGCCTCAATCCTTTAGGAATAATATGCCAATTTAAATTCGATTTCTTAGTCTTCCAGTAAGTTTTAAATTGAACTTTAAAGCAGTGTTGTAGGAGTAACTCTATAACCCAGGGACACATACATACTCAAAAAATTACATAAAACTACTGATGGTAGAAAAACATCAGACACATTTTCGGAAACTACAGAAACTATTTAACCATAATTAGTTCCGCCAAAAAGGATCATATATTTAAAATGGCTTTTTTTAGGACGTTGAAAGTTGTAAGAGCATGCAGGGACAGTGTGAGGGAGTGACAAATCGGGTATTTAAAAGAAATTTTATGTAAGTAAATTATAATTATTTTAAATTTTTTAAGTGGGACTAGTTAGGTTGTGGGTCAGTTTACACTAACAAATCACAAACATGCATATATAATTTAAAAATAAAGAGAAAAGTATCCGGGACATCAATTTGTCCCTTTTACAGAGAATGACCCATATGCGACTTTCTTAAAATTAAAACTTTTCATCTTCTAGCCTTTATTTTATTTCTGAATTTTTAAGTCAAAATTAAAAAAAAAACATTCGAAAAATCTCAATAATAGTGAAGAAGGTTAAATTCTAGCATCTGTTGGCTAGATTATGCTAACCCTTTTTTAGCTTGTCGTTTTGAAAAGACACAACATAAATATTTCCTTTTTCATTTAGGAGATTTCCCCCTAAATTAAGGCTTTAATATCTCAGCAAATAATGCAAAATAAATAATTATTTTTAATACATGGGATATTTCAAAGGTGCTGAATATTTTTGTGTAAAAAAATTGGGTGTTGCTATTGGAAGTGTCAAAGTTGGCATTCAGTTTAATTTGTAGACGACCCCTTATAAAATTTTCGTTATCAGTTCTAAAATTCTTACGTTATTTCCTGAAAAGACACCTTTCACAAAATTCCTTGACCAATAGCAGCCGAGAAACGAGGGGTGGAAAGTTTTTTTTTCAGCTGTACTAATGAATAAATGAAGAGATATAGTAAGTCTTGGTGAGTTATGCTTCTGTTCACCACCTAGACAATACTTCGTTACAAATACAAATACAAAAATTGTCGACCAACAACAGGCCAGAGGCCCAGCAAGGTTGGTTCAAATTATATCTAATACTTTACCCGTTTCCAATGACTATCAAGATTCTTCTTAAAATCTTCTCTCTTCGAATGAACATAATGTGATAAAGTATTCCACTCATTGACAACTCTATTGTAAAATTAATGTTTTCTTACCTCCCTTCGAAAGCACAATTTATTCAATTTCTGACCTTGTCCTCTGGTCCGGCTATTTAAGGTATAAAACCTAAGCCCTCCATGTTTCCCTGTTTTATGAACTTGAATAACTGAATTAAATCACCCCTATACCTCTCCCGACCTTAAGTTTGCAGTATAAAAATGTTCTACGAGAAAGAGGGTAAATAGTTCTCATTTTTGAGGGCGAGAATCGAATACAAAAAGGTATTTAACATTCAATAAACAAATTTATTTGTTATTTCAAGACATACATTTATTATTTTTATTAGTTTAGCTTCAGTTAGAGTGTTATTTTAATTACTTTTTCCTTCGATTTTGACGTAACAGGGCGCACGAATATCAGGGTCAAATTATCAACCAATCGAAGCAGGCGAAGCTTCGGCGCCAGCCGCGTTGTTTACGCAAATTCCTCCTCGTAGTACATTTCTCTGCTGCAAACTTAAGGTCGGTTTTGGTATAGCTCTCCCATTTTAAAGGGAATACATGTTTATAGATCTTAATCTGTTATCATAATCAATACCAGATAGATCTTTAAGTATTTTTGTAGCCCTATGGAGAACTTTTTCAAGCAACTCTATATCTTTTCTGAGGAAGGGGACCAGAACACTATCTCTCCCTGGAAGTAATTATGAGCTAAAAAATATTTTCATTTAAGTAATAACAGAAAATCATGCATGGTGAATTTTAATATTAGTTTAGTAACCTAAAAATGTAGGCATAGACAACTAAATATTTTTTAATTACAACGTTTTTCGTTTTTGCCTTTTATTCACACACATTGCTAAAAAGACTACATATAAATGCCTTTAAAATACTTTAGTTACGTTTTGAGGGTTTAAAGTTAGAAAAAAAGTCTTATTTTACGTTCTTTTAAATCCCCCTCGGCTGTCACCGAATTTCCTGTGCTAGCTCGACATTCTACTACCCTCATGGATGCAAAAACGACTTTAAAATACATTCTATTTCTTTCTCCATAAAACCTCTTCTCTTTCTACAACTTGCCATTCCACCTCCCTGGGCGAAATCCGAACGAAATGAACAACGACTTTGCATTTTCGAACAAGAAATATTTCCAACCTGCCCCCCGCGCTTTTCTATAGAACTTCTTTTTCTGAATTTTTTTGGCATGTTTTGGTTTGGTTTGGTTTGAATTATCGTCACACTAGAGCTACACGAGGGCTATTGGCGACGGGCGGCGTATTTTAGAACCACAGTCAGGTGACGAGCCACACCTGAATAGGCACCCAACGCAACCGTTAAGGGCGACATCGTGCGCAGCGTTAGGACTTTGAAGGATATTTAACGTGCAATCCCTTACACGGGGTATTATTGGTCGGACATTTTTGGCTGCACGGGCCGTTTATAGGTCGGCAGCTATTTTGGCGATGCCCGGACCCGAACCTGGGTCCTTCCGCATGCTAAGCGAGTGCTTAACCGACTGGGCTCCCCAGCCCCGGCATGTTTTGGAAAAAGTGTAACTGGAATTCTTGAATTAGTTTTGGTAAATGAACTGGAGCTACGCGAGGGCTATTAGCGACAGACTTCAAAATTTGGTGATGATACGAGTTTAGTTTAGCTTGAATTATTGTCACACTAGAGCTACACGAGGACTATTGGTGACAGGCTCAGGTTTTTGTGCTCCAAAAATTTAGTTATTCCTTTTTTTTTCATTTGAAACTTTCTGAAATTATTCTTGAATAGCATCTGTACACGATAAGATAACGATGTAATATACAGGGTGGTTATAAAATAACGCTCGCTATTCGGAGTGGTCTGTAGCTTCAATGAATAATCCAAATGCAACGAACTTTGAGACACTTACTAATCAAGAAGAGGGGAAAAGAATGGAATCATAAAAAACAAACTCGTCACTTGACCAGGGTTCTAAATAACGTGACGTAATTGGATGTGTTGGCCGTAAGTTTCCATAATTGGCTACGCCTCGTAATTTAGAACCTTGGTCAAGAGACGATTTTCCTTTTTATGATTCCATTCTTTTTCGAAAAAAAGAAACTCGTCTCCTGACCAGGGTTCTAAATTACGAGGCGTAATTAGCAGTGTAGGCCGTAATTGGCTATAATTGACGACGCCTTGTGATTAAGAACACTGGTCTAGAGACGAGTTTGTTTTTTATGATTATTCTTTTCTCTGATTATTTTTTATCATTCTATCTTTTTTATGATTCCATTCTTTTTCCTCTTTCTTGATTAGTAAGTGTCTCAATGTTTGATGCATTTGGATTATTCATTCAAGCTGCAGACCACTCCGAATAGCGAGAGTTATTTTATAACCACCCTGTATACACGTAACTTTTCTTAAAACAAAAGTTTTCGGGGCCGTGGATAGCCTAGTGGTTAAGGCCTCGTTCTCCTAATTGGAAGGTCCCGCCATCGAGTCCCGATGCCACTGAAGACCCACCGAGTATATGCGAAGTACGTTTCGTTTTTTGTAAGCTTTATGGGCGGTCATTGAGCAGCATCTGTCATTTATGTTTGTGTTGTGTCTGTTTTGACGACGGTTTATAAGTGGGTCTCTGACCAAGCACACAAACCTGAATATATGTCTACCAACTAACCATCAGCAAAAGTATTCGACAGCCAAAGAAGTTAACGTTTCCCAAATGAAATCAATCAATCTCAAAAAATTGTAACTGCACAGAAGAATTTACAGTTAGTTTTGCATATAAAATGATGAACAGTATCAATAAAATATAAAACTGGCATCAAAAGATGAAAAAAATATCTTTGTAAAGAATTTTGTTTTCAAAACTGATTTATTTTACCCCATGACCGTCTCTCCTGAATAATTTACGAATTAATACTTTGTAACAACACTATGTCAAAAATGCTGATCATCTCTTCATAATGTAAGTTTTCAACTTTAAATCTCATTTTTCTCAGAATAATGTTTTTTCAGGTTTATGTACTTTTTTTTCTCCAAAACGACTTTATGAATATAAATAAATTTTTTACAGGATAATTGTTTCAAGGTTTTGCGATTACTAAAATGAGCATTTCTCAAAATTTGAAGGGCAAAAAAATATATTGGTAATTTTGTGATGTTAAAATGCTTTTGTTTAAAAAAATAACATATTTCCTTAAATAATATATATATATATATATTTTTGAAAAACTATAAGGGGTCGTCTTCAGAATAAAATAACCCAGTTTTTTTATAATATAGTTAATTTATTTAATATTACAGTTTTTTTACTTCTAAGTTTTTCAAAACAATGTTTTGAAGCAGAAGAGTACTATAAAAGTTCAGAATGTTATTTAATAATTTTTAGATTCTATCTCAAAACTCTAAAAGTAAAACTCTAGTTCTTTATGAGATATTTGCAGTATTACGGTTTCTGTTAAAAAAAACCATATTATTGGCAATTAAAAATTTAAAGTGCAAATAAAAAATAATTTTGTTATTTGCTTATTCTTAATTGTCCCTCGTAAAATGGAGGTAAATAAGAATTTAATGAATTGTTTGTAAATAGCTCCATTATTATACCAAAACCGACCTTAAGTTTGCAGTATACAAATGTTCTACGAGAAAAAGGGTAAATAGTTCTCATTTTTGAGTGCGAGAATCGAATACAAAAAGGTATTTCACATTCAATAAACAAATTTATTTGTTATTTCAAGACATAAATTTATTATTTTTATTAGTTAAGCTTCAGTTAGAGTGTTATTTTAATTATTTTTTCCTTCGATTTTGACGTAACAGGGCGCACGAATATCAGGGTCGAAAGGAGAGCCAATCAGAGTACGCGAAATTGCGGCGCCAGCCGGGTTGTTTACCAAGTTTCCTCCGCTCAGTACATTTCTCTGCTGCAAACTTAAGCTCGGTTTTGGTATAGTTAATAATAATGGAGTTATTTTCAAGAAATAAACAGTTAAACAGGGGTGCAATTGTTAAAGATACCTCATCGACCATCCGATATTAATTTCGGAGCTTCTTTTGAAATGAACAATTTGAACGGGGATGAGCGTGGTTTGTTTGTGGGAAAGATAACAAAGCCTTACGTAACTGTGGTGTCACTGTAGGAGCGACCGTCCTAGTTCAGATGAATTACCTGCCAAGTGGTCTGTGTGTGGGGTTTTAAGGTAGGCGAATACCCAAAATCCTAAAATTTTTACTATTACTTTAACCTTTTCCAAATTTGGCATAGTGATTTCAAATATAATGAGCAATGCTATTTGGGCATTTTTTTATTCAAATATAATGTATTTATTTTAACGGTGTTTCTTTTACTCAAAAAAAAGGTTTACGCTAACAAGTCTACCACATTGAATTTTCCTCCTATAAACATTAATTATGTGTTAAATTCTCCGTTTTGAAGTGATACATGCAATGACCCTCTAGAGTTCCATACAAATTACAAGAAAAGATGTTATTAAGAAAAATGTCATGAATTTAACTAAAAAAAAGTTTTTTTTTCGATCAACTTACACTTGAACATTAAAAAAAAAACTACTATATTTGCACCAGATGTTAGAGGCTTATAGCACAGATATATATTGGAATATCATCTGTAAAAAATTTCAGGTAAATTAATGTTAAACTTTTTATACTAGAAGTATTGACGTAAACCCCTTTTTTTAGTGAAAAACACCGTTTAAATTAAAGCATAGAAATTCAACACAAGCCTATGGTTAAAAATATTCTGAGAGCTTATCATAGTAGAAATATTATTATTCAAAATGAAAGCATTGCATCCGTATAATTATATTCAAGAGTTCGCTTTTAAAGTTGGGTAATTACAAAGATTCCTACCCTTATCCTCCAATAAAAAATGTTCGATGATAAAGTTTAAACAAGTTGGTTTGTTACAGAATCTGTCACTTACACCGCTTCCACACAACATTTACGCACAACAGGCAACACGCTAACAACACCTCAGAAACAAATTCGCCAAAGCAGGGCCTTAAGCTAGTTCTAATTCAAACTTTTATAAGTCAAAATTAATAATTTTCTTTAATCTTCTTCTGCAGATTTGATCATTAATCTTTATCGTTTGCTAATTATTATTATTTTTTTTGAAGTTCTAAGGATAATTATATATTTTATAAATTTCTACTTTTTTGCAGCCCCAAGTTTACATTTCGAAAAATAAATTTATGAAATTGTTACTTTAAAAAAAAAGCGAAACTTTGCATATTTTTATGCAAATTTAGAATTTTTTATGCATCTTTCTTCATTCATATGTGGGTCATTCTCTGTAAAAGGGACAAATTGATGTCCCGGATACTTTTCTCTTTATTTTTAAATTATATATGCATGTTTGTGATTTGTTAGTGTAAACTGACCCACAACCTAACTAGTCCCACTTAAAAAATTTAAAATAATTATAATTTACTTACATAAAATTTCTTTTAAATACCCGATTTGTCACTCCCTCACACTGTCCCTGCATGCTCTTACAACTTTCAACGTCCTAAAAAAAGCCATTTTAAATATATGATCCTTTTTGGCGGAACTAATTATGGTTAAATAGTTTCTGTAGTTTCCGAAAATGTGTCTGATGTTTTTCTACCATCAGTAGTTTTATGTAATTTTTTGAGTATGTATGTGTCCCTGGGTTATAGAGTTACTCCTACAACACTGCTTTAAAGTTCAATTTAAAACTTACTGGAAGACTAAGAAATCGAATTTAAATTGGCATATTATTCCTAAAGGATTGAGGCTTCTAAATCAGCCATCAGTTGTTTTAATCCATGAGTGATAACGTTTTTACAGTACTTTTAGTATTAAAAATATCATGGGAGTCTTTTACTGCCGTCACTCACTCAACCTCATTTACTGATTATATATAAGTGCGAGAATCTCTTTACTAGTCTCAAATTGTAGGCATTTAAATGTAGATCAACATACAGTCTCTTTATTTCATAAAAAATTCTAAGAAAATGATGTTATTTGACTTTTCCTACGGAATCGTCACTCACTCACACGTCACTAACTCACAAATCAGCTTTGAAGGTCAGTCCAAATTGGATAACTTCATCTTAGATCATTTTTTCGAAGCGCATTCAATACCGATCGGTTTGTTTCGCTTCAAGTGTAATTTTTTTTTAAACGCATGCCCTTTAGATATTTTACGAGAGTGATTATTCGTTTCTTCTCTACGTTATAATCAAGAGTTGGGGTCAAACTTGCCGACCAGGCGGCGCAAAGGTTAAGGTGCTAGCCTTTGGTGTTGGTGCTGCTGGGTTCTTGTTCGAATTCCGGTATGGAAAGGATGTTTTTGTTTGTCAATAAATATTGTTATTTGTCTCTTGGCGTGTTTACATGAGACATCGAATCCATAGATTGAAAAGCACACTCAGCAGTTTTTCCCTCTTGGGGATTTTCTCCCAGACAGAACCGGAATTGCAGGGTTCATAAGGGTAGGGGGGTTCTCAAACTCTCCAATGAAGGAGGGTTTGATGTTTCATGACATGGATTCGGCCACAGACTATCATTTGGGTTAGAAATCCTGCTCGTCCTCTTTTTCCCCTAATGGAGATTTTGGCATTCCATGAATTCGATGGCTCATGTAAACGCGCCTTATGTGTTTGTGTCGTCTTTCCTTGTGTGTCTCTTGTGACTGTCTCTTCTGGCTAGCGGGGTAAGGAGCTATTAAGCCTATGTTCTTCCTTTCTATAGGTAGCACTCACTGTCATTTGTTATAGGGTCAAACTGTTAATTATTTTTCCACTAGAGCTACACTTAGGCTATTGATGACGGGTATCGTAATTTAGAACCACAGTCGCGTTATCATCAAGATATTTATGACGAATAACTAAAATAAAATGCGGTGGCATTTTTTTAACCTGCTCTTCTCGATCAGGAGTCGTTTCCTCTTAACACATTATAACCTTTTTAAACACAATTTATTCCTTTGAAATTATACTTGACCAATATTCAAGTATGGTCAGCGTCGGCTCGTCACTTGATTGCTGTTCTAAATTACGACGTCCGTCGCCAAAAGCCCTCATGTAGCTGTAGCGCGACGGCAATTCAAACTAACCTAACCTAACCTAACTTCCCCATAAACAAAAAAACTCGCATTCCTATAGAGATGTATATCGTGTAATGTCTACTGTAGGTTTAGTTGCGTCTGTTATTCAACCAAGCCTAATCGACATAGACTTGAATCACACGTTTTGAACTAAAACACAATGCTTAGCACTTGGGGCAAGTCAAAGAGGCATGCAATGGTTTCGGTGCTGCATGAGAATACATTGTCTATTGCGCATGCTCAGCATCTAAAGAAGTTAACGATAGTTTTCAAATGTGGAAAAAAAATATATTTGATTAAAAAAAATCATTGAAGGGATCTGAACCATTTTTTTTGCTATATATGGATATGTGAAACACATATAATAAAAATTATTCAATTAGAAAAATATTTTTTTCTCCAGTTTTTAAAAGTGCAATTTGTCCCATTTACAGAGAATGACCCATGTAATGAACCTTCAAAATAACTTTATTGTGCAATTAAAACAATCCAAATTGAATTATATCACAAAAATAAATATTTTTCAAGAATTTTATTCTTATTTTTAATAAAGTTTCTCGGACGTTTGATGTCATGGCAACAGTGAAAATATTGAATAAAAAAGGAATTCGCATGTTATTTCAATGTCGATTAAATTTTTAGTTATTTAAATTTTAAATAAACTTCTAATTAAATTTTTTAATGAAATTTGGAATGTAGCCTACTCTGATTTTTTGCTTCAAAATGACGTATCCCACTTGTTTGTGAGACTTGCGGTTCGTTCTGTGAAAGTGGGTGACAGACGGACAGACGGACTGAACGATTACAAAACCTTCCACTTTTTACGTTATAAACGTAGTGGGGAAGCTAAAATATACAAAGTGATGTTTAAAAAAAATCTAGGGCGCATTTAGAAATAATTAAATTTATTGTTAGGTCATTTTTAAGTGATCCAATGTGACGTTAACTAACTAATACACTCTCTTACTAAAAAAAACAAATAAAAATTATAAACATTTGTTTAAATATACGAAATAAATTGACTTCAACACAAGACGCTGAAAAAAATATTATTTAAATTTACATAAGCAAATCCTGTGCGTATATGATTAGTGCGATGCAAAAATCTAATGTAAATACAAAATGAAAAAATTAATAACAATAACGATAATAATAATAACAACACTAATAATAATAATAATAATAGAAATTTCAAAGAAAATAGCTTAAATAAAACTCGGAGTACTTTCTAGAGATACTTTGGAAATATTAGAAAGACTACTGCTATTAAAAAATAGGGGGGTAAAATCAAGCATTTTCAAAATCATCTCATTAAAAACCTACTTTTTAATTAATTTTCATGGAATTTTTTTTGTATATATATGCATTTGAACTGTTTTGATTTCAAATATATAGATATTTGTAATTTTTTCCCTACTATATGCTCCAATATCTGGCAATTTAGAGAACATAGTTTCATGCCCTCATTTTCCCCCAGGGTGGGGAAAAATGGGGGTATCTCAAATTTAAGAATATAATGAAATCAGAAATCCTTTATATAAAGATCAAATTGAAACAAAATCATCCCTTATATTCCTCTTCAATTTCTTTTAGAAAAGCTAACTTTTAGAAATAATAATAATAGTAGAATAATAGAATATTTAATCAAAAGAGCATATATTCCTCTACACTCTTAAAACGAACGAGCGATTTTAACTCAATCTGAGTTAATTTTCACTCCTCCAGTCTAGAAAATACACTTCTCCGAAAGGAGTGGATCCTTTGTGTGTTTAACCTCCGACAGGATCACTCCAAACGAGTGATTTTAACTCAGTCTGAGTTAATATTCACTCCTTTCCAGTGTCGAAAATGCACTTCTCCTACTGGAGTGGATTTCACTCTTTTGTTTTAAGAGTGTACTATTAAATTGGGGCTCCTGTAAAACTATACAGATTGCACTGAACTTTACAAAATAATCTTCATTGTCTATTTCTGGAAATAATTAATAGTTTACCATCTTTGATGCGGTTAAGTATTTTATATGATAAGTTCTAGTTTGTATCATTTAATAAACTAATTGCAAATAAAACATTACACGTGGCATGTCTTCTGGGCGAATTCTTAAATGTGCATTGTTAAGCTTAATGTATTAAATTAAATTTAAAAAATCTTATTAAACCTTAAAATCTTATTAATTAATCTTATTATTTTGAGTTTTTTAATAACACTGTACGTTTTAATTGCATTAACATGGTTTTTAACTAATATCCTACAATTTCCAATTTAAGTTCATTCCAAAACTCCTTTACATCTTACAGTAACAGTTAAACCTAACCATACCACCACTTTACCCCACTGCCTAAAAATAACATAATATTGGTATTTTTCTGAGCTACTTTTAGCAGAAATACTCTTCAAGAATGTGGCTATTGCATGTCACAATTCTTTAGAGCACGGCATGTTTCATAAAATAAATAGAACAAAGTTTTTACGAGTGAATTCTAAGAGCTGAAACAAAATTAATTTAAGAACAAGAATCTAAATGAATTAATTTTTTTGCCAGATTCTAAAAACCAAATAAAAATAATGAGATATCATCTAAAAATAATATTTCAAAGAAAAAGTCTAAGAAAAGTAAATGTATAGTGGGAAAATGTATATATTTTTAACATACCCCCATTTTCCCCCCTACCCCCCTTATCCATTTAAGCGTAACTATTCTATAGATGCTATGAAAGAGATAGACATTAAGCTTATAATTCGATAGTTTATATTTTGCTTAAAATATAATAAATACTTCGATTAACTTTACTTACTCCAAATACAGTATTTTATCCCACCCCAAACACATTTATCAATGTCGATAATTTGTTTATTCTGGGAAATTTCACTTTAAATGTGATAAGAAATGTTCATTTGCATATCCGAAATATTTTTAACATTTTTAAAATCAATATTTTTATTGCTCAAAAGGTGTGAATGCCATATGTGCTGTTTTTTTTACCTGTTTTACCTCACCAGACCCTATTGCTTTTGTTTGAGAAACAAAAGTTTTATCTATATTTTTTATGTGAAGATACTAATGTTAAGCGGATAATTACGACCATAGTGATAATAGTGAATATTAAAATTCTGCTAATAGTGAAAAAAGAATTTGATTAACAAGTATTAGCAATGTTCCTAATTCAAAAATTTTAAAAAGTGATTTTGCATTTTTTGCGATGAGTGTTTTTTTTTTATTTTTAAAATACCTTATTATTTTTTTAGACATTAAAACACCAACTTTACCTAATTCTTAAAAACTACATACAGGCAACCGAAGTTGGGGGGGGGGGGGATTTAGTTGTTCTTAATAGAAATTTTGCTTTATATTTACTCCTAATTCAGCTTCATGTAATCACATGGAAGAAAGTGTAAAATTTTAGTAAATTTAGTTGCTGTTACATAATGTTTAAACATTAAGCATTGAATAATTTATAAGTATTTTTAAATCTAACGTGCTGTGATACATACTCATACACATAATACTTTAAATTCTTAATTATCTCATTTCTTCCCTCTTTTCAAAAACAATTCTTTCGTAACTTTTGATGTCAACCGAGGATTGATGTTCTCCAGTTGTTCAAATTTGGGAAATGAGACGACTCTTTGGTGGTCGTAGATGAAATCCACGGCGCACTTCATCAGCTGCTCGTCAGAGTGCGTGTCTGCCAAGACGAGTGCATCGCACACGTTGTCCACTGTCAGACCGGCTTTCAGGATGTCGGCGCACTTCTGCTTCAGGGTGTGGACAGCGTACTTGTCCGCCGCGTAGTACAGAGCCGATGCCTCTTCCCACTGCATGTTTTCGAGCGAGTCGCCGTACAGGAAGACCAGCAACCTGTCCACGGTCTCGCTGTCCACGTCGTCGATGTCCACCACCCCCGATCGACCCTCGATCGTCTCGTCCTTCTCGAACATGGCGCGGAAGACCGGCGATCGGGCGGCCAAGATAATCCTGTGGGCCGAGAAGGATTTCCCCTCGGTGTTGATTGTCGCGTCACTGAGAATACTTTCCCTGTACAGCTGAAGGAAGTCTTCACTCAAAGGCCCGATTACTGCTCCAGGAATGCTCTCTGCTTTAAGAATTCGGGACGGAGTAGGAAATATCTGGTTTTTGTAGTCGTTATGATGTATAACTATGGATTCCAAACGAAGGTTAATCTGGGCGCTGATGTCATCGGGAACTACTATAGTTTGTTTACACTCGGTACGCAAGGAATTAAACACTTCTTTTTCATGATATTTTGCCTCAGTCATTCCTAGTAAACCACACATAATCTTGCAATTCACGAAGGAAAAACATCCGTCTATAATTGGTAGCAATTCAGCACATGCATTGAGATGTTTGCGCTTAAGATTCAGGCTCATATTAAATAGTAGATTATCTTTGTTGATAATCTTTTTGTGGAAAGTAGGCCTGTACTTTTTTCTAGGCGGGAGAGGATCGTTGATATACCAGCAGAATTCAACTTTTTTTATAACTGAATGGATGCGAAACTTGCCATTCTTCATTGCTTTCTTTTTCATATTACAATCGAGTGTCAGTGTGTCCTGGTAATCAATGATCGAATGTACCTCTCTCTTGTTGCTGTTAAAAAAAGTCTTTTCTATAGTAAATATCGGTAAATATTCATGGTTGAGACCTTTATGGCATACAAATTCACCACAAGTAGATGATTTAAAGACAATATCGCAATTATCGGGATTCAACATTTGGTTTAAACAGACGAGTTGGACATTTAAGTAGTCGCTTGTCATAAACTGCCTGACACTTAGTGACCACCACAGTGCATCTCCATCTGCAGTTTCCATCTTCCAAGCGGCCGATACCAACTCGCCAGCGTTAGCAAGCAGAAAAATGTCGAAGTTCTCGATCTCCCAAATAAGGCTGAAACGCCCCTCTACGTCCATGTTTGAAAAAGCGACTATCACACTTCGATGCTCTACGGTGAAATGAGGGTAAATAACAGCTGCAAAGAAGATAACATTTTTATTTTTATTTTATTTTTATCAGTCAGTTTACTTTGGTGATAAGCGTTGTTGAATAGAAGAGATACTGGTGCAATAACAGAACAGCCAACAATGTAAATGAAAAAAGTCTTCTTTTTAAACCCTCAATACCAATGAGTTCCGTTGATCATTCTACACTACTCAAAATAATTAGGGGAGCACTTTGAGTACTTTTGTTTACCCTTTCATTTCCAACTTCTTATTTCACATCATAAAAATCTATGATTTGTGAAATAGATTCATTATGCCTCCAGAATGAAATGGTTAAAAAAGCGGAAAATATTAATTTTTTAACTAAAATTTAAGGGGAGAAATATTGGCATCATAAATTTTGAACAAATTATAACAATAATTTTTTCAAAACTTTATTTGTAAAAAAGATGTAAAATCAATTTTTAAACATCCAAGTAAACAAAAGTGAAGAATTTAAGGTAAATTTATTTCCTAAAATTTTTTGGGAGGGAATTTTATTTTACCATGTTTTTCATAGTTTCATTTAATTAAAATAAACATTATTTAATTCTTCAAAAGACATGATTCTTGCATCTAATGATAAATACGTGCGAACAGTGCCGGATTTAAAGGCCTGGGGCCCCTAGGCACTTGAAATTTGGAGCCACCCACCACCTAGAAGCTATTTTGGAAATTTAGAAAATTTAATGCACTAGTGCTAATTTAATGCGCTAGTTAAACCATGCGTTCCCCTAATTGTTGAGAGCAGTGTGTAATGGTAAGACAAGAAAGAAACCGGCTCATGGTGACTTATTGCTTCCCTGTTTTTACAGGATGGCACTGGACAACTCTATAGGCCATACCTACAGTGACGTCAATCGTTACCTTAAGGTAGGCAAATACCCAACATTCTAAAATTTTTACTATTACTTTAATCTTTTCCAAATTTGGCATAGTGATTTCAAATATAATGAACAATGCTCTTTAGGCAAGTTTTTTTATTACAATATAATTGATTTATTTTAAATAACAAAATGAAAATTTCCATTTTACAGTAACAAACGATTTCACATTTCAAACTATTATTGTTGCTCGTCTATTTTGAACGCGCTGAAAGTGTATAAAATTATTCCATCGGGAAAAATATGAACGGTTATTGATGCGTAAAATTATAAAAAATGTAGAAATTTACTTATGTTGCGTTGAACTTTGCCTTGTTAAGTGTTCTTAAATTGTTACAAAAGTATGAGAGAACAATTAACCGAATATCGGAAAAATGTATCTTTATAAACAAGTTTACCAACTAAAACATATACCTAAACTTAAAACATATCGTGGCTCCCATAAAAATAAATATTGTTGTCTCGTTATTCAATGGTGCTCAGAATAGGAATCCTTGGCATACATAATTTTAAACTTTAATAACTAAACTAAAAATGTGTGTGTTGACTATACAGTTGAAATAAGCTTGCAAATGGGAAAAAAGTTGACCGTCATCACCATTAACTTTTCATCCTTTGCAGGGCTCCTACCTTTCCTTACTGAAGTGCCCCAAAACGCCTGAACAACTAAGGATTCGATAATGTTATTCCTATCAAATATTACGCGGAAGCAAAAATCCTGCGTAGCGAAAGGGTTATCATATTCGGATGAACCTATGGACTACACTTGTCATTTTAGAGATGGTAGCTCCCAGAGGACATCAAGTGATTCGATGAAATAACTTGTCAAATATTCATCCAAATGTAATAAAAACTTAGATTTTAGGGTTTTTGAGAGCGCTTAACATTTCTAAGTTATGACGACGGACCCTCATGCAGATTTTGTGTCATGGAATTAACTCAGAATGTTATTTATTTACAAAGTCAAAAAGATCTGATTCCTTAGGATGACTAATGGCCGAAATAATCACTAGTGGGTACTTTTTCGGTACTACAGATGGTACGCAGCTGTACAGCTGCGGAAATAAAAAAAAGTACCACTAGTGATTATTTCTGCCGTTAGTCACTCTATAGAATCGGACCTTTTTGAAATTGTAATCAATTAACATTCTGAGTTAATTGCATGATACAAATTTTGCATAAGGGATCATCTTCATATTAAAAATGTTACTAACTATAAAATTTCCAATAGTAACACCCCTTTTTGAGTCCATATTTCAAATCTACGACCTATGTTAAGACGAAATGTAAAATTTTGTTAGTTTTTAAGCATTATTAGGGGAGTTAGAGACGTGCAAAGTTTAGGTGCCATAATGATAAATGAGTTGCACATAAAAAACTATCCCAATCTATAAATAATTAAGATAATGAAACGAATTTTTTACTGAAAAGAAATTATAACAACCCAAACAAAGTGCATTCAATATTGGGGTATTTAAAACAATTTTTATATTTTAAAATAATTATTATTTTAATTTTTAAAAAAATTATGAATAGAAACCCCTTAATATTTTTACAGAAATATATTTAAGACATGAAGTTTAAGCAAAATCCCAATTTTTAATTTCTTTTATTCATAATTTGCTGAGTAAATCACAAAATACTTTTTAATTGCGCTTCAGGGGACTGTGTATAAGATTATATATGAACTTGATAAACAAATACGGCTTTGGAAAGGAAGATAAACATCAACCAACAACCTTGAGATGGTCCCCCATAGGACATCAAGTAATTCGTTGGAATAACTCGTTAAATATTCATCCAAATGTAACAAAAACTAAGATTTAGGGGTTTTCGAGGATGCTTAACATTTCTAAATAATCAAATATGGGTGTTACTATTGGAAATTTCAAAATTGTTAACATTTTTAATATGAAGACCTCCCCTTATGAAAATTTTGTTTCATGCAATTTACTTAGGATGTTATTTATTCACAAAGTCAAAAAGGTCCGATTCCATAGGATGACTAACGGCCGAAATAATCTCACTTGGGTATTTTTTGATACAGGACAATTCCATTTCGCTTTTTCCCTGCCAAGGAAAACTCGTATTTCGGGGATGAGAAATTCTCCTACCTTGTGAGGTTAAAGGGTTAAATGAGTTGCACATAAAAAACTATCCCAATCTATAAATAAAAAAGATAATGAAATGAATTTTTAACTGAAAAGAAATTATTATAACCCAAACAAAATGCATTCAATATTGGGGTATTTAAAACAATTTTTATATTTTTTAATAACTATTATATTAATTTCTTTAAAAAATATGAATAGAAACCCCTTAATATTTTTACAGAAATAAATTCAAGACAGGAAGTTTAAGCGAAATCCCAATTCTTAAAAAAATTTGTTCATAATTTGCTTAGTAAATCCCAAAATATTTTTTAATTACCCTTTAGGGGACTATGCATAAGCTTACATGCGTAATTGATAAATAAAGACGGCCTTGCATGCATGCTTGCTTGGCATTTAGAGATGGTCCCCAAAAGATCCACAAGTGATTCGATTGAATAACTCATCTAATATTCATTCAAATGTAACAAAAACAAAGATTTAAGGGTTTTCGATAGTGCTTAACATTTCTAAGTTATTAAAATTGGGTGTTGCTATTGGAAATTTCAAAGTTCGCAACATTTTTAATATGAAGACGGCCCCTTATGCAAATTTTGTGTCATGCATTTAACTCAGAACGTTAATTGTTCACAATCTCAAAAAGGTCCGATTGTAAAGGGTGACTAATGGTTGAAATAATCACTAGTGGTACTTTTTTTTATTTCCGCAGCTGTACCATCTGTAGCACCGATAGCCTTCGTGTAGCTCTAGTACAGTTCAATTAACCCCTCATCACGAAATTCTCCCTCTAGTGGCGCCCTGTGGATCCTCGATAGCCTTCATGTAGATCTAGTATAAGCTCAATCCGCCCACCTCCAGAAAATCCCTTCCTCTAGTTAGTAGAACCCTCTGTAGCATCGATGGTCTTCCTGTAGCTCTAGTACCAGTTCAATTAACCACCCATCAGAAATCCCACTCCTTCTATATCATCGAAAGCCTTTGCGTACACTCTTAAAACAAACACTCCTAATTTAACTCAGTCTGAGTGGATTTCACTCCTCCAGACTGGAAAATGCACTTCTCCTTTTGGAGTGGATCCTTTGTGTGTTAAACCTCCGTCAGGATCACTCCAAACGAGTGATTTTAACTCAGTCTGAGAAAATATGCATGCCTTTAGGGTGTCGAAAATGCACTTCTCCAACTGGAGTGGATTTCACTCTTTTGTTTTAAGAGTGTAGTTCTAGCACGAATGTATTCCTACCCCCTCCAACAAATCCCTCCCTCTAGTGGCGCCCTCTGGAGCATCCCTGCTCCCCGGCATCTTCCGGGATGAGGCAAACACCATCCCGCGTCTCGATGCAAGCAGATCCCTGCTCTCCATCCTCCGTTTCTACTACAGAGAAAAACGATTTGCAGCGCATAAGGATTTTTCTTCGGTGGGTGTTCGTGACATTGCATTGGTGTGGACTGTGTTGTTTGGAGTGACTGAGTGAAGGTTTTTTTTGACCATCGAAGGTTTGGCGAAGGTTTTTTTTCGACCATCAGCAGTGAATGTAAAAGGTAAGGTAATTGAAGAGTAAAAACGATTATTGTCAAGTTTTTAATATTCTGTTAGAGTTCTTGACTTAACCTTTCCGAATGGCGAGGAAATTGGCATATGTATAGTTGTTATCACTGCATAGATTTTAAATTTATATTATTGCAAATAACATTATATGTTTTAAATACCAGAATTAGGTTTATTTTTGAATAGATGATTTTAAAAACATGTCCGAATGAAAAAATTAACTTGTGTATAAAAATCTATGATTTATAATATTTTGAAATGTAAGGTATTGTAAGAAGAACATTTTCAAATGAAAAAAGTACATTGTAAATAAAAATTTATTAAGTGTAAAATTTCAGGTATTGTAAGAAAGTCATTTCCGAATGAAAAAAGTACATTGAAAATAAAAATTTATTATTTATTAAATTTTAAATTTTAAGGTATTGGTATTAAAAAATTTCCCAATGAAAAAAGTACATTGTATATCATTTTTTTTAATTATAAAATTTTAAAAATTAAGGTATTGTAAGAAAATCATTTCCGAATGAAAAAGTACATTGTAAATAAAATGTATTGATTATAAAATTAAAAAAAATTAAGGTTATTGAAAGGAAGAGGTTCATAAAATACCGAAAAAACCGTGTCTAACGACCAGAGGTTAATAAGTTTACTACAACATTTGGTTAAATTAAATGACTTTAATCTAAATCATCAATTTTCTTTCCTTCAACAATTTTCAAGAGTATGAGGGATTTAATCAATGATAGAAGTATCGCTAATTTAAAAAGTAAATAAATAGCACCTGACTAAAGCAATGGAACGAAAAAGTGATTGGACGTGTGACCAACTCTCTGAAGTATTCGATGATTAGGTTTAACCCAATTATGCAAGAAAGCCAGTATTAAATAAAAAAAAATACTGCTTCTGTTCTTTCCTAAGAAAATTGGTTAGTAATCGTTTTTAGTATTCATTCTTGATTCATATGTTTAAATTTATTATGATATGATTCTTTATTAATTTTTCAAACAGGAGCAATAATTCTGAATATATTTTTTGTGGTATATATCCGGAGGCTCAATCTTTGCCTGTAATTAGTAATAGGGTTATAGTAATGCATATTGCAAATTTCTTTTATTTTTAGAAATAATATGTTAATTTGAATGTACAGAATCCTTTATTATATGCTTCTTGCCATGATAACTACTTGACTTGTTAAAGACTATTATTGCATTTTTCATCAAGTAAAACAACTTATGAATTTAAATATATTTCCTCTAAATAATAATACTTTCACGACCCACTTGAATATGTTCAATTTACAGCAGTTATTTGAAGTGTTAGATTAATAAAATTTTCCGACTATAGTTTACATGATCATAAATATTATATGTTAGTGTGATTGTTAGATTAATTTAAATAATTGAAGAATAAAATGTAGGGGAGACCGGGGCTAGTTTTCTCATGGGGTTAGTTTTACAATCTGTCTTATATATATGGTTATGGACCTAACGAGGTTCCAACTGGTTTTTATGATTATGCCGACAGCTTATTGTTTTTATCGCATAATGCCCGGAAAATTAAAAAGTGAATTTGAAAATATGACTTTTTGAGTTTAAAATACTTTTATATTCGAAATTTTAATATGTTTAAAACAAAGCATACAAATATCTGTAGAATATTTGTGGAATCCTCTGTTAGTAGATCTATCTTTTATTTTCTATAAAAAAAAATGCAATGGAAAACAAAAATTTCGGACGATTTTTTTTGAATAACTATCTTTTTGTCAATGCGTCATTTTTCAAAGCACGTTGTAATATAATCTAATATTTGCTCACACAATGCACCCACGAATTTGACCTCACAGTTCTAGAAATAATTGTTTACTTTTACAACATTTTTTACTTTTGTTTTAACCTGTATACATTTTCAGGGGTTCTCTAAAAGTTGTTTCATAACAAGAGTAGTGTACTCGATGAAAAACAACTCGCAGGGTGGTATTGAAATAACATGAGTACAGTCGACTTACCTGTTTGGTTGAATTGAAATTATTTCGGTAAAAATTCAAGAATAAAATATATACATAAAAAAATTCACGCTAATTTCTTGAGCTATTGGTTTTTAGTGTTTCATCTACAAAAAAGACGCAGATGTGATATATTGCTATCAGGTAGACTAGCTAAAGGATAATTACCATTATTGCTGGGGAATCCTGTTGGTAAGGCGTCTGTGCGAATCTTCAAGGGTTCTGGACAGGTGTTGTCAAAATAGCTGTCTGTCTATAAACAGTTTGTGGAACTAAATGTGTGAAGAATAGCTCCCCTTGTAGGGTTTATAGTATTTAAAAGTATGTTTACCCCCGATAACGAACCTATAAAAATATTCGTTAGCAGGTGTAAAAGTACACAATTTTATTTCTTTCCCTTTTCTATAGCTCGAGAAGCACAAACTACCACCGCTAACTCAAGCACTCCTTTCCAATATTAATAAATTAGATTGAGTGTCATCTGGGTGGATAGCCGATGCACTTTGGGATGGGAATGAAGACTGAAGCCCTACTTTAGCAAGTTGGTTGGTATACATATATTTTCAGGCTTGTATGCTTGCTCAGAGAGCCGCTTATAAACCTTCGTCAGACAGTAACAACACACAAGTAAGACAGTCACAACACACACACTCACTCACACTAACTTGCACACATATACGTGACAGATACTGCCATCTATCACGCGCCACCTCCACAATTTAGACATGTCCCTGAAGGGGAGGGAAATAGTCTCCGGGAACCTGTACCCGTGGGAAACTGCACAATGACCGCCCACAGGACTTTCGGACCCAACAGATTTAACGAGCACGTACTCCGCATGTACTCGGTGAGTTTTCAGCGACCAGGTTTCGATCGCGGGACCTTCCGATCCGTAGATCGCTACTCTGACCACAGGGAGCCTCACAGCCCATTAGCAAGTTGAAGTAAGGGAATGAAACGGAACAGAACACTCATTCGAGTATAGGACCAGGGCTAATTCGAATGAGTGTTCCGGCGCTGGGGAGCCCAGTTGGTTAGGCATTCTCCTATCATCGTAAGGTCCCAGGTTCGAGTCTGAGCATCGCCAAATGACTGCCGACCTATAAACGGTCCCTGCAGATAAAAATGGCCGACGAATAATACTTCGTGTGCAGGGAGTGCTCTTTAAATATCCTTCAAAGTCCTGAGGCAGCTTACGAAGTCGCCCTTAACCGTTGCGATGGGTGCCTACTCAGGTGCTGGCTCGTCACTTGATTGTTTATCTAAAATACTACGCCCGTCGCCAATAGCCCTCGTGCAGCTCTAATGCGACCATAATTCAAACTAAACTAAACCTAAATGAGTTTTCCGTTTCGCTGACTGATCATACGTTTATCGAGTTGTCACTTCGGAATCGGTTGGTTGGTAGACAGATATTTTCAGGCTTGTGTGCTTGGTCGCAAGGACCCGCTTATAAACCATCGTCAAGTAGGACAACACAAGACACACACAAACACATATGACATATGTTGCCATCTGTCGCCACCTCCGCAATTTAGACATGTCCCTGAAGGTTCGGAATCGTATTACATGAAATTTACTTTACCCCCCCCCACACACAAACCCCAAAATCCAATTGATAAAAACATTTACGAACATGTGAAAAAATACACAATTCTTTCCCATCTCTACAGCATGAGACTCACAAACTACTAAAACTAACCCAAGCACTTCTCTCTTCCCAATATTAATAAATTAGATTGTCATCTGGGTGGATAGCTGATGCACTTTGGGATGGGAATGAAGACTGAAGCCCTACTTCAGTACGTTGGATATGAGGATAGGACCAGGGTTAATTCGAATGAGTTTTCCGTTTCGTTGACTGATCAGGCAAGTTTCGTCTGACTGATTGTTTATTGAGTCGCAATTTCGTTATTGGTTTGGATGACTGGGCATGATTTGTTTATTTTGGTGCGATTAATTATTCATGGGGCGAGTGTTAAAGCGATGATTGAGTTTGGGATGGAAATTTGTCAATGTATTGTTTTTGTTGTTGGTTTCAATTATTATTAGATATGAGAAGGGTGGTTGGCAAGGCCCATAGAGTTAGGAAAGAGAATAGAGCGACCCATGTACGTGAGCTGTAACGCACAAAAGAAGCGCTAGAGCGATGGATCTTGGGATACCTCTGTGCCAGTTTCGGTTACTATGTCAGGCGCAGTAGCTCAAAAAAGGCTAAAGCGGTGCATCTTTGGATACCTTAGTGCTGGTATGTTATGCGCAGTAGCTCTGAAAACCTGACTGCACTGCTTCAAACCATTTGAACTGATAGACCCCTCTACTTCGCCTTCCTAACTCTATGGTAAGGCACTATGTCGAATGATCCACACATGACGATTGTAAGAAAATTTATTTTTATCAAACACATTCCTCTAGGTAGACTTTTGCTGGAATGTCAAAATTTATCTTTTTTGATCAAAGTTATTATTTTACTACCCAAACAGTAGAGGACAATTTTTTAAGTTTTTTGCCGACCAGTTTATCCAGTACCATGTCTTTATATCTTTTCTAAACTTCTCCGCTTTGAATGTCATATAAATAATACTAATGATTGCGTAAGAACATTCATTTAAAATATTGATAGATGGCGTGAATATGCATTTGAATATAAAAAGATAACCGATGCAACTTTTTAAGAAAAATTCATGGAAATGTCACTTCAAATTCATTAAAAAAAATACTTCAGTTCATTAAAATTAAAAATGTAAACTCTTAGCAGACCAAAACAATTACGCTCTTAGAATGGCTATAAATTAGAATTGGCTTGTAACATTTGAAGCAACTACTTACAGCTTTCGTTCCTACATTTCCTATCTCTCTTGGTACTCTATTTCTTAGTCACATTAATTCACCAGTCGAGTTTTGAAATAAAAAAAAAGTTCTTACCAATGGTACATTTGGGCCGGCATTAACTGTAAGCCTACTTTTGGGTCACTCTGTATTGTAGTTAATAAACTTATATTTCTTAGTCACATTAATTCACCAGTCGAGTTTTGAAATAAAAAAAAGTTCTTACCAATGGTACATTTGGGCCGGCATAAACAGTAAGCCTACTTTTGGGTCACTCTGTATTGTTGTTAATAAACTTATATTTCTTAGTCACATTAATTCACCAGTCGAGTTTTGAAATAAAAAAAAGTTCTTACCAATTGTGTATTTGGGCCGGCATTAACTGTAAGTCTACTTTTGGGTCACTCTGTATTGTAGTTAATATACTTTAATCTCAGTAATATATTTTGCTAATTGTTTTTCAGTTATAAAGTATTCTTAATGAATTCCTAAACATTCTAAAATGAAAAAGCTTTGTGTAAAAGTTTCCGGTATTTCTGTCTTTACAAACTTGCCCTTACTTGCATTAAATAAACATGATTGTGCATTTTTAGATCCCATGCCACTAGAAATATTTCCAGATTATTTATATCGATAAACTGTTGTCGAACTGACATTGCGCACAGCGTAGGATGACGTTTGTATTTGGTTTGTCAACAAAGACTCATAGATACATAGATACACCTCAGGCAATAAAAATTCCGAATTGAGCGGAAATGTACTACCATGTATGTATATGGTTTGTTTAAGTAGAATGGAAGGTAAACAGTGTTGGATGATTTTTGATACATATTTAGAAGTACATTGAGAATTTAACTAAAGGTCAGTTATCCTATATTTGGCTGAAAATAATTTGTAGTTAATGAAGTTACAGTTTAATTCAATCAAAACAAAATACTTGTCAAAATAAGGTTAAGTTCCTATAAAAGACTAGTTATTTGCAATTGTAACAATAAATTTAGAAATTTTATGTAATTAACCATGGAAAAATGGTGTTAGTCTTCAGCAGCACACTATTTGCAGCACAATAAAATGACATGGTTTTTTTTTTACAGTATGTCCAAGCGGACGGGAGACTTAAAGTCACATCTTCACAAATTGAATCCATAATAAGACTTTCTAAAATCTTTGATTCTTAAAAAAAAAAAGAGTTTTTTTTTAAAATTGTATACTACTAAAAAAAAATTCATAAAGTTTATTAATAGCTTCATCCGAAATAATGAAAACACCATTTACCATTAGAAATATAATAAATTAATATTACCTTTCGTTTTTATCTACATACCTTATTATTTATTAATGGAAAAACACTTTCGCTGCTATTTTCTTACCATTATTAATTAAACAACCCTATGTTTTTTTCAACGCTATGCGGGAGAAATGATTGCTGAGATGTTGGAATATTTGCCGTTTTTCCATCTCTAAAAAACGTCTTCCAGGTGCTGTGATTAATTAAAAAACTTTTTTCTCTTCCGAGCCTGTTTTGAGAAAGTTGAAAATCTTTTTCGCCGTTTCTTGCTTCTCGTTTTCTTTGACTTTGCAAAATGAGCTCAAAATTTGTTTGAGTTTCTTCTTCGAATTGAATCTTTAAATGTAAAAAAGGGTCAAGTTCGTTGGAAAATTTCCTTCTAGGCTCTTGCCTTTGACAATTTCATGGTACAAGAGGCGTGTACGGAATTCTTCCTGGGAATTTTACCCTTTTTTTTGCATTTGGTGATTCAATTGCATTTTTGTTTTTTTGCAGCCATTATTTGGTTTAGAGCCGTTTGCTGTTTCCGACCACGTATTTTACTTGAATTCGAAATGTGGTGTTACAAAAAAGTTTTTTTTTATTCAATCTAATAAGGGTTTCATTTTAATTTCCTTTAAATGTGAAAGTTTTGTGTTGTTTGCGCTTAAAAAAATAAGAGTTAACTTATTATTATACTTGGACCATTTATATATTTGTGAAATATTATCTTACGATTTCATTAAGCTTTTGAGGGTTCTAGAATTTAGCAAGTAAGGATGTTTTTAATTTTATAAAAACAAATATTTTTTACAATGAGTATTTGCTCGAGGCCTTTGCGGCTGGTTTCGTAAAAAGCTATAAAAAAAACATCATGTAAATGAACTTTCAGCGCTCACTTTATTTTTTATTTTTTTTTAAACAACAAATGCCTCGAAACCTCAAGGCAAAATTATTATGAGCTGACGTAAATTTATGCAAAGTATGTCTAGTGCACAAAACATATTAAGGAAAAGTTATTTTGCTATTAAATAATTTTCTATTCAGTTATTAAAATTTAAATTTTTAAAAAATTATTACTCAGTTTTCATGAATTTTTCTAGTTTAAACTGAGGTAAAATGAAATATTAATTATCTTATAATTAAGTAAATTGAATTTCTTTCATTGGCCGGAAAGTGCTTTTTCCAGAGAGATATTTCGAACAATTTAAAGAACTGATATTTATTATCACTAGCTCCTTAATTGCTTACGATATTTTCGCTTTCTTTTTCTTTGGTGAGAAACACAAAATGAGCGTTACTTTCAGACGATATTTTCTATAAACCTTAATTATCGGTCTTCGAATTATTTTGTGTGGCAAAATGGCAACGAAAAAAAAATGCCGAAGAATATTGTTTTGAAATTAACTTTTATAGAACACGAAATAAAAAAAAGGGTTTTCGTTTATTAATGTCATGTCTGTTAGCGAAAACTCATTAACGCGGCAATTCAGTGTGTACAGGGAGGTATTATTATTTTGCGAAATTATCAATTTCGAAGAACCGCACATAAAGTTAAGAATATGGAGATGCTTGGCGAGAAATAAAGTGAATCCACCAGAAAGTCGCCAAGCAGCCCTAATAAGCCCAATCAATGTTAGTTCAAGCTTAAACGCATAATTTTATTCTCTAAAGAACGTTAATTAAGAAGCAACAAAATCATGATTTGCCTAGTTGTAGGCCATAGCAAGAGGTCTGATTTTATTCAAGAAGTTACTAATTTCCTCCACAGGTAATAAAAAGTGTTGGGATTATAGTTTTTTATTTCAAAAAGTTAAAAGTCGGTAAGCTATTGAAAATTAAGCTGTAGAACAGCGCCAAATTGTTCGCCGAGAGCGTTTGTTTGGGCTTACCTTAAGACAATGGATAGCTTCATTTGGCGAACTGATTTTTGGATTGGTTTTTGTCCTTCAGCGTCTCCATCTACTTCCTAACTCTATGGAACCTCGGCCACCGAACTTTATTTTCAATTTATTCTACTTCCCAAATGAGCGAAGAACATAAAAGAGTGGCGGGAAAGTTTACCTAAGTTAAAAAGGCGCGCTTTTATGACCGTTGCCACTTTCGATCGAGAAAACTTCTTGGGGATTTCTTTCTTGTTTGGTTTTTTAATAATCATGCGTGGCTCGACCGATAGCTCGTTTGAAAGAAAGAGGTTGTGGAACTTCATTAGCCTCTTCTTTTGTGGGCTCGTAATAAGTTTGGTAATTTAGGGTGGCAACAAGCGAGTTTTCTCATTTCTTACGCAGCCACTCCATTTTCATTAGCTACTTTATTCTGTGAGATGATCCCTTATTTTATTAACATGAAACTTTGTTAATATTATGATAAACATGACGAAGTTTCTGGAATTGGATTATTTAATATTAAGGAAGCTTTACATAATATTCATAACTTTTTTTATACTGATGCATCCTTATTGTTATACCCCTGAATTAATTGCATTTGTAACGAGCAGAAACCTTTATATTTCCCCCTTGATTGTAGCGAAAGAAAATTTATTTCATTAAATCAAAAATGTCAACAAATTCTGTTTTCTTTTAATATTTAAAAGACACTCAAGTATTCGATTGAAAATTCTGTGATGTAAAAATATATTTTTTTAAAAGCAAAAATATGTTTAAAAAATCAAGTTTTAAAATGGAAATGTCTTCAAACTTTGTTGAGGTGTTTTTTTTTTGGACTTTTCACACATGTCTGTAGAATTTGTAGTTTGGGCTGTGTAAGCTGGTGACTGACAGACGGGCTGGATTAGCCTTAATAGAAGCTACAATATTTTACGTTAGAAACGTTGTTAGGAATCTCAAACTTAACCTTAAATACATTAGTTTTAATTTAAATAAATATTGAGGCACATATCACTTGGTTAAAAATCTTCCTAGACTTTGCTTCATTATGCGTGCCAATCATTGAGGTAAATCTTATGAAATATTTTGATACTTCAGATGAGTTAGAATCTCATTAAAACTTGTATAACATTTTACGTCAACACTGTTGTCTATGTAACCTTGTATTCTTTGGATGAACATTATATACGTCCCATTAACATTGCAAACACGCAGCCCAAGTAGCAAAAATCGTTGGCACAACGTTGGCCCTTCGTTTTCTTCCACGGTTGGACAGCGGTAGGATTTGGCACACTTGCCAACAGTCACCCAACCAACCAAACACCAACGATGGGCCAACAGAGTTGCTAACCGTTGGGCCAATGAAGTTATCTTTTAAATACCAACGATGGCCCAACCATAATTTTCCTTATGAACCAACAATGGCCCAACTAAATTTTACCAAAGCAGCCAACGATGGCCCAACCAAGCTTCACTATACAGGATATCCACTAAACCCCCATACCCCGTCCTTTTTCGATCGGGCTTGCTAATGGTAAGTCTATGGGGGAAAATGGTTTTTATTCCAAAAAAAGCAATGAAATTATATGAATATTTTGATGCGTTATTTTTTAAACTCATAAAACTCCAATAAAATTGTGCTTTTAGAAGTTATTTCTTTAAAAACGTCATTTACTTTTTTTAATAGAAAAATTTTGATTAAAAAAAGTACGTTTTTGAAAAAATAACCTCTAAAAGCACAAATTTATTGGAGTTATAAGAGTTTAAAAAAAAACACATCAAAATATTCCTATAATTTCATTACTTTTTTTGGAATATAAACCATTTCTAGACTTACCATTAGCAAGTTCGATCGTAGGAGGACCAGGTATGGGGGTGATGAGCAGCCGTAAGTGACCCAATACCTACTTCTATATTGTTCATTATAAATGTCCAATTCCAAAAATGTTCCAAATCTTATTTTTTTTGTAAATAATTTTTTTAAACTAAAAACCCCCCCTTTAAACTGATTCTCAACTTTATTCAGAAAATTTTGTAACTTAGAGGCATTTATCATGAGCAGCTATTGGGCCACATTTGTGGACCAACATTTAAATATTTAAAGTAATGTAAAACTTTAACTGAATTTTATTAATCTATTCACTAATTTTACAAAAAGTATAAAACAAGCTCACAATATTGACCACAGACAGCATTGACATTTTTTCAAAGTGATAAATTTTCTATGAACCGTATAAGATGGTTAGGTTAAGGTAATACAAAAACATAAATTATTTTGCGCTTCAACCCATAAAGTATCTAAAACATAAGCCACACTTCAGTTTATCTATTTTAAGCCTCTGGAACACAAGAAAAAGGGTTTTTGAGTGGCTATGTTTGAGCCAAATTTAATATGCATAAGTCGAAACACATCATTGAATGTTTGAACCCATTTTGCAAAATCAAACTTCAAAATATATCTTGCACACAATGTCAGAGGATATCTGAAATTATGTATTGTGTCTCTACATACCAAAGATACAGCAAGAAGGTGTAATTGTATCACCTGCTTTTCACAATCAAATTTTCCAGGAGGTACACCCAATCATTAGAGATTTGTTGGAGAAATGTTTATAAAGGTGAAAAGCATATTTAAAGTTTTAAAAAAATACCAAAACATGAACATTACACAGTCTTTTTTTAAACTCTGCTATTATATTTGTTAATTCATTTATATTAGATACTGTGTATGGAAACATAAAATTTGAAAGTTTATTTAGTTGTTGAAATGCGAAAAAGACAGACAGACAAGTCTTAATTTACCAAAAGGGAAGATGTAATAGTAGGGCATGGATATGTTGTCATATTAAAAATGCACAATTCAGATTTTTCTTTGTTATGGTATACTTGACAAAACTCCCGTAAGTCAGTATATTTCAGCAATTTTAAAATGCCTCTATGCTTCTGACAGTTCTTGATTTATTGTATTCTTCAGCCTCAATTATGCTGAGAGCAATTGCTTTTGAAATGTTTGAGTTTTCAATTGCACTCTTTTTCCTTCTGGAGAAAGTCTTCTGCTGCTATCAACTGCTTTCTTCAAAGATGTGGGATATCCTGTAAATATGCTGGGAACGACATCCTTCTTTAGCCTTTTAACTTGTAGAGGCGCAGAAAAACGTTGCCCTGTCTTGCTATTAATATGCGACACCTCATATTCAAAATCAGCATTTCCGAAATGCAATTCACAGACCTATACAAAAATTAAAATAAGATGTTACATTTTTCAATAAAAACAATAACCAAAAAGTCATCTTAATTTTCTTGCACTGTTCTACTTATTACAGTAATTTTTTGAGGAAGTCTGGGGAAAATATATTTGGCCGATAAAAGATATTGAACATGTACAAATTACTCAAGAAAAGAAAGTTCTTTTGACCTTTCACTGATTCACAGGAAAATCCATTTTTTTTCTGAATTATTAACATCATGTGTAAAAAAACACATTGACTATTAAATTCTAAAATCTAATTTCTCCCACTTTAAATACCAACACTCATATGAGGAAATACTTCATTATTTCTTAAGTTTAAACATATTTTATCAGATATCAAAAAATATATAATGGGTTGTATTTTATATGGAATGTAGATTACATTGATACAGGGTTGTTATGTTTAAAACATTTCGTTTTAAACAATTGTTTTTAACATGTTGAAAACTTAGTAATAAAAACACGTTTAAAACAATTTATTTTCTTACTGAAAGGAGAAGGAAAATATGATGGATGGAAAATTACTTTGTGCAAAAAAGAAGTCTAATAAAATTGCTCATAGAAGAAAATCACCAGGAATTGACTATATCATGCTTAAAATAGTCAAATAGTTCAAAATACTTTATAAATTTCAATCATTGCACAATAGGTTTTGTTATGGCATTTTCAGCTGTAAACAAATTCTTCGCTGACCAAGCAAGTGTTTTTGTTCATAATTATTTATTGGCCAAATACAGCAGTTCATTTGTAGAAAAATGAAATAAAAAAAAAACATAGTTATTCTAACACTAGACAACAGAGATTTGAAGCATTCTAATTGTTATGAAAAAACTTAAGGAATTGTCCTAATTGTTTATCATGCTTGTACAGAAAATATTGTAAATTATAAAAATAAAATAGATTTGTACTTTTGAACTAGTCGTAGGATGGAAGTCTTTTCTTTGTATCGCAGCAAGCCCTGCCTTTTTCAACCCCACTTCTTTTGGAAACCAGTACACGGATACTGCAGGCCCGGAGTCCTAATTCCCTTTACATAAGGGAACGCAGCAGCAACTTGGCATTGATTACCTAAAAGCAAGATTATAATTAAAAACTCACATTATAATAAATAAAAACACACATATAATTAAATTATAAAACACTAAACAAACTGAATATTACCTTATAAAATCTACTAGGCATAACATTTTCTAGTTTTTATTTTACATTATTAATTAATAAATGTACCATTCTGTAAGTTTTGTTATCTAAAAGAGGTATTTTGTTTTAAGATCATTTAGTGACAGTTGTAATATCTTAGTTCAAGAAAGAAAATGTAGCTAACTTACACTACGCATTAAAATGTTAACTTGCAATTTCCCCAAATTAATATAGCATAATAATGACACTTAATAATTGTCATCCCAATGCATAGTTTTACACTTATACTACGCTTAGTGTTTGTTTACTTATATAAAAGCAGTGTTTACAAAGATGTTTTCCAAAGCACAAAAACTTTCTACAATATTAATACACTTAATCATTTATTAGACATTTTAGTATTCGTATACTTAAGATATCTTGTTTAAAAAGTTATTTATATGCATTGCAATACATCATGAAAATTGTTTACAAGTATAGCAATCGATCTTAAGCTGACGAATACAAAACTAACACATATTATATAATTGTAAGTTAAATAATTACTCACCTCAAAATAAATAGTGGTCTTGTCTTCTTTACTTCGAAATTAATATATTTCTATTCATTCATTTACGCAGCGTCGTCGTCCAATGCGTTTCAATGGCGAAAATTTGAAAACAACCGGTCTTCCGTTAGTGACGTCAGAGGTGAAAGTTGAAGTGTTTTGCGTCGCGCTATATGTTGAGAATTTAACGGCGAGTTGAGTTGAGAGATCCCCAGATAGCACGTACACTTACAGTAAGTTTGCTTTTGATGTGATCCATCCGATCATTGCAAGTGTGACGTCATATGTTTGAATTTCGTTTGCTTCTAGCTTGCAGAAAATCCGTTTGCTTCAGAATGTAGTTGCGATGTCTTTCAACAGATGGCAGTAGAAACTTCTTCCAAGATATCCTCAGAATTTCCCCCTATTCTCACCACGGGGGGGAAGGCGTGACCATACCCTCGTTTGGTTTTCCAGGAAGCCGCGTGGGGGTTTCTCTCCGCTTCCCCCCCCCCCTCCCCCTCCCCAATCTAACCACCTTTTAAAACACGACGCTCACGTCTATTTTTGTCGTTTCTTTAAGACCCCCCGGGGACGAGGGGATGGGGAAACACATTTTGCGTTGTAATCTCAAGAACTGAAGCTTCTCCGAAAACTATTGGTATCCCCAACTAATTAGTTTCGGTCACCCGTCGGGCTGTCGTCGTGTAACGCCGGACGCTCTTTCTAGCACATGGCGATTTGTGAGAACAACTTGGTTTATTTCGGACAGACGGATAATTTCCACTATCCGAATGATTTTAATTTTTTTGAGAAATTTGGAGTATTAATTTTTCATACTACCGGAAGATGGTCAAGCACATATTAAAATATTACGTAGTTTTATTGTTTATTGCTGCACCTTTGCATCTCGTATATCGAAAATTATTAGAAAGAAAAAAGTGCCACTTTACTAAAATTTTGATGCTAGTGAATGCAAAGTTTCAGACTTTACAGGCAAGAAAATCTCCATAGTTATGATTTACTAGATTTTAATATGGCGACACAAAGAAGGAAACGAGGGTTTTCAAAATAGTTATAAACAAGGATTTATCAAAATTTAATTCGTTAAAATAATCGAAAAAAGAAAACCAAATTTGTAACAAGGATAAAAAAAAAATGCTGAAAAACCCTGAAATTTTATATGCACATTACACGGTTTACTGCGCTCAGGGATAGGATAGTTTACATTTTTTAAAAACTTTTAACTTCTGACACATATGTAGTATATAAAGAATTTTTTAAACAAATATATATTTTAAATGTGTTTTGAAAGTATTCTTAAATAATTAACCTTTAATACTTCCTGATTTTAGTGAATGTTGAGGTTTTAAGTTCTAAAATCGCACAGAGTTTATTTTGAATTAGTTTTAAGTACAACATGAATAGTATTAAGTTTTAAAGTGTAATTATTCACGATCTATTGGGAATATTTAAGTTTTTGGATGCTTTAACTCTACGAAATCCATTCTTGACAGGCATTAGAACAACCCGTCTATCACTTCCGAATGGTACGATTTCTGTCAGCTTTCTTTTTATTCTTATGTAGACAATTTTTAATAAAAAAAATTGCATTCTGAACTTAATGTATAGTTAAAATACTTGATCATACATTAAAAACTAATACATTTATTTAAGGGGAGATCATAGTTAAAAATGACCAAAAAATTGAATTTTTGAAACCAGTATTTTCTGATAGATGTTTTTCACAAAACTATGTAATTTTCAACACATAGTGTCGTATCGTTGGTTTACGTTCCGACAACTTTGCCTAATTGGATTTTTTCGGTGAGAACCTTTTATCGTAGAGTTAAGTGAAGGACCATTTTCCCAGCCTCAATGATAGTTTTTTTCTAAGAAGCAGTGTCGTAAAACCCCATTGTTAAGAAGATTCTGCAGACGGCTGTCGCCAAGAATCGTTGCAAATCATTGAGATGGACCACACAGGATGACACGTTTATGACCTAACACTGAGGGGGGTGTCGTAAAAGATTCCAGGAAATTTTGTAAGAGGGAGGGATTCTCCCAGGTTACGGTATTGGTCAATGGGTGTGACAAAGAAAGACTGGTTATCCTATCTTTGGACGAGGGGGGAGTTTGTGGTTTGTTGAACCAATAAGAGAAAAGGGGAAGTGAGAAACGGCCGAGGATATCAAGACGATTTTTTTGAAGTAGAGGATTATTAGAAAATATTCGGGGAAGATAGAGATTCCACCTCCAGACTGGATGCAAAAAAATGCACGGAGAGGCCACATGCTAAAAAAATGACTGAGAGACAACGACAGAGACTTCGAGTCGATCAACCGATGGCTGAGTCAACATTGGCCTGAGTGGTCTGCATCCCGCACCTACTACGCCTCTACATCTCTGAGAGCGAGAGATCCCTCAACCGTCAGCCCCTGCGATCTCGGAGGAGAGATCCCGCAACCGCCAGCCCCTGCGATCTCTGATGGGAGATTCCACAACCGCAAGCCCCTGCGATCTCTGAGGAGAGATTCCTCAACCGTCAGCCCCTGCGATCTCGGAGGAGAGATCCCGCAACCGCCAGCCCCTGCGATCTCTGATGGGAGATTCCGCAACCGCCAGCCCCTGCGATCTCTGAGGAGAGATTCCACAACCGCAAGCCCCTGCGATCTCGGATGGGAGATTCCACAGTCACAAGCCCCTGCGATCGCTGAATGAGAGATCCCACAACCGCCAGCCCCCAGCATAGCCCCATCAGCAGCCTAACTCCGAGGTCATTCACGAGGTCCCGCAGGCCCCAGCATCTATAGCCGAGATCCTGCAGCCCCAGCCTCCATCCCACTGTGCCCAGAACTATTGTAGAGACAATTTTGTGAACTTTTTTTTCCAAAGCCATTCCTGCCGATGAACGGGAAAGTAGTAAGTTTGGAAAAATCTTTTGTTATATTCACTTTCATGCAAGATCCCAAAAGGCAATAACTTTGATTTTTTTTTAATTTCGGAAGTATTTTGAAGTCCTCCTCCTGTCAGAATATAATTGGCATACACAAAGTTGTATTTTACATAACAAGTTATTTGACATAATTTTTATTATGCTTTTATTTGTCTTCGATATATATTTATACATATTAATTTTTTTAATTGACCTCTAGACCCTCTTAAAATTATCTTAGTATTTTAATTATTTTTATATCATTACCCCTATTTGAAATATTGCCATAAATATCGTCCTTAGCAATAACATGTATTTTATTGTCCAAAATAAATATATGTATTTTTAAAATTAATTTGTCATATCTTTTTTTCTGTGTCATACTTAATGCTGGTTCATATTTCTATAATTTCACTACATTGGGGCTAACCCTATTACGTATTTACGGCCATTTTATAATGTTACAGAGAGAATTAAATCTTCTAAAATTAAGTTCATAAAGGCACATTATGACAGTTGGTGCCATGACCTTTCGGAACTAAATAGTGAAATAGAACCAGAGCAAATGTATGCATTGAAAGAGAAATTTGACATTATGACAGGAGGATTTAATTTTAAACTTAAACAAAAAAAAAAAGGTTATTTTAGGTTTATTATCGTACTCTGAGCACATTGGGTTTTTTTTTTTAATTGAGTTTTAGGACCTGCGGGTAAAAAGTTTGGTTTGAAATTTTGATGGGTTTTATGCATATATGTGTCTTTTTTTTTTATTATTGATTTGTTTGATTTTGATAAGATTTGACCGTAATTTACGTTGGTTTCCTAAAAACACTAATATTGATTAATTTTCTTTGCTATTACGTGTTCATTTAGAGATTTTTTTTTTTTTTGGTATTGTTTAAGATGGCTAATAACGGTGACATTGGTAACGGTACGGGTCTACAAGACACACAAATCTTAAACATGAATGACAACACTTTCACCCCACCTGTAGACAAAAATGCGCCAAATATTGCGGTTATTCAAACGTGGATTCCGATTTATGATGGGCTAAGCCCAGTTACACCTAAATACTTAATTCAATTGGTGGAGAAACTAACTAAAGACACAACAATACCAGATATCCAAAAGATACAACTTGTAATATCAAAGATTAAAGGAGAGCCATTGGCTAAAATTATAAATAACGTCGAATTGATTCAAGCCACACAATTTCAAAATTTCAAGGACGGATTTTTAGATTTTTTTTCCGAAAACGATAGTTTACTTTTACGACAATTGGCATTAAATGAATGCAAACAAAAACCCGATGAAGATGTAAAAAGTTTCGGAGCGCGATTAACACAAGCCATAAGGCAATTTTTCGGAAACATCGACATTCAGAATGAGGACACAAAGAAAATATACGACCAAACACGATTAGCGCGGCTAATAGATGGCGTGCTCCCCACATATAAATTACAACTGTTAACAAAAGACGTTGAAAGCTTCGAAGAAGCAATTAAATTTATCCAACTTTTGCAGGCAAATCGCCAATTAATCGACACACAAGCAGTAAATGTCATCAGAACTGCCCAAGAAACACATACACACACAGACTCAACACATCAAATGCTGCAAAACATACAAAAACAACTACACGATTTAACTATTCAAAATGAGACATTACAACAAAGAGTTCAACAACAAGAGAACAGAACACCAAATTATAACACCAGAGAGAGAGACCCAAATTTTCAGGACACTGTCCATTACGAAAATGCCCCAAGATATGAGCCCACCCAACACTTTAATAGGGAAACAGATTACAGACGACCCAGAGGGCAATTTAATTCATTTAATAGAGGGCACTTTAATAACAACAACAGAGGGCACTTTAATAACAACAACAACAGAGGACACTTTAACAACAACAACAGAGGACACTTTAGCAACAACAACAGAGGACAATTTAATAATTTTAGTAGAGGGCAATTTAACAACGGAAACATTACACATGACATGACACAAAATTTCGGAGACAGAGGAAATAATTTTGCAACACGAGGTCAGACATACAGAGGCCGGGGAAGAGGCCAAAATTACCATCATCATAACAACCAACATTTAAACTACTAAGGGACTCACCATCACACAGACTAAACCATCAAACAGACAGACCCCAAATAATGGGAGAGTCCCTAGATATCAATATAAATAACACTTTGCAAACAAAAAACAGGGGTACGAGTAACACTTTGAATGAGACACTAACGAGAGGCAGCTGTCTGCCAGTAGTGGAAATAAATATAAATGACAAAACAGTTTTTGGCTTGGTTGATAGCGGAGCTGCTGCTTCCTTAATGAGCAAAAATTTGTTTGACGAACTAAGAAATGACATCGACATTAAAAGAATCCCCTCCCAAGCTACAATAAGAGCGGTCACAAACCAGCCTTTGGACATTTTTGGATTTTTTAAATTAACTATTCAATTAGATGGGCAAAACATTAACCAAAATTTTTATGTTGTTAATGGCACCATTGGCAGTAATTATTCAATTATTTTAGGGGTAGATTTTTTGAGAAATAATGGAATGACAATGAGTTTCACTGATAACACATTAGTGGGACAAAATTTAAAATTAAATATTTTGGACTCAGCATATTCTTACATTAACGAAATTGAAGTGGTTAGGCATGCCACATTGACAGAAGACTATACACTAAAACCCAAGGAGACATTAATGATACAGTTACAAATACACCCATTTACAGCTTTAGAGACAGACATTGTGCTAACTCCCATACAACACACTAATATAGAAATTAACCCAGCTATTGTAAACACTAATAATAAAGGTCACACACAAATTTTAATTTCTAATATAACACATCAACAAGTAAAATTAAATAAAAACACAATAATCGCAGAGGTACAAGAGCACATGGAAGATGTAAATACACAAAACATAAGAGAAAAACGAAGACAACTCTTAAAAGACTCGGATTTTGAATTAGAACATTTGGACAACATTACAAAAAGAAAGGTGTTACGATTGGTGAGAGAATATGCGGACGTTTTTAGCACGACATTAACCACTATTGGTCGAACAAATTGTGTACAACCAGAATTTTCTGTAAAAACTGAAGAGTTAAGTAGCGCTAAATATTTTCCTGTTCCACAAGCATTACGCGAGACACTAAGAGAGCAATTAGATGAGATGTTGGAGGCACAGATAATTGAACCTTCCAACAGTTACATTACTTTCCCTCTGGTAATGGTAAAGAAAAAATCTAAACCAAATACAGAACAACAGTACAGGATTTGTGTAGATTTTCGTGCTCTGAATAAAATCGTTCTTTATAGTACACACCCACTTCCCTTAATGAATATTGAGGTGGATAAAATTAGCGGGTCAAAATATTTCAGCACAGTCGATTTGAGCCAATCTTTCTTCCAAATATCCTTAAAAGACGAACAAAAACAGTTTACTGCATTTCAAACTCCATTTGGTGCTTTTCAATTTAAATCACTACCAATGGGAGCAGTTTTTTCGGCTGCTACTTTACAAAAATTATCGGACAAAATTTTGGCACCACTAAAAGAATTAAACATAGCAAATTTTGTCGACGATTTTGCCTTCGGGGCTCAAGACATAGATGAGATGTTGTTTAAATTGGAGAAATTCTTTTTACAGTTACAACTATATAATCTTACTATAAGTCCATCAAAATGCAATTTTTGCAGGACAAATGTAACTTTTCTGGGTTTTTCGATTGACGAAAATGGATCTCGCCCTTCGAATGAAAACCTAGTCAAGATAGCTCAGTTTAAAATCCCTAAAAATGTAAAACAGGTCAGAGGCATGCTCGGGTTATGTTCATATTTTCGTCGTTACATTAAGAATTTTTCAGAAATAGCCGCACCTTTGACAGAATTAACAAAGAAAAGGGGAAGATTTCAATGGACCCCAGAAGCACAACAAGCTTTCGAGGAGTTAAAATGGCGACTGGATAGAGCACCAGTGTTAATCAAACCTAATTTTGACAAGGAGTTCATATTGTCAACCGATGCTTCGACCAATGCATTAGGAGGCTGTTTGTCCCAAATGGACGAGAGAACTGGAGTAAAATTGCCGATAGCTTACTATTCGAAAAAACTTAATGATAATCAGAAAAAGTACCCAATTTACGAGTTGGAATTATTGGCTTTAACGGAAAACATTCGTGCATTCAAACACTACGTTTACGGACGCAGATTTAAAGTCGAAATCGATAACAAGGCACTATTCCAAATAAAAACGGTAGAAAACCCGGGTAATCGAGTTACGCGTCAAATACTTAAACTACAGGAGTATGATATAGAATACATACTCGTAAAATCAAAAGAAAATTTAATTGCTGACTTTTTAAGCCGACAAGAAATTGACCAAAAATCAGAAATACAAGATCACACACTCCAAATAAACAATATAGAGATGGAAGTACCTTCCTTACAAGAAATACAAAATGAACAGTGGGTAGACCCAGAAACAAAAGGTATAATTGACAGAATACAAAATAATACTTTGTCCAACGCAGACCACCAATATAGATTGGAGGACAAACTTTTGGTTTATTTATGGGAACACACACAAAATGGTGAATTACTAAAAAGAAAACAAATTGTAATTCCTAGCAAATATAGACCCCATTTCTTAAACCTGTGTCATGCGGCACACTATGCATTAAAAGGTACATATGATAATTTGTGCCAATATTTCTATTGGAAAGGCATGTATGCACATTGTCGTAACTTTGTTGATAGTTGCGTACCATGCAATAAACATAAGTACCCAAATAGATATGCTAAAATTCCATTACAAGATAATATCAAGCCAGAAGGACCACTGAACGTTATATCCATTGATATTGTTGGTCCGGTGAACGAGACTAGTACTGGTTTTAAATATATCTTGGTGGTTGTTGATTTATATACTCGGTTCATACAATTGTATGCTTTAAAAACTCAAAAAGCTACTGAAGTTGCAGACAGATTATTGGACTATGTGTCAGTTTTTGGACTTTTTGATAAATTGCTTTCAGACTGTGCCACAAATTTTCAAGGGGCAGTTTTAACATCATTAGCAAAACAAATGGGTGTTAAACAGTTAAGAACAACACCATATTCACCTTCAACGAATGGAATCAACGAAAAATCACATGCTAATATTAAAAAGTGTTTGGCAATTTTTGCTAGAGAGGACGGTGCATGGAATACACGACTAAATTATTTGCAGCTTTTAGTAAATGCACAAAAACATACCACATTGGGTTACACCCCTTACTTTCTAATGTTCGGGAGACAACCTATTTTGCCATACACAACCGTTCCCAAAACCCAACAAGAGCGACAAGAAATTCCTGTTTATGTAAATAATCGGTTAAATCAAATGGATAGAATAAAGCAATTGGTCCAAGAAAATGTAGCTAAAGCTACAGAGACCCAAAAGAATTACAGGTTATCAATAGGTGCAAAATTACGGGAATTTAAAGTGGGGCAAAAAGTATTCCTACACACACCAAATCTGGAAAGGAGTAATTATGTTGTAAAAAGACCCTTAATGGATGGACCATATATCATTCTCAAAAGAGAAACAGATGTAAATTACACAATTAAACACATGGAAAAGACAAATTGTAAACCGCAAAGAGTGCATGTCCGAAGACTGCTTGGATATACAGAAAGATTGCCAGAACTGAATTTGCCAGAGGATAGGCACCAAACGTTGCCAAAAGTTATAGACGATGGCATTGAAGCCAACGTGCAAACACAAATTGACACCCAAGATGATGACTTTGACGACAATTTACCATTGGAATTCCTGTTACAACAAACACAAGCTTACAGCCAAAATTCTAATACAAGGCCACAACATAACACAAATCAAACACAAAGGGGAGAACTAGGTAGACACAGCCCAAATCAAGGGACTGTTCATCCAGAAAGTTCACACATACACGAAGGAGACAATAACACAGAAATAAGAAACGACAACCTAAGGAGAGTTGTTGACACCACCACTCAAGTGCAATGTACACAGGAAAATGATACACAGGACAGCGATTCACAGGGAAAACGCTGACACTGTGATTCACGACCCTACTGAGCAGCAAGAGCTCAATTCAACACAAGGCCGATATAATCTGAGAAGCAGAGCTAAACAAAACTTGAATATCGCGTTACTTGATTTGGCTATTAAAATGACGACAGAGTAAAAAAAAAAAAAAAAAAAAATGAAAAATTTAAACAACGAATAAAAAACGACTTTTACAACCAACGTGTTATAAACAAGACGGAAAATACAAAAAAAAAAAAAAAAAAAAAATAGTAACATTTCAAAAAAATCAGAAAAAAAAACGTCATCAAATAATAATATAATAATAATACATAAAAGGTGAAAACAGTGGAAAAAATGAATAAAGTAAATAAATAAACAAATGTATTCACAGGTACAAAATGCAAAAAGGTGTACTTTATAAGCAAGGAATATATATGTATGTAAAATAAGCAACAAAAAATGAGTTTGTGAGGAGGTTAAATTACGATATGTCATATTATGTCATGTATATACTCTAATACACTACACATGCAAAATATATATATATACAGTTACAATCAAAACACAAAACTTAAAATTGCTAAAGAGAGTGGAGCTTACCAGGAGATGAGCAGAATCGAGGAGTTTGGTCGACGAATCCCAAAATAAAAGATTTTTTGTAGTTGGCTGAAAAAATAACAACAGATTAGCTTTTGTTCACAAAGGCATGTATACATTCAATTAAACACAGGTAAAAGGCACTGTCGAGTTAAAATTTTTGCAATTTTTTATTCTAAAATTAAATTGTTGTGTTTTTTTTTTTTCAAATTTGGTTTAAATTTTCATTGTACACAAACTATACACTGCATGTAGATTTTTCGGGCAAACCTGGATCAAAAAGATTTCAGCTGGACTGAATTTCCTGCGATTTTGGGATTTGTTTTTTTTTTCCTTTTGGCAACAGGGTAGTTTTCTCGCTAAACTCGAGTACAGCGGGAAAATGATTTGTTGGCTAATAGCGAAAAAACAGAGAAATTACATGCATAATCAAAAGATTAAATTGTTTCTTTCATTAAGATGGATTCACACACACACACACAAACTAAAAGACGTAACCACACACACACAGAGGTTGTATCATTTGAGGTTTCATAAAACTAGCAAATCAGTAGTGTTTTTTACCTTAGAACAGACGGTCGATGCACGAGTGACATGATATACACCAACAGGACACCTTTTAGATCTCCCTGTGATTTTCTTACTTCTTTCTTGCCTATAAAGAAGAAAGCGATTGTGACAGATTATGTTTTGTTTACATACACATAAATAACATACACATAAATAACAGTAATTATTTTGGTCAGTATTGATGAAATTTCTGGCAAGGTTTAAAAGGTTTTACACATTACGAGGAAAAAATGGCTTAGTTAAAACATGCACTATTATTATTTTTCAGTTTTAAATTAGTGAAAGTATATCACTGAAACTGATCTAAAATTTTCTTTAAATAGTCTATAAAGACATTGGCAGTATTTTGGCTGGTCAGGAAAGCTGACTGGAAGGTAGTGGATTGTTTTGGATGTTTATAAATGATGCAGAGAAAATTGATTTCTGTTTAAAATTTTCAAAACAGATTACACCTACAATTAACAAACACACACACAAAAAAATAATAATAATTAAACACATCTACATTATTGAATTGTTGTTAAAACATAGAAAAAAAAAGAGTGAATACTCAACCGAGCGTTTCCCAACACGTTTTTTTTTTTAGCAGGGACGCTCATTAGTAATTAGCGACTACGAGTCGCGGTTTTTTGTCGCCGGACAAGTGATTAATCACCGGAGTGGTTACTAAACTGAATACACTTACTATTGGTCAAGGAAACAGCCGCAGGCAAAAGGGTCCGGGACACATGTTTTGACCGGTCACATGACAACGATGATAGAATATAGGATGGCGCTGGAGAAAGATAGAACACAAATATAGGTTTTTCGGTATGGATAAACAAAGGCATTCTTAATTAGATATTGAAAAAAAAAATAAAGTGTTTTTGCATTGAAATAACTTACCTTGTAAATAATTCGAGCACATGGCAATGTTTATTGTTTTGAGCCGGTTCAACGTTCAACAAGTTGCCAGATGCAGTTTCTTATAGGCTTGGCTGTTAGCGCAAGCGGATTTATTGAAAGAGATAAAATTGTTAAATTGGAATAAATTTGAGAAAACAAAATTGGGTTGGAGTACCAAAAATATTTTTAGAATTTTAAAAAGGGTTATGAAGAATTTAAGCGATGCCTAAATATTAATTTTGAGGCTGTGGTTCTAGCGTAGGGCAATCATGGGATTACTTACTGGTTTGGAACAACGAAATCAATTCTTGGTTCGGGTTTTGAACGAGAAATTAGTGATGGGCGGTCCAGTTCCTTTTGAGGACCCGTTCCAGTCGTTCCGGTCCTTCTGTGGACCCGTTCCTCCGGACCCGTTCATTCCGGACCGACACCCTCCTCCCCCCTTTTTTTCGAAGGTGGTTTTGACGACACGCGAACGAAATCCTGACCGTTTGTAATTTGATATGGGAGGGGGGGAGAGAATGGGGGTGTTGAGAATACCCCTTGAGAGAGTGGAATGTGACTATGTGAGTGTTCTTTTTGCTGATGTTGTTATTGAGTGGGTTGGGGGAGGATTTCTTGGAAATTTCTTGTCTTTTTAGGGGAATTGTACATGTACTCGCATCCGCTCTAGCCGACCGAACGAAGGGAAAAGTATTTGGATTGTAGCTTTTCTCTCTCGTATGCTTCCGAGGTTCAATGTTATGCGTATAGTATTAGTAGAAGTCATTTAAATGTTGAAACTGTAATTCTCTGCTTGCGTAATAGTTATTTAGAATTATGTTTTGAAGCTTCTTAATTTTTGTTATGAAAAAATTCAAAAACACTGTAAGTAAAAGACATTGCTTTCGTGTGAATTAAGAATAATTAGGTATAGGGAAAAATTTAAAATGGAATGTTAATTGATCGGAAAGAACAGGCGGTAGTATGCTCGAGACTATTATATTATTATTTGCTGAAAAGATTTGAAAAACGACTAAGAGATTATTTGAAATAGGGGTTTAAAAAAAACTAAAGAATTGCAGTCGGACAGGACCGGACCGACATTCCTGGATTTTAGAATGAACCGTTCCGGGGTACTACTATTTAAAAGGGTACTACTATTTAAAAACCATATACAAATTACAAAATAAGGTTGATTTAAATTATCATCGCTTTAGAGCTTTACGAGGGAGTTATAATTTAGACTCACAGTCAAGTGACGAGACGGTGCTTGAGTAGGCACATAATGCAACTTTTACGAGCGACATCGTACTTTGGGATTCACCGGGACTTTGGAGCAATTATTGGGTGTTATTCGTCAAACTGATGGGCTTTACAGACCTTTTACGGGTTGGCAGTTATTTTGGAAAAGCACGGATCTGATCCTGGGAACTTTCGCTAGTTAGGCATGGGCCTTACCGACTGGGCTCTAGCCTCCACATTTAATAGTCGGACCGACATTCCCTGATTTTTGAATAATTTTTCCAGCGCGAAAAGACATCAATATGACAATCTGATCGAAACTCACGGATTTTGGAACCAGTCGGTTCGGTCACTCTTTCAAACCAAAAGGGTACTACCATTTAAAATATAGTAAATGTGCATCGAAAATATTAAATATTGTGCTGGAACGAGAAGATCGGAAACAAAGTTCAATCAAGTAAAAAGTAAAACATAAATTCAGCAGTCGGACCGACAGTCTCGGATTTCGGAACAAACCGGTCCAGTCATCCGTTCCGGACCGAATGGCACTACTTATTTAAAATACAGTAAAACTGCATCGAAAACCTAAATAATATGCTATAACGCGAAGATCAGAAACAATGTTCATGTTCAAGCAAGTCAAAAGTAAAACATAAATTTAGCAGTCGGACCGACATTCACGGATTCTGGAACGAGAAGGTCCGGTCTTCCGTTCCGGACCAAATGGGTACTACTATTGAAAGTAAAGTAAAAGTGCACCGAAAATATAAAATAATATGCTGGAGCGAGAAAATCGGAAACAATTATGTCCAAGCAAGTCAAATGTAAAACATTAAACATATATTTAGTAGTCGGACAGACATTTCATGATTTTTGAACGATTTCGTCCGTCCTCAGAACCGAAAAAAATAATTTAGCAGTCGGACCGATAATTTCAATTTTTGGAATGAACCGGTCCGGTGATTCGTTCCAGACCGATTGGTACTACTTATTTAAAATAGAGTAAAACTGCACTAAAAATATAAATAATTTAGCAGTCGGACCGATAGTTTCGGATTTTGGAACGATCCGGTCCGGTCATCCATTCCGGACCGAATGTTACAACTTATTTAAAAAACAGTAAAAGCTGCACCGAAAATATAAATAATTTAGCAGTCGGACCGAAAGTTTCAGATTTTGGAATGAACCGGTCCGGTGATTCGTTCCGGACCGATTGGTACTACTTATTTAAATACAGTAAAACTGCACTGAAAATATAAAATAATTTAGCAGTCGGACCGAAAGTTTCAGATTTTGGAACGAACCGGTCCGGTCATTCGTTCCGGACCGATTGGTACTACTAATTTAAAACACAGTAAAAGTGCACCGAAAATATAAAATAAATGCTGGAGCGAGAAAATCGGAAACAATGTCCAAGCAAGTCAAATGTAAAACATTAAACATATATTTAGTAGCCATTAAACATATATTTAGTATGATACATTAAACATATATTTAGTATGATTTTTGAACGATTTCGTCCGGCCTCAGAACCGAAAAGATATCACATTATTGTAGCAGTCTAACCGACATGTTCGGATTTTGGAACGAACCGGTCCAGTCATCCGTTCCGGACCGAATGGTACTACTTATTTAAAATACAGTAAAAGCTGCACCGAAAATATAAAATAATTTAGCAGTCGGACCGAAAGTTTCAGATTTTGGAACGAACCGGTCCGGTCATTCGTTCCGGACCTATTGGTACTACAATTTAAAACACAGTAAAAGTGCACCGAAAATATAAAATAATATGCTGGAGCGAGAAAATCGGAAACAATGTCCAAGCAAGTCAAATGTAAAACATTAAACATATATTTAGTAGTCGGAATGACATTTCATGATTTTTGAACGATTTCGTCTGGCCTCAGAACCGAAAAGATATCACATTATTGTAGCAGTCTAACCGACATGTTCGGATATTGGAGCGAACCGGTCCGGTCATCCGTTCCGGACCGAATGGTACTACTTATTTAAAATACGTGAAACTGCACCGAAAATATAAAATGATTTAGCAGTCGGACCGATAGTTTCGGATTTTGGAACGAACCGGTCCGGTCATCCGTTCCGGACAGAATGGTACTACTTATTTTAAATACAGTAAAACTGCACCGAAAATATGAAATAATTTAGCAGTCGGACCGAGTTTCGAATTTTGGAACGAACCGGTCCGGGTCCGGTCATGCTTTCCGGTCCGAATGGTACTACTTATTTAAAATACAGTAAAGCTGCACCGAAAATATAAAATAATTTAGCAGTCGTACCGAAAGTTTCAGATTTTGGAATGAACCGGTCCGGTGATTCGTTCCGGACCGATTGGTACTACTTATTTAAATACAGTAAAACTGCACTGAAAATATAAAATAATTTAGCAGTCGGACCGATAGTTTCGGATTTTGGAACGATCCGGTCCGGCCATTCGTTCCGGACCGATTGGTACTACTATTTCAAACACAGTAAAAGTGCACCGAAAATACAAAATAATGTGCTGTTACGTGAAGAGATCGGAAGCAATGTTCATGTTCAAGCAAGTCAAAAGTAAAACATAAATTTAGCAGTCGGACCGACACGACATTCAGGGATTTTTGAACGAATCGGTCCGGTCCTCGCCCTTTCGGACCAAAAGAGTTTTCGAAAAATACATATTACGTACTGAAGCGAGATTATCGTGATCCAATGAACAGGGCAGTCATAAGTAATACACATATAATAGACGGACAGAATTCCCCAATACAATACTTTAACGATTTGGTTCGGATTCCGGACCGAAAAGATAGATATTAATATATAAAATGACAGTTAGACCGACATTTACGGATTTTGGAACGAACCGACCCGGTTATCCGTTCCGGACGACCGGACCGAAAGGGTACTGCCATTTATACTGGAACAAGACTGGAATAAGAAGATTATCTATCAATGTTCTGTTCAGTCAAATATTATTATTTAACAATCGGACAGACTCTCAAAACCTAGGGTTTATTTATATTTAAAGCGGCAAGATAGAGTTTTCCAATCCAATTTCAGTTCCAAGTTTCATATGTTTGTAAATTCTAAATTTTTTAAAGAAAAAAAAAGTTCGCAAAAATTTCTAAATTATGCAGTTGGAACGATGGACCCGTTCCTTTTGAAACAGTGGACCGGACCGAGTCGTTCCATTTGAGGACCCGTTCCTTTGGACCCGTTCATTCCGGACCGACCCATCACTACGAGAAATGTCTTCCGTGTCTTGGTAAACAGACAAGATTTAAACGAAAGATGGTTCTGAGTACGTATTATTTTATATATAATTATGATTTTTTTTTAAAAACTATTTTGGCGTTTCTGAAACTTTATCCATTGGGAGATAGGTTTGTTTTTTGTGGAAAATAGGAAGATTTGGTTATGTTTTTGTAAGGGATGGAATGTTTTTTTTCTCCTATTGTATTGTTTATTTCAAAATTTAAGTGCTCAGAGAATGATACAAAATTTTGGGTTTATTTCAAGTGATGGACAATTTTTTTTAATGATTTATAATTGAGTTAGGACTAAATTAGGTTTGCATAAACTTTTTTTGGTTTGTTTATTTTTCGAGATAGCGGAAAATTTGTTTTGATTTTGTTTAGTTTTAAACTGCCTGACGGATTCTGAATTGATTTTGTGAGAATAACATTGATTTTTGTGATTGTGAAATATTTTATGTACCAAGAAAAACAAAGAATGGGACACGCAGATCTTAACATCACATGATATTGTCAAAATTTTATCATATTGCATTGAATGTAAATGATTTGTAACACATATTGTATGCATATATATATACCTTATAACACATGCAAATTTATTTAGGTTATAGGTTCACTGTTTTTTTTTTTGACAGGAGGAGAGGATGTAGTTTTTTTTTAGAGGAGGTTTTTTTTTGTTGTTGTTTAGTGCTGCTGAGGAGAACAGACGAAGAAAAAAAAAAAGGTAATTTCAAAAAGTGACTTAATCATTCCCTTTTTTTTTTTGAGGGAAGAAGAGAAAATTTGTCGTATCGTTGGTTTACGTTCCGACAACTTTGCCTAATTGGATTTTTTCGGTGAGAACCTTTTATCGTAGAGTTAAGTGAAGGACCATTTTCCCAGCCTCAATGATAGTTTTTTTCTAAGAAGCAGTGTCGTAAAACCCCATTGTTAAGAAGATTCTGCAGACGGCTGTCGCCAAGAATCGTTGCAAATCATTGAGATGGACCACACAGGATGACACGTTTATGACCTAACACTGAGGGGGGTGTCGTAAAAGATTCCAGGAAATTTTGTAAGAGGGAGGGATTCTCCCAGGTTACGGTATTGGTCAATGGGTGTGACAAAGAAAGACTGGTTATCCTATCTTTGGACGAGGGGGGAGTTTGTGGTTTGTTGAACCAATAAGAGAAAAGGGGAAGTGAGAAACGGCCGAGGATATCAAGACGATTTTTTTGAAGTAGAGGATTATTAGAAAATATTCGGGGAAGATAGAGATTCCACCTCCAGACTGGATGCAAAAAAATGCACGGAGAGGCCACATGCTAAAAAAATGACTGAGAGACAACGACAGAGACTTCGAGTCGATCAACCGATGGCTGAGTCAACATTGGCCTGAGTGGTCTGCATCCCGCACCTACTACGCCTCTACATCTCTGAGAGCGAGAGATCCCTCAACCGTCAGCCCCTGCGATCTCGGAGGAGAGATCCCGCAACCGCCAGCCCCTGCGATCTCTGATGGGAGATTCCACAACCGCAAGCCCCTGCGATCTCTGAGGAGAGATTCCTCAACCGTCAGCCCCTGCGATCTCGGAGGAGAGATCCCGCAACCGCCAGCCCCTGCGATCTCTGATGGGAGATTCCGCAACCGCCAGCCCCTGCGATCTCTGAGGAGAGATTCCACAACCGCAAGCCCCTGCGATCTCGGATGGGAGATTCCACAGTCACAAGCCCCTGCGATCGCTGAATGAGAGATCCCACAACCGCCAGCCCCCAGCATAGCCCCATCAGCAGCCTAACTCCGAGGTCATTCACGAGGTCCCGCAGGCCCCAGCATCTATAGCCGAGATCCTGCAGCCCCAGCCTCCATCCCACTGTGCCCAGAACTATTGTAGAGACAATTTTGTGAACTTTTTTTTCCAAAGCCATTCCTGCCGATGAACGGGAAAGTAGTAAGTTTGGAAAAATCTTTTGTTATATTCACTTTCATGCAAGATCCCAAAAGGCAATAACTTTGATTTTTTTTTAATTTCGGAAGTATTTTGAAGTCCTCCTCCTGTCAGAATATAATTGGCATACACAAAGTTGTATTTTACATAACAAGTTATTTGACATAATTTTTATTATGCTTTTATTTGTCTTCGATATATATTTATACATATTAATTTTTTTAATTGACCTCTAGACCCTCTTAAAATTATCTTAGTATTTTAATTATTTTTATATCATTACCCCTATTTGAAATATTGCCATAAATATCGTCCTTAGCAATAACATGTATTTTATTGTCCAAAATAAATATATGTATTTTTAAAATTAATTTGTCATATCTTTTTTTCTGTGTCATACTTAATGCTGGTTCATATTTCTATAATTTCACTACATTGGGGCTAACCCTATTACGTATTTACGGCCATTTTATAATGTTACAGAGAGAATTAAATCTTCTAAAATTAAGTTCATAAAGGCACATTATGACAGTAGGTACACTTTTCTCTAATCTATTAAATATTTCTTTAATTTTTTTTGTGTGTGTTATAAAACCATTTTAGATCTATTTAAGTCACCTAATTTAGTCTTAAAAACTAGAAAAATATATTATTATTTTACTTTTTTCTTAAAATAAAATTAAAAAATTACTTTAGGCTAAAAATAAAAAGGCGACCAATATCAAAATCTGTTTACTTCCACTTGAAAAAATTGTTATGTGCTTTCATTGTATATATTTTGTACAAAGTGTACCGAAAAAATACTTGTATTTTTAAAAACTCGTAATTGTATGTTTCAAAACATGCCTTTTCTTAAAAAATCATTTTTAAAAATAAGATTCTTAGGTGTAAATATAATAATAAAAGTACAATCTAAATTTGGTACAATTTTTTTTATTGTACCATAATTTTTAAATGATTTAGAGCCTTTCAAAATCAATACTAAGAATTGCTCATTTTTGCTGCCGCTAACTATGATCTCCCCTTAATATTGTGTTGGTTGAAGCACGTTTATCTACAAGGCATTGTTGGAATTCTTGAGGCGTAAAATTTTGGAGAACCTATCCCATCGACATAACTTAACTTTAATTAAATAGTGCCTTGAATATTGGAGGTTTAAGTTATTTTGAAAACAAATACATATTTAAGTAGAGAGGATTTTTTGTGTAAAAATTCGCAGACTAGCTTGAATCAGTAAAAAGTAAAAATTTATAAAATAATGTGCCTTGTGGTTTATATCGTCTTTAGTGCAAAGATTAAAAACAAATTAATAAGAAAATTAGTTTCAACACTTAAAAATGAAATTCATTATTTTTTACACTAGAAATGAACAAATCATTTACAAAAACTATATTTTTCAACAAAAAAACTTTTAGAATTAGCTTTTGTTTAAAAAAAATTATGTAGTCTTACAAACACTATTAAGGAAAGTGGGGAGAGTGTTGTACCTTGGGACAATTTTTACATTTTAATTTTTTTCTTCGATAATTATAGTCAAAATAAAAATTTTAAAGCAGCATTTCAACACACCAATATATTCCTCTATAATATATTTTTTTGAATTCTAGCAGCTTGAAATTAAAAAATTGACACCCATTTAAAGTAGAGAGGATAAACTGTCCCAAGGTACAACATGGTGTTGTACCTTGGGACATACCTTATAATTCAGTCAATAGTCATACACTTGAACTAATTTGTGTCAGGAAACAAAACTTTATTGTTTTTTCAAGGAAATACACAAATAAAACCTCATAACTTAAGAGTAATTTAAATTATACAGCAAAATTGCAAGTCCAAATTATTTAACATTATATGATGATACAATATGCTTTACTGCCCCAAGGTACAACACACTACATGGTTTAAATAAAAGCAAGATAGTGGCCAATCTAAATGCATTATCAGTATTTTCTCGTAACCAAAATATTTTAAAATCTTCTCTTTTATGAAGAAAATAAAATACAGTTGACTTTTTGTAAAAGTACAAGGGTAAAAAAATTATATTAGAATGAGAAAAATATTTACTTTGGGGTAATGAAATATTATTTTTTGTCACCAATTCATCAATTCAATGATGCTAGTGCTAAATTTTATTTTGATGATGTCTGTTGGTTGAGGCTACTATTAGAAATAAACAATGTCTGAATATTGCCAATAGATTCTTAGAAATTGACAGTGTCCCAAGGTACAAGCGTCCCAAGGTACAACACTCTCCCCTACATATTTAAAAAAACAAAACAAAAAAAACAGGGATTCTCACGACATTGGCGTTATGACGACATTGGCAAATTAGTATTCTCATCGAGACATAATTTGCCACTGCACTTAGTTTCTTGATTCGAAACGAAACAAAATGTTTCTTTTTTTTTTACAAGGTTTCGAAAAAAAAAAAAAAAACACTTATCTCTTTTGATAAATAATCATTTAATTATCTGGCAAACCAATCGATTTCGTTTACACTTAGATACATTAAAAACGGCCCTTGTAAAAGGTAAAAAAATGTGCTGATGTTAAAGTTTATGAAAAAGCGAAATCTTGTTAGTATCATTAAAGAAGTTGGTAATGTGTTTATGGACACAAAAATCTCAATTTTTAAAAAAATTTCACTTGGCGCATTTTCCACTCAGTTCTTCAATCGTCATCAATACCCCTGCCATTACACTCTTAAAACAAAGGAGTGAAATCCACTCCTGTAGGAGAAGTGCATTTTCGACACTGGAAAGGAGTGAATATTAACTCAGACTGAGTTATAATCGCTCGTTTGGAGTGATCTTGTTGCAGATTCAACATACAAAGGATCCACTCCTGTAAGTAGGAGAAGTGCATTTTCGACACTGGAGAAGTGAAAATTAACTCAGACTGAGTAAAAATTGTTTTAAGAGTGTAGGTTTTAAACACCATAAAATAATTTAATTAAATTAGCAATAATGAAAGGGTTCATTTTACTAAGAGGGATGTGACATTTTACTACGATCGTTTTTTATTAATGTAATTTTTTTTTAAAACTGGAAAATGCAGTTACGTTAGATTTGTCCAAATGTAAAAAAAATCCCTTTTATTAATCTTTTAAAACTTCGTCTAAATAACGATGATTTGGATTTTTGAATACAAGAAGTTTTTTAATATTTGGTACTTATGCATACTCTATACTCTTTGGAAGTATGTACAACATATTATCTGTAAATAAATAAATGTGTTGAAACATGCAAAGTGATTGTTTTACTTGTGTGCAAATATTATAAATTTTATTTAATATTAATTATAATTTAGTAAGAAATGCAATTTAAAATTTATGAACGATTTCAAAAAGTTTAATAATTTAGGCTGTGAATGAAAAAAATTATTGCATTCTTGTGCGGGAAAGTGTCACTCATTGAACTCATAATCACGCTAAATAAATATTTAAATTAGTCCAAAATCTGGAAAGCGATTTCAATCGCGATTCGCTTTCAAAAAAGCCCATGGAACAAGCGAAAGGATTCGGACTTAAGTGGTTTTCTCTGCAGGCGGTCCTGCCATCTCCTTCCCCCCATGCTTCCCCCTAATACTGGTTTTAAACATCCCTCGACGGCTTCTAAGAACCGATTGAGGCAGGGCCTAATCTATATGGCTGGGCCTAAGGGGCCAAAACACATGTCTTTCTACTTCGACATTCTTGACAGAGACACTGGTCTGCTATGGTCTGGTGTCCGTCATGTATCCATGTAGCTGTCCTTGTCATTTGCAGCTTTTATTTTGGGTAAGGTTTTTTTTTTTGCATTTTAAAACTACTGAATAAAATGGCATGAGCTGCAAGTTGTGACTTGCTCATTATAAGTTCTTGAGCATGCCAAGTTAGAAACCTTATTTTTAAATTACTAGATACTCTCTTTTGATGAAACTAAATCAATTACTTTTTTTAATGTTATTTGATTGATTTCTAAAAATAGTGTGATATTAATTTTAAATAAACTTTAATAATACTATTTTTGTGTGTGTGAGAAAGTTTACAAACCAGTTGCAAAACAAAAAAAAGGCACTGATAGTTAAAAAAAAATCAATATTGTGTTGATATTTTTTTGTTCATTACATTAAATTTGTGAAACACGATTGAATGTGATTGAACTTCTCAAGCAGCCAAAAAAACCTATCCATCTAAATATTTACTTTTTTGGTCTATTTTTTTTAATATTAGTAATAACTCTTATAATTTTTATTTTTGTTAAATAATTAGTGGTTTTTATTGTTTCAAAATACCTTGAAAATACAATATCGAGCTATGAGAAGGTACTATTTTTTAGTAAAATAAAAAAAAAATGAACTGATAAGTACTACCATCTATATACACTGCTCATAAAAATTAGGGGAGCACTTTGAGTACTTCTGTTTACCCCTCCAGTACCAACTTCTTATTTTTATTTAAAAAATATATAAAATTTGTGAAATAGATTCCTTATTCATCCAGATTGAAATAGTAAAAAACAGGGAAACTTAATTTTTTAAACTAAAATTTAAGGGGGGGGGGGGATTGGAATTATAGCTTTTGAATATATTATAACAATAATTTTTTCAAAATTTTGATTGTAAAAAAGAGGTAAAATCAAATTTTAGACTTCTAAGAATGCAAGCGTGAAGAATTTAGGGTCAATTTATTTCATAAAAGTTTTTGGGAGTGAATTTTATTTTACCATGTTTTTCATATTTTTATTCAATTAAAACAAACATTATTTAATTCTTCAAAAGACATAATTCTTCCATCAAACGATAAATTAGTACGATTTCAACTTAATAAGATAAAAAAAAAAATCGGAAGCTGATGATACCAAATGGAATCACTGGGGGCGAAATAATGGTTTAAACCATGCATTCCCCTAATTGTTTTGAGCAGTGTTTGTATGCATGTATATTTGTAGGTTGAGACATCATGCATGGAGATTTGCTTCTCAGATTCTGCACTCACACCAGCCACCCACCCAATTATAGGACAGTGTAGGAACCGCTTTTAAATAACGGTAGGTGCTATGACAATTTATTAAATACTTAATATTTTTTTAATTAAAATTATGCATAATGCAAGAAAATTAATTCATATTATTAAAATGACGAATTAATTATTAAATGCATGCAATTTCTTTACTATATACTAATTTTCCTAAGAGTATTAAATTTAACTGTATAAATTAGTTTTTTATCTAGTAATATATAATGTTTTATATATTTTAATATTTAACCCCCTAATACATACTGTTGCCATATGGCAACAAGTAACATAGTCCACTTTATTCTATTAAAGAGGGGCTCCCTCTCGACATATCTGTGTTTTTTTCATCTATTACAACCCATTTTGAAGTTTTACTTACTAATAACCCTCATAGATGACAGTAGTAAAAGTGTATTTAACCCTTTCGCTACGAAGGATTTTTGCTTCCTCGTAATATTTGATAGGAATAACTTTATCGAATCCATAGCTGTTCGGGCGTTTTAGTAATGAAAGGTTTAAAATTGTAGAGGTGAAGTTATTAGCTGCTGTGAAATTACGTGTTTTAAGTATATTAATATTAGTACTAAATACAAATGTAAATCGTTTTGAAAAAATAATTATAATTCAAGAGGGCTATTTTAAAGTATGTAGTAGTTTTCTAGTCATTCTTATCAAAATTGGATTCTGTAGTTGGTTTTGTCATAAGGCAAAAATTCTAAAATTGAAAATATTTAAATTCCAATGCAGTTATTTTTTTCTGTATTTTTTCCATAATGTATGAGTATAAACGATACAAAAATATATTTTTGGGATGAAAAAAAATTCATGCATTACAAGATTAATTAATTAACTTTTAACCCCTAATTTTTTTGTAAAAATAAATAAGAAGAAACATTTGAAAAAATATACGCAGATACTAAATATGTTAGTTAGGTTTGAATTATCGTCGCACGAGGGCTATTGGCTATAGATTATTTTAGAACCACTGTCAAGTGACGGCATGCATGTACAAAGAGTTTTGTACTTTTTTCATAAGAAACTTAATTAAAATGAAATATGAATGTGTATGATGGTTCATTTCCAATAATTAAACCAATTGTATAAATTTTATTAAAATTTTGGTTTTATAACTCGATTATTTAAATATAAACACATTAAAAATAGTTATTTCTGCAACAAGTGTGAAAAGTAATACTTTTTAAAACGAGTGGATTTTATTTCACGAGCGAGTGAAATAAGGACACGTGTTTTAAAAAGTTTACTTTTCACATGCGATGCAAACACTATTTTTTTATAATTGTGTGAAAAAAATGTCATTGGTCCAAAAATATTTCACGCGCATTAATACCTATATATACATAAAAGGCGACTTCTGTTTGTCTGTATAGGAGGCAAAATTTTAAGAAACACGCCACAGATCGTCACGAAATTTGGAACAAAAATTTATCACATCTCCAAAACAAACATAGGCTAATAATTTTTCGAATTAGACCATTCCTTCTATTGTTTACGAACGATTTTGTGTGTCCTTTCATTTAAAAATACACCACTTTCGCTCAAATCCGATCATTTTTTCCCCTTTCGTGATGCCATTTGGCAGAAAAATTTAAATAAAACTTTTTAGAAAATAATTGAAATTGAAATTTTTTAATTTGTTTAATATTTGTTCATTGCCTTCAGAAACTAAATTAATAATTTGGAAAAATAATTAATATATATTTCATGTGGCGTTATCCTACCAGTCCCCATTCTATTATTTTATTGTGCCCAAATGATTTTAATTATGAATTTTTTAAATACACAGTTAAGCTTATACAGAACTACGTTGTTTTTTGAAGGCCATCGCACTACAGATGCATATTAGGGTTTTATGTCTTCCTTTTTTCGCCAAATACTTTGCCAAACTCGCTAAGTTATTACAAAAAACGCGCAAAAGAGCATTTTTTTATTAGCTGGTTGGTTGTGCGATGGTCATTGAATAAATGGTAGTATGGTACATACACTTATATCGATTTGGTAATTATTATTTTCCAACCCGTGCAACACGAGGTACATCAACTAGTATTTAAATAAAAGCAGATCGATACATCTCTGTATTTTTTTAATATTATAAGTCTTATTTTTTTCACGCAATTATAAAAAATATTTATGCATAACAATTTTAAAGAGCAATAAAAAATTCGACTAATAAAAGAGTATGACATTCTATTTTGATCAATGATTATTTGAATCAAATGGATAATAATTACCTAAAAAATTAAAATTTCTACAGCAAATTTGGCGATAAGAATGTTGGTTTGAATATGAATGATGTGTTTGACAGTTATTGTATCATAAATATAAAACTGTGTAGGCATGGTTCTATATTTATGTGTAAATTACTGTTTTAAATTCTTATGTTGCCAATTTTTCAGGCTTTTCACGGTTTAACTGTTAAAAAATTAATTGCCAGGTTCTTTTTTTTTAATATTTTTTTTTTCATTTCAGGTGTATTGCTTAAGGCAGTTGAAGCAGTTATTTGACAACATAACAGACTAAAAGGTAGGAATTATCCATCGGTGAGATTTTGAAGTATCTTTCACTTATTTATCTTTTTAATATATTTTTATATGTAGCCTAACGAAGAAAAATAATTGTAGACGTTAGATGAGTATGCTTCATGTTGTATAGTTAAAATCCAAATGTATTCAATAGAGGCTCCTATTGGGGACCGGAGCCTCCATTGAAGCCTATGTTAAAATGGTAATTTTTATGTACTTTTTTTGAAAAAAATAATATTTCTTTAAAAGCATTTGTCTGCTTGAGTAAAAGTCCTTAATGTGTAGTGTATGCAAAAGAAAATATAAGCAAAATATTGAGTAGTTACTGAGAAGAAGGTACAGTTGTCCTAAAATATGCACTTTCAGAAAATGTTTAACGAAAATAACGTTTAAATTAATATTTTAAGCACTCTTTTATGCGGAAAGTATTTTTAAAAATTAATTTATAATACTTCTAAGTGTAAACAAGATAAAATGTCAACTTAAAAAAAAAACAGTTAAATAATAAGCGTTAAAATTGATTCTAAATTAATACAGTTGTTAAATATCTGACCATAGTTACTGAAATACTGCTTCCATAATTAGTGAAAAAATATTAAAAAATGAATTAAATTTTTTTCTCTCTTTGTTTTAATTGTAATTCTTTTTTTAATGTATTCTTTTTTTCTTTTCAGATTCAGGGGGCTGGGGAGTTCAGTCGGTTAAGCATTCGCTTAGCATGTTGAAGGACCCAGGATCGGGTCCGGGCATCGCCAAGATAACTGCAGATCTATAAACGGCCCGTGCAGCCAAAAATGTCCGACGACCCGTGTGGCGGAAGTGCACGTTAAATATCCTTCTAACTCCTAACGCTGCGTACGAAGTCACCCCCAACTGTTGCGTTGGGTGCCTACTCAGGTGTTGGCTTGTCACTTGACTATGGTTCTTAAATACGACGGCCATCGCCAATAGCCCTCGTGTAGCTCTAGTGCGACGATAATTCAAACTACATTTTCTTTACAGATTGAAGAAAAATTCTTAGTGTGTAGCTGTAGTGTGATGTGAATCTATCCAAACGACATCAAATCGCATATATAAAATTAGAAAATGCAAAAATTGAAAATTTGTGTAATTGATTTCATAAAACTGTGTTTTGTTTCAGTTAATTTTTTTATGCACATGAACATAAATGATTTTGTAAAATGCTTTGAAGTCACTGGTTACTTAGAAGTCAATGGAAAAAATTAATTGATGAGCATAAATAATTTTTTATTTAAACTTGTTTTTATATATTCAATGACAAAATAATGTTCAGTTTTGAGTCATTTCTTTTAAATATCTACTAAATTATTTTGTAATTGTGGTAGCACGTGCAGTATATATGTAGTCAATGTATAAATGCTAATCATTTAAGAAAAATTACCTTTTTTTTATAATTGATTATTTATATTTGTATCTAATACTAATGCTACATTTGTTTTAACTGTTTCTAGCTTCTGTATTATTACTACTTCTAACAAAATAATTGTGTGTTATAGTTTGAAACCTAACTTTTAATCAAGTTTGTCATCTGATATAAATAAACTTTATTGTTTTTTTTATTTTCTGTGTCCATTTGTTTTGATTGTTACTGCCAAGAACCAAAGATAAAATATTTCTTATTAAAAAGCAATTAAAAATTTAATGTAGGTAATTAATAACTTTATTTAGTTCATGTAGGAGTCTGGAATTCAGCTAAATTTGTACTATGTGTACTATGCAAATAAACTTATATTCAGATTAAATTTATATTTTACATAAAATTTTCAAATTACAGGTGATGTTTTCCTACACTTTGTTTAACTCCAGAATTAATAATTATAAGTGTATTGGATGGGTGGTGGTCTGTCATTGAATTGCCTACCCTGTTTGATTTTGTTTGTTTTGTTGAAAAAACGAAAAATGTTCATTAATGTAAAAAATATGATACAAAAGAAACTGTAAACAATGATTATTATTTCTGCTAAGAAACCATTAAGTAATCAATGTATTATAATAAATTGATTACTTAACGCTTTCCTGCCTTAAATAATATGTATCATTTACAGCTTTCTTTTTGGTATCAGACTTCTTATTATAATGAACATTATTCAATTTTTTAAAAATAAAACAAACAAAATAGAACGGGATGGCCAATTCAATGATTCCCTCACCACCAGCCATCCAACGCACCCCTTCCCCCTCTCCTGCCCCTCCCCCCCCAATAAACACCTTCCCCTCTCCTCCTCCCCCCCCCCCAACAACGACCCCGCCCCAAAGCACCCCCCCAACACCCCCCACGCCTACGTAACCCCCCCCCCCCCCAACTGTCAATCACGGCTATGTTTGCATAGCAAGTTTGCATCAAGTTTAAAGGCAAGGAAAATAAACATTTGCAACAAGTTTATTGCAAGTTTGCAGGTTTGATTCGTACGTCTGCTTCAAACTTGCAATGCAAACTTCCAGCAAGTTTGAATCGTGTCAACTAGGAAGTTTGAATCACGTTTGCTTCACACTTGCAGGCTTGCTTTGCACACTTGCTGCAAGTGTGCAGGCTTGCATTGTAAGTTTGATGCAAGTTTGTTGCAAATGAAAATTGCTATCTGGGTCGAAAGCAGAAAGCGAGTCACCAGTTTTATTGATGTTATCGGTAACAAATTGTTATTGCCAAAAAAAGAACATGAAAGGTTTTCCCATTTTGCCATCGTCGTTTTTCCCAACGAAAAATCAATGCTGGGCCAACGGAGGTGCTGACAACCGTTGCCAACCAACAAAAACAGTGGTTGGGGTTTCGTTGGTTAATTGTTGGCAAAACTACCAACCGTTCGCCAACGGTGCCAACCATTTCCCAACGTTGGGCCAACGAACTGTGCTACTTGGGAGTGAACCACCTTGCATAATCTATGTTTTCCAAATTGCTCTTTCAGATAATGCAACCGGATTACAAATTCTGTTTGCCCACAAATGCCAATTAGCAAATTAAACATAGAGTGGAATTCGCTTTGTGAATTGTTGCTGCGATGGTCTGAAATGGTTGTATAGAAATTTAGGCAAGTAATTTACTTTGTATTAGTCAGGTTGGGTTGAACTCTTCCGGCTGTCTGTTTCTAGCCTCCAAGGAGCTATCACGCAGCCTCGTAATTTAGAACCGCGGTTAAGTAACGAGGTCGACACCTGAACTGGCACCCAATTGGACCGAGCGACATCGTATGCTAACGCCATCGGGAATTGGAATTTCACAGATTTAACGAGCACGTCTGTCCCAGTGTACACGGGAAACCGCGCAATTAAGTCGATTTTTATTAATTTTATTTTTGTAAACAAATATCCGTCTATAGGATGTGGCCGTTTTAGATCGCGGGACCCACTGCATGAGATGTCTATGTTCTGATGACTATGATCTGGAGTCCCGTTTCATTTGGTTAGGTTAGATTGCACATATCCGGTTGTCCACACTCTTAAAACAAAGGAGTGAAATCCACTCCAGTTGGAGAAGTGTATTTTCGACACCGTAAAGGCATGCATATTTTCTCAGACTGAGTTAAAATCACTCGTTTGGAGTGATCCTGTCGGAGGTTTAACACACAAAGGATCCACTCCAAAAGGAGAAGTGCATTTTCCAGTCAGGAGGAGTGAAATCCACTCAGACTGAGTTAAATTAGGAGTGTTTGTTTTAAGAGTGCATTTCTATTATCGAAAAAAACTGGTCTACTTAATCCGTTCTCAGCCTCTCCAATATCATTTACAAGTTACACTCTTAAAACGAGCGAGCGATTTTAACTCTGTCTGAGTTAATTTCACTCCTTCAGTCTAGAAAATGCACTTCTTTCATAGGAGTGGATCCTTTGTGTGTTTAAACCTCCGACAGGATAACTCCAAACGAGTGATTTTAACTCAGTCTGAGTTAATATTCACTCCTTTCCAGTGTCGAAAATGCACTTCTCCAACTGGAGTGGATTTCACTCTTTTGTTTTAAGAGTGTAGGTAAGTTGGCTGGTACATTTATTTTCCGGCTTTTGCACTCGATAAGGCACCCGCATATAAAACTTCGTAAAGTAAGACAGACACAGGCATATTTTTTTTTACTGACACACAGAGAGACAGTACACTCAGGGCGAAGGCGGGTATCGAACTTGCACATGGTAAGGTACACAGAATGTTAGTTTATAATTTACAAGTTTGTCAATCCAACCCAGTTTTGTGATCAATGACTTCCTTATTGGTCCAAACCTAAACGAATCAAACGCATTAACAAGTAAGGTGCAACTTTTGATTGGACCTTCTGCTTCATTTCCATAACACTACTACAATTTAAACCAATTGGCTCGCACGGGATCAGTTATGAATTTTAATGAGGCAAAGTGACCATAAATGGGGGATTATTTTAGCCATTATTCATTTTGACTAGCACCTTTGGGCAAACCCTAAACTGCCCAATGGCTCTGTTTAGGTATTCATGATGTAGGGAACAGTTGGATATCTAGGTTTGACAATGGTGTAACTAAAGTACCAAGATATTGGTTTCTACTTTATTATGCAGAGTTATGACATCCTCGGAAATATTTAAACCTGCATTAACTATGTTCATTATTCTTCATAACTTACCCCGCACTAAATATATGGTCATTATTAGCATCGGTCTATTCGCATTATTCTACATCATTTAACATTCATTAAATCCCCTTGCGCAAAGTTTTCGAATAGCTTAAAATATCAGTTGTCATAGTGTATGCATATTAGTAAAAGTCGAAATAGTATGAGTCTAGGCAAATCGGCTGATTTAGGCAAATCGGTTAATCGGCTGGTTAGGTTGAATTATCGTCGAAATAGAGCTACAATAGGCCTATTGGCGACGGATGAATTCAAAATTATTCTTAAACCATATTTTTTAAACTCAAAAAATAAATTTATTCTTGTATTATATTCCTTAAACTTAATTATAAATACTATTTTATTTAGCTTAAGAACCAATTTACTTTTTCTAACATTAGAAACTTTATTTTGAGATTGGAAAATCCTGCCAACTTTTTCATAATTTTTTATCTGGATGCACGGCAGTGCATCGCCAAGTTCATAACGAAGGCGGCACTGACTATCCTTTACTGGGACCATTTCGGCATAATTTTGGAGACCCAGTTCCTTTCTTCTACGCATTTTAGATTCGAGTTTAGACTTTTTTCTGGGTGTCCTAGTGAGACTTAACCTAGAAAAAAATTTCCAGCGTTCGAAATTCATTTAAGCCAGAGATAAATGAACCAGAAAAACGACAAATATGTCCCTCACTGACTGACTCACTGACGGGCGATCATAATGTTTAGGTAGTACAACGGCTTGTTATGGAGTTACGAAAATTGGAACACTTATAGAATAGAGCATGCATATAACAGGAAAAATCCGAAATTCGAAGATTTTACCCGGGGTTGGGCGTAAACTGATTGGAGCCCTTTTTCATAAGCAGTTGCAATGCTCTCCATACGCTGATATACCAGCGGCGATTAAACGTCGTCGCCAACAATTCAAATAGTTATTTGCAATCAGATACGTTAAAGGTTTTCATGTGTGGGATTTAGAACACGATATTACTAATTTAATGTGTCAACCTGAGCTGGCAACCAGCACCATGTTTTATAAAGAGCCATTGGTTGTTTGGAGGTAGGATTAACATCGCACAAGGGCTACATATGAGTAATGGTTGGAACCAATGCTTCACAACGGACAAATGTTTTTTTTAAGGATTTTGCTTGCAGTAACGTTGTACTAGAGCTACATAAGGGTTATTGGCGGCGATTCTCGTATTTTTTAAATCGTGGTCAAGTGACGATTTCTTGAACAGAATCTTTCAAACAGTACCATCGGATTTAAAAATATATTTTTTTTTTGTTAGAAAGAAATGACATATATCAAAGGCTTGACCTATGTTTTATACTTTTTGTCCGTCCGTCTGTACGCTTTTTCGTCCATCTGTTCTTTATAAGACGGTCTGTCATAATTTCGGTTCTAATCGTCCGATTTTAAAAAACTTTTTTTTTATAAATGTATGGCTTCATATTTCATACTTTGTGTCCATCTGTCGGTACGTTTTTCTGTCCATCTGTCAATCTGTCCTTTATAAGAATTTCTGTCATATTTTCGGTTCTAACCGCCCGATTTTGAAAATTATTTTTTGTTAGAAAGGTATGACATCAAACACCCATATTTCAAACTTTTTGATTTTTTTCTGTACGTTTTTCTGTCCGTCTGTCCTTTATAAGACGGTCTGTCATAATTTCGGTTCTAATCGTCTGATTTTAAAAAATCTTTTTTTTTATAAAGTTATGGCATCATATTTCATACTTTGTGTCCGTCTGTCGGTACGTTTTTCTGTCCGTCTGTCAATCTGTCCTTTATAAGAAGGTCTGTCATATTTTCGGTTCTAACCGCTCGATTTTAAAAATTATTTTTTTGTTCGAAAGGTATGACATCAAACACCTATATTTCAAACTTTTTGATTTTTTGTCTGTACTTTTTTCTGTCCGTCTGTCCTTTATAAAACAGTCTGTTATTCTTTCGGTTCTAATCGTCCACTTTTAAAAATTCTTTTTTTTTGTTGGAAAGGCATGCTTATAAAAGTTTAAATTACAACTAAATGTTGTGTTTGGCTATTTTTTTCTAAGGTGTATAAATTTTGTGTGGAAGCAGTTCCAGGTGACAGTTACTATTACAAACCTACTTGTTATTCTCTAAGAATTTCGGTGAGTATTAAAGTGACAGGACATCAGTAGGCTATTTTAGTTCTTTTAGAGCTTCTTGTTTAAAAAGCAGTCAGAACAGGAAATAATTTCACTATAGATATTGTTTGGTTTCAGCTCTAGTGCGACGTTAATTCAATTGTTGTTACAAAATATACTTAAAAAGTTATAAACTATTTTTACTGCTTGTTGAAAACATGAATAGCAACCCCAAATTTTTTTACATAAATCGATAAAGTAGATCAAGTAGAACCAAAATCCCAAATTTTTTAATTCAAAAACAATTATTTGCCGAGTTATTGTAAAAAAACTGAAAAAGACGAATTTTAGGGATCGTGTAAAAAATTACTTGGCGAATTCGATCCTAACTTGCATTATCGTTTGGTGATTGAAAAGCATTTGTTGATAAATGTTTATTCAAATTATTGATGGCTGAAAAAAATCTAAAAACCTTTTCTTATTTCAAGTGCATGCAATGTATTTTGTTTGTCGAATTAACTTTAAATTATATCGATTACTATGTTTTTAAATATGTGTTATTTCCAATACAATTTCAAGAAGTGAGCATGAAAAATAAATATGCTAAAATATAATTGGAATTCGGTTTTCAGTACATTTTATTGTTACAACATTGCTTATTTAAAATTATTAGTGCCCACTTTCCTTGATTTTAAATCATTGCCCAATCATTCTGAATAATTTTATTTTGCTTTCCTTAAATATCGTGTTAAGGTTGTAACCCTCCGTTTTGAAATACGTGGTTTATATTACCGATAAAGGGCGACAAATTTTTAACAAACTTTTTGCAGCAACATTAATGAAACAAAAATTTGCATAAAAAATGTGAAACATTAATGCAATAATCATGTTAGTCAATGTGATTATAACTAATCGCATTTGAAAATCCGTTCGTTATAAATAACCGTATATGCGACTTAAATTAAAATTTAAAATAACTAACTAAAATTTAAAATAATAAAACTTTTTATCCTCTAGTCTTTATTTTATTTCTGAATTTATAATTTCAAAATAAAAAAACATTAAAAAAATCACAATATTAGTGAAGAAAGTTAAATTCTAGCATCCGTTGGCGAGATTATGTTAACCCAGTTAGTTTGTTGTTTTGAAAAGAAGCAGCCCAAATATTACTGTTTTCACTTTAGAGATGTCCCCCTAAACGAGTTCAAAATTAATGCTTTAATAACTCAGCAAATAATGCAAAATAAATTATTCTTTTTTATACATGGGGTATTTTGAAGGTGCTGAACATTTTTATGTAAAAAAAATTGGGTGTTGCCATTGGAATTTTCAAAGTTGGTACTCATTTTAATATGTAGACGACCCCTTATGCAATTTTTGTTGCCAGTTCTAAATTCCTTACGCTATTTCCTTAAAAATAACACCTTTCACAAAGTTCCTTGACCAATAGTAGCCGAGAAACGAAGGGTGGAGCGTTTTTTTCCCCCAGCTGTACAAAACCATCTTTTATTTAAAAAAATGTCACTTACAACACATTGTCAAATTAGTTTGGTGTAGTTGCTTGTATGAGTGATTCTCGTCCCCTTCGCAGATAGCGTGTGGTTGGCTACGGTTTTGGCGGCGGATATCAAATCCAGCCATCTTGGCGATCAATCAGTTTAATGGATGTTGGACCTGGTCACATGGTCCCGTACTCTGAGAAATGACGTATCACCTATTGTTATCATTGCATATATGCGTCACTTTCCACGTAGATAGCGGAATTTGACGAGGAAAAAATTCTTCAGGGTTTGGTAGGAGGCTGAATATTAGAATCAGTTTGCACTCTATAGAAAATGACCTTTTTTGGAGAGTTATATTAGTGTTTTTATCAAAAATATTTTTTTTTTCAAAAGATATCCGCATATCATTTGCTTTAATTTAAGACAGGATTATTGATTTCTGTTTAGTAGTTTCTTTTTATAAGCATTTTTGTGTAACTATGAAAATTAGTATTTACTCATAGAATCATAAAAAATATTTTTTACTACTTCCTTTTCAATTTATTATTCAAATTTTATTTTAAGAATGGCGAATATTCGCTTTTAGAATCAGTTGAGCTATTAATATGCACATAAAATACTAATAATACATAGATGAAGGTAATACACAACGTTGTATTGTTTCCGACTAAAAAATTCTCCATGATATTTCATTTATAGTATGGCTTATGAAATTTGATGTAAAATAATCTGTATCAAACGATAAAACATAAATATATTACTTATTATAAAACTCGATCTTTAATCTTGTTTAAAGCAGTTGTTTGTTAAGCACTCATTAAAAATAGATAAACTTCATGGAAATAGGCTTTATTCCCCCCCCCCCCCCCCCAGCGTCGCATTTAATCGAAAAGTCAACGTTTTTTGTTTCACGAAACACATTTAAATTTCAGTTTTTCTTTTGGCAATTACACAAGAATAGAATCAAAATAATCCAAGAGGAAGAAAAAGTTATTGTAAGTCTTTACAACGCCTTTAAATGATTTTGAATTTGATTCAATTCAATTAAAAATGTGTCGTGAATCGATGTTAATACCTATTGTTTGTTTCTGAAGGAACATACTAATTTCTTTATGAATCTCATTAGTTTGGATGTGAATTGAATCGTGAAATTTATTTATGTGACAAACAAAAATAAAGACTAATGTATTGTATAACAAAAGCTTGGAACGTTTTTTGCTAAGGTATGTTTTTGTTTATCCTCTTGCGATCTGGAGACATTCTTCTAAAAACTCCCCACAAACAATTAACACGTCATTTAGTTCTGAAATTGACCTGGTTCGATAGGAGACAATCCAAATATCAGTTTCCAGCCGTTGATTACAGGTATCAGTAATTTATTTCTATAAAAAAAGGAAGTTTAATAACGAGGGTTAATACGACATTAGTGTTCTTAAAAAATTATTTTAATTCTTTTTAAACTTTTAAAAAAGTTATTTTAGTAGTTCCTTTTAAAGGCATTTTGCATTATACACAATGTTAAAATAATCTGTTAACTTCAAATAAGTGATAGGGCCTTTTTTTGTTGCATTTATTACACAAAAAATGTGTATTTTTAGAGATTAAGGCGTGTCCCTAAGTAAAGATTAAACATTATTTCTTTTAAAATTTCTTTGCAAAACATACTTTTTAGCATATATATATTTGTATTAAAAGTATGTTTAGATTAAAAATATAGTGTAGGAGTTTGCTCGGGTCTGAAAAGGTTATGCTAAGCCAGTTACTTTAATTTTTAACAGATTACTGTACGCACTCTGATTAGGTTTTAAAGCATCTAACAACGGGCAGAAAGCAGAATACAGTTACCCTTTAACGGTCGGATAATTTTCAACAAAACTGTCATAAAAATCCTGAATGCTTCTAAATTTTTGTATCTCGAAAAATTAGATAAAATAAATGTATGAAAAATGAGTAAATTTATTTTTAATTTTCTTTTGTTTCTACCTTGAAATTTAAAATAAATTAGTTCATTTTATTTGAGTTTTAATTTGTGGATTTAAGTTACTTATGATCTTTTTGGCACGTTACTATGTGAATAGTGCCTAAAGCCGTTGTATGCTGTAAAAGAGTTCTTAGATAAAAACTACTCAAATAAAGGTAACGCAAGATTAAAATCAACACATCTCTTTAGTCAACACAACACCACACTCCTACAATCAGGTATCACAGAGACTTGAGTTCCATGGTGCGCAGGCCCAGCTCAAACAACAGTTAACCCATTAATGCCTGGCGTCCCTTTTTAGGGACACTTAAAAAAAATTCGCAATTTTTAAGGAATCAACTTTTCAATTAAAAAAATGCTCCGTTGTATTCAATAGTGTACATTTCAACTGACCCAAGGGCATTGATGCTGTTTAAGGCAACTTTTCCGGTAAAACTCTTAACATTTTAGTCTCATAACCTTAAATTATCGCCACCTGAAAGGGTCTTAATGGGTTAAGGTTACAACACTATGGAGCACATTGACCTTTTAATTAGTGGAGTTTAGTTAGTTATAAACTTATTGGCGCGTTTATACTACTGGACTCTCCAGGTCAAAAATGTCACGGAAGCAAGAAATAGAAGATGAAATCTCACTGCATCATTTTCAGGGAAGCGAGAATTAAGGGTTTTATAATATTCCCCATTCATACAATTAAAAATAATAATCAACCCTATTATAACTTTTAATACATTCAAATTACCGTCCATTAGCCTATGTTTTCAACCACGAGATGGTGATTATAGAGGCACTCAATATAGATTTTTACTAATGCTTGAGAAGGGTCACGACAACTTGTAGTTTTTCCGGGTTGACAAATGCTTCCTTTTACCCCCCCCCCTTTTTCTTGCACACCAGCAGGCACTTTTTTTTTCTGTAAAAATAAAATATTTTTCTTACAGCATATCTTTTTTCGTGGCATATTTTGAATTTTTATGGATACTAATTATAGTAAACGTTAATTAATCAAACCGAGCCGATATGTATAACTTTTTCTGGCAGCCAATTAAACTTCGATTTACTGCAAGCTAATGGCTCTTTTTGGTGAAAAAAATAGCGTTTAATTCGTATATAGATTTATCATGTTGAGATAAACTTGATTGTTAAAAGTTACTGCTGCTTTGCTAAATAAAAAATTCACTAGTGTTTTTTTTTTATTTCCTAAGGTAATTAAAAAAAGCTACTTAAACACAATTGCGAACCTAATATTGTGTGTATTGTGCGAACCTAATATTGAACAGGTGTTTATTTATAACTTTTTAGGAAAAAATATTTATTTCACAGACTTTTAATAATGGTATTGTAAATCTAATATGAATAAAAGCTACAAATTATTAATTAATTCTTTATTTACTCTCACAATTTAGCCATTCTTATAAACCTTTCGAGCAAACAGCAAAAGTAAATAACTGACTTAAATTATCAGAAAATTAATATTTCAAGAAACTAATTACTTTAAAAAAACAATGGCATCAAAATAAAAATGCTTCCAAAAAAGGATGTTCAATTATATATGAATAAAAAGATCCTTTTAAAATTTATCTGGAACTTAATAATTAATCGAAATACATGATACATTACAGTTTGTTTTTGCTGTTACACACTCTCTGGAGATGATACCTTTGAAATAAAGTGCGTTGTGATTTAATTTAAAATGAATAAACATTTTAGAAACACATGAAAAAGATTACCTTTTAAAAGAAATATTCTGTTGTTTTATTTAGAAATTGGAAAGGTATGCACTTTTGCGCAACTCACGGGATTTGATAGGATGAAAACATATCATTTTTGATCTCTTTGTCGACAAATTCCTAATGCTTTTTATTTATTTAAATAAAACCTCTTTAATTAAGGAGCCATTCGTAAATTATGCTACTAGGAATATAATTCATGGCTTAAATTAAAAAATTTTTTTTGTTCTTTTGGTTCAAATTGCTGTATGCTTAACTGTATTTGTACAATTCAGCTTTATCAGCATATTACTTAAAAGATTTCTTCTCTTCATTAATCATATTAACATTTTTTTCTGCTGATCATTTGTTTTTTAAAAGGATTTTCGCTTCATTTTTTGCTTATGTTTTATCTCGATATATTCTTTTTTAATGAAATAAATGCATTTTTTTACTTCTTCTTTATCATTTACTTAATATATTTTGCACATTCTCTTTTTGTTCTTTTATTTTCCATATTCATTTCTGTTTTGAGTTTATATTTTCGGATCTTTTTTATACTATCTTTCCAAAATATTTTTAACTTTAATTAACTTTAAGTTATATTTTTCCCACCTGAATTGACTAAAGAAAATTTATTAATAATAATTTAGGCACGTTGCTTCACTATTTTTACATTGTAAAAAAAAGCACTTTAAGTAATACTTACAGTGTAGTGGTAAAAGTGCTGCCATCACCTTGTGCTGTGAGTTTAGGGTAGACTGACTAGAGAATGAACAGTTGGTAAATACATTTAAAAAGTAAGGACTAAAAATCATTCCACTGGATAGATTGGCAACACTGACTGCCTCTCAACTAGGTGGAAGCTATCTGACATCTGATTGGTTGCCCTTTTCATTAAATAAAATCTTACATGCTGAGGGGCTGGGGAGCCCAGGCGGTTAAGCACTCGCTTAGCATGCGGAAGGTCCCAGGTTCGGGTCTGGGCATCGCCAAAATAGATGCCGACCTATAAACGGCCCGTGCAGCCAAAAATGTCCGACGAATAATACCCCGTGTATAGGGAGGTCACGTTAAATATCCTTCAAAGTCCTAACGCTGCGTACGATGCCGCCCTTAACGGGTGAATACTCAGGTGTCGGCTCGTCACTTGACTGTGGTTCTAAAATATGACGCCCGTGTCTAAATAGCCCTCGTGTGGCTCCAGTGCGACACTAATTTAAACAAAAAGCTCATAGGACTTGTTAAGTCGAAAAAACGTTAATTTTCTGAAAAACAAACATTATAGCAATGTGATGTATGAAGAAACCGCAGAAGGTGCTGTAATTCTACAAAAAAAGTGTACTTTTACCCAATACTAATTGTAAGTTAATAGTATGCATTGCGATGTATGTATTATCTTTTAAGAAAATCGTAGTTTCACAAAGATTAGCTGCTACAGAACTTTTAGGCTCTAAAATCATTGAAATTACCTTGTAGGGTAATTCCCTTTAAAAGTATTAATTTATTGGCGGCTCAGTGACTGAGAGGTTCAATGTGTCTTATTCAAAAGCCCAAGATCGAGGGTTCGAAGCCCCGGCTGAGTCGTTGGATTTTCGGGGTGGGAAAATCCTGGGCACGCATGTCATATGATTATGTGGCGTGTAGAAGATTCATGGAGGGACCATTTCTCTTGGGTTCTCTTGGCAAAATTAAATCTCGGCATACTTTAACATAGGGAGCTCAGATTCATTAAAATCTGTGCGTCACAAATTGGTAGCGAGAGCCGCCTAGGTGGTGCCAACAAAAAATGACTCTCAGTTCTGGGAAATATGCCGATTCTGCAAAGGTTGGACTGCCAATATTGCAGCAACATTGGAGAATATACATATTGGGTGGTAATTGTGTGAAAGCCGTGTGGTGTTACGTACCTATAGTATGTATTTTTTGCACTACCTTTCCATTTTGAACTTGATTTGTTTACCATAAAATTTGTACTGACCCTTTTGTATGTAAATACTACCTTACAAGAGTTTCCAACTAACGGACCAATTACGCTCTTTCGTCTGCCCTTTTACTCTTTATTTTTACCCATGTTAGGTGGGCACGGAGTGTAGTTTGTATTTTTTGCAATATCTTTCCATAATGTACCTGCTTTGTTTACTTTTATTTGATATTAACATTTTGTCTTCCCTATAACAGCTGGATAGGTAACAAACAAAACAGTTTTGACACATTATGCTACAATAATTTATACGGACTTTTAAATAAAATAAGACATTTAAAGAAGGAAAACTAGATCGAGACTTTCGAACAAAACAGCATCCAACTGGAAAACACAAATTAAAAGGCATTCAAAGCCTTCCGACGACAAATGGAAATGTCCTGATAGTTTCCTAAAACATCTATATCAAATTCAAATGATGCAGAAGTTATAAAAGCTCAGGAATACACTAGAGTTCCATTAAAGACCCATTCGTCCCGAAGCCGCCATCTTGAATTTTCCCAGCACTATCGATAAATACAGAGGCCAGATGGAATTCTAATTGCCCGCTGGACTTTTATTTACTTCTTCGGAGTGCTGCTTTCATCGACTTAGGGTGAGTTGATATGGGGAAACGACTAATTCTATTTTGATGAACGGAACACATAGATAAAATTGTCTTTTTTTGTAAATGATGAGATATATGGCGGATAAGTTTAGTTTAGTTTAAATTATCGTCACACTAGAGATACACGAGGGCTATTGGTGAGGTTCGTCGTAATTTAGAACCACAATCCAGTGACTAGCCGACACCTGAGTAGGCACCCAATGCAATTGTTAAGGATGACATCGTACGCATCGTTTTGACTTTGGGTATTTAACGTGTACTCTATTATTCGTCGGACATTTTTGGCTGCACGGGCCGTTTATAGGTCGACAGATATTTTGGCGATGCCCGGACCCGAATCTGGGACCTTTCGCATGCTAGGCGGATGCCTTACCGATTGGGCTTCCCAGCCCCATATGGCGGATTAGAAAATTAGTTAGCCTTTAAAAACACTGAGCGTGTATAGAGAGACAATGATTTATATTATCAAAAAATCATTTTAATTTCGAATCATTAATTTATGAGGATATATATTTACTTCTTATTATGTAGTTTATGAGATTTTTTATAAACTAGTATTTGTCCATTTGAAGATAAAACTTTAAAAGCCGTGAATTTCTAAATTTTAAATAAAACCCAGTAATTGAAATAAATACCCTTTTATAATTTTAATATTGGTTTTGATGGGATTTAACAGTATTCTAAATATGCAAAAGAGCTAATATACATTTAAATATAACATCAAAACTTTCGCTAAGATTCTTAATATCTACTAATTTATTTAGAAAGTGAATAAATGCTATGCTGTGCTGTAGTTCTGAATATTGTGTATTAATAGGAATGACAACTCATGAGCACATGATATTTAAGTATTTCCAATATTTGACTAATTTTCGAATTATAATTGCTTTCTGCACTTTTTTGTTTACTTCTTCCGAGTGCTGCTTTCATCGGCATTGGTTGGGTTGATATGGCGAAGCGGCGATTAACTCTATTTTGCTGAGATTAGTAACAGCCCATAGATAATACGTATTTAGTGGGGAAGGGGGGGGGGGACACGATTGGTCTGAAACACAAGAAGTTTACACACTGTTTTATGACACGCACAATAATTGAAAGAACTCGAAACAGAGAAAACAGGTTGAAAGCAGGCAAAATACGGTTTCAAACTTGTACTTAACAATGTACTTAACTTACAATTTATGAATTAAAAAAAAACTTGTTGTCTTTTAAATTAGAGAAGAACACGTTCCTTGACTCAAAAATTAAATTTTTTCAATAATGTCGCTTAGCACGATCTTCCACCATACTCTTCATATCTTATTCCAACATACGAACTAGAATGAGGGGCCATTATGTCCAATTTAAGGAAGTCATTAAATTGGATATTTCAGTTGTGTTCATTGTAGTGAGAGTTTTTGGATTTAATTGCTAATCAGGAGACGGAGTTAAGAATATTCATGGAATTTTTTAAAAATTCTTTCCTAGCACCTCGTTCTTTCTTCTGCCTTGTTGTGCTTTAGAATTTTAAAAAGTGTGCTTGTTTTAGTAATTATTTATTCAAATAATGTAGTTTTTACTTTTAAAAGTGCTCTCAGTTGGGAAATGTAAAGAAATTAAAATAAAGATTTGCTCTGCCATCCATTTTAAACGTGGTGGAAGTGGAAACTATTCTGTAAAAAAATGCTAATTTTACAGTAAAAAAACATTTATTTTTAGAAAAGTATTGTTATTTATTAAACTTTTGTTTTTTCGTGAAATTCGTATATTGATATTCAGCTATTGTGTCAAAATTACATATAGTTCGTCTTAATTAAACATCATTTTCCTTGTAAATTAAATGCATTTTTATACCACGCTAAATAAGGTTTTCTTTAGCATGAATACTACGATAGAATTACATACTACGAGAAAGGAACTTCAATTATTCTCTTAGTTTAAACTCAAAAAGGCAAGTTAATTGAAATTTTTTTTCGAAAGTCTTAAAAGTAAAGAGTCTAAATTAGAGAAAAATATATAATTAATTATATTTAACAATATTGGAACATACAACATTTATTTAATATCCTTCTTTACTCTCAGATTTTACACACATATAGTTCATTAAAAAAAAACCAACTTGGACTTCAATTATAAAGATTATAATTTTTCTATACAGGGTGAGGCAAACAAAAGTGGCACCAAAGTGGAGATAAGAATACGACAGAAATGTTGCCAAGTCAAAAACCAGTACAAAAACAGGTTTGCTCACTGTAGCTATTGATCGCTCCAATATTAAGCCCATACAAACGCTTGGCGACTTATTTGCAGGCAAATACTCTATTTTTTGCGAAGCTAGTTGAATTGAAATATAAACATGGTTTGTAGAGCTGATCAAGAAAAGTTCCCACTAGTGATTATTTTGGTTGTTATTTATCCTAGAAAATAGGACCCTTTTGCTTTTGTTAATAAAAAACAATGTAAATTGATTGCAAATAACAAAATTTGCATTAAGGGACGTCTTCATACAATAAGAACTACGATCTGAACTCGCCACTAGTCTATGAGTAGCTCTAATGTGAAGCTAGTCCGATCAATGCAAAAACAGGTTTCAGGCTATTGCAAACCGAACATTTCAACGTATTCCTATCTCTAGACCGGGGCCACTTTTGTTTGCCTCACCCTGTATAATGTTATGTGTGGTAATTTACACAAATAGGGATTTACTGTGGCATTTTGTACTTTCAATAATTAACATAAAAGAGCAGTAGAGTTAATTTTGGCCTCATGCCATGCATTTTAACTATGAACGCAATAGACAAACTATCAAATAGTGTGTAAAACCGCAAATTAGCCTTGTTGAAGGGTAATAAATGGTATATTTAATCTAATTTAACTTAAATGTGTGGTAAACTGCCTGTAAGTGCCGAGAAAAGGGGGGTCTGTTAATTTATTTGTTGTCTACGTGTATTATGAGCTAGCTATACATATAGTTTAAACTGGATATACGGCGACACATTCAGGTTCCGTCCGTGTATTAGGATTTATGTTATAGATGATATGCTATGTAGAGATTATATGGTATAATATAGTTAATATTTGCTGCAAATGAATTGTTTTAAAAAAGAAAAAAGCATTTAATAACAAAACTATTTTTATTATATAATACATTATTATCATATTATTGTTTTATTATAATTATTATTGTATTGTTATATTATTATAATTATTATTATATTGTTAGTATTTTTTTATTATTATTTGTTTAAGACAATTATATCCGAACATATAAAAATAATGTTTCTTTCCGAATGACAATAAATTCGTTATGGCGTATTGTTTTAAAGATGTTCCTTTTATGAACTTTTTTGTGTCCTTTTAATGAGTTTATATGCGGTATTAAAATACAGTCTCTTATAATTTATTCTTCCAGTCGGCTAATTTTTTTTTTCAAAAAATCTTATGTAGGTTTTATTAGGATTGTTTCCAAATTATGGCCATAACTCCATTATACTGGTCCTGGACATTGTTAATTTAATAATGCAACCCCCGCACTTATCAAAATTTATTCCACTTTTTTGAAAAACATACTTTAACTTTTCTACAGGATGAAATCAGAAGTAATGGAGAAAAAAAAACGAGAAATAAAAAAAATTCTTATTTGGGTTGAAGTAAATGGATTAAAATGTTCTTTTACGTCAAGATTACCATCTCAATATTCTTCAAAACTATCTTTCCGATAAAAAAAGATTTATTCACGTCATATTAAAAAATTCTCTATCTTTTCCCATTTTTCCTATCAAAACTCAAGTTTTGGATTTATTTTTGAAGACCATGACACCGGGTAGGGAAAACGAAGACACGTTTATGTACTTCAGAATAAAAACGATGCAAGTCCATATTTCAGAAGGTATGGTATGGTATGGTAGGTACATACAGTGGTGGCCAAAAGTGTGGACACTTTTTGAAAGTTTAATGTATTTCAAATGTTACCTGTGTGCTTGCATCCATTAAATTTCGCTTTAATACAAACATTTAAATCTTAAGTTGAAGGTAATTTAATGTAGATTTTCATTAAAAATACAGAATTAAAGTATCTGCACTACAAATTAAGTTATGCTCATTTTAGTTGAACAAACAAGCACAATCAATGGATTCTCTTATGCTGAAATTGCAATACAAGTTGATGGTTCAATGACTTGCAAAACTAAGACAGATCATAATATTAGTTGCATAACTTATTTGTAATACAGATATTGTAATACTGTATTTATTTTTAATTCTACATTTAATTACTTTGAAAATGATAATGTTGTGTCCATGGATATAGATTATATGGGACAAAAGGTCTCATATAGACTGCTTCAGCGATCTGCAAGCAGTGGTCCTCATAAAGATTAAATTACTTTTAATTTGTGTTATTACTTTTAATTTGTGTAATTACTTTTAATTTTATATTGTGTAATCACGCAAAGCTGAAAAATATAAAACTTTCAAAAAGTGTCCACACTTTTGGCCAACACTGTATTTATTCCAGATTGTGTGCTTTTTCAGAGAACCGCTTATAAGCTTTCGTCAAGTGGGACAGACACGGAAATAGTTTTACAAGCACAAGAGACACACAAGAAAAGGACAACACAAACACAAAGACAAATAACAACATTTATTGACGGTCACAAACATCCATGCCTGACCGGGATTTGAACCCAACCCCAGCAGCTACAAAGGCTAGCATCCTAACGATTGCGCCACCGGGGCTGCCATATTTCAGAATTTAGGGTGCTTAAAAGAAAATCGTATTTCTCGTCTGCTTAATTAATTTGTAGTTCGAATAATAATGATGTAAAATTGAAAGGGTTTTTTTAGGATGTAGCGCTTTTGTTTACATTTCGTCTTACTGCGTTTTCATTGGTTGCTTCGGTCTCACTCTCACAACGACCGATATAAATGAAAATAAACTGTTCTTTCTATGCAAGCTTTCTTTAAGAAATGTTTTGAAAACCAACAGCACAGCAAGAAGTTGGCATTAAAAAAATTTAATGATAAAAATATTCATAGAAAACTCATTTTCGAATAAAAAAATGAAATATTTACTTACATCATTTTTATTCTGAATACCAAAAATAAAGTAATTGAGACAACAAATGTAAGCAAAATGTAAGAACTGTTGCCTTAAACGACGTGAAACAACCCCTTTGCTTTAGTCAAATCCTAGCATCCGTTCCAGCGACACTTTGTACGTTTGGAAAATGTCCAAAACGCCTTAAATAAAGTAAACGCTTTTTGTTCTTGAATAAGTATTAGCATAAAAATATGGAAACTCGGGATATTTTCGTAATAATTATTAATAACCATACTTGAACTTACTCCGAATTACCGTTAAAAAATAACAGATTAACCAGATTCTTATACAAAAAATATAATGCCTATACACTTTCTTAGTAAATAAAAAATGAAAAATCAAAGAATCACACTATGCTTCGTGTTATGACGTCATTCCAAACTGATTTATGACAAAAATAAATTTCGCTTAAAATATTATTTTTAAATAAAGTTTCTTATGTTATTTTCAATACAGAAAAAGGGACTAAAAATTTTCAAAATTTAATTTAAATGCTAATTCACTGTGTTGTGTAATTCACCGACAGATAGTAGATAGATGTTCGTCTGAAGAACTGACGGACAGACTGACGGACGGGCCAAAAAAAAGAGGCTCTGAAGTCATACCTTTCTAACATGAAAATAAGTTTTAAATTCAGACGAGTAGAACCTATTTTGGAAGGGGGGTATGGACAGACAGACATTTTCAGCTTGTCAGTGCCAACTTGCCCCCTTTTTTTTATTCTTTCGAATAAAAAAAAGAAAAGTTGGCTTAAAAAAAAAAGAAAAATATAAATTTTAGACTTATTTCTCTTTAACTCCAAAGGAAAATGTATCTGATACACTGAACAATCAAAAATTCGTTCGTTTGTATGATATTGGAACGCATCGATTTTTTTTTGAAGTGAAATACTGCCTGTTTATTTTCTCCAAAATGTGACAGATTGTGACACTATAAATGCTATTCATATTGGGATTGAGAGTTCAAAATGAGAAAAGTGCGTTTAAATATTTGACGTTTCTCATAACTTTTAGTGACGTGTATATGGTGACGTTTTATCTTTCAAATAGTTTTTTTTTTATTGAACTACTCGATTTTATTGCAACAATTTTCTTTTCAAAATTTTTAGACCTCCAAATCTATGCATTCAGGGGCTGTGAGGAAATTAGTGTTTAAGATCTCGGTCTCGGGATTGGAAGGTCCCGTGATCATGTCCCGGTACCACTGAAGACACACCGAGTACATGCGGAGTACGTGCTCGTTAAATCTGTGGGTTCAAAAGTCCTGTGGGTGGTCATGAAGCAGTTTCCCACGGGTACAGGTCCCTGGAAATTATTTCCCTCCCCTTCAGATAGCAGAATCTATCCCTTATGTGTATGTAGGCTGTGTCTGTCTTACTTGACGAAGGTTTATAAGCGGGTATCTGACCAAGCACACAAGCCTAAAATATATATGTCTACCAACCAACTATACGTTCGTGTTCGTTAAATAAAAGTGTTTTTTTAATTATTGGGTTTCAACTTCAGTAAATACTCTCTACTGAAGGTTGCCCAACTGAAGAATATGCTAATTTTAGAATTTTTCATTCTATAATTTTTAAGAGCAGTTTTTCTTAACACTAAAAACATTTTTTTGACAGTAAATTTCTTAACCGAATGACTACAGATTAGAGGCAAATCCTCTACATTAAGAGGAAAGTGCAAGTGTTTAAGATTCTTTGGGCAGTAAATTATAATTTCGTCCACAAATCGAAGGTTTTCAGTTATGAAACTTATCTAAAAACACGATAATTTTCGAATACCCCATTTTGGCAAAAATTTTTAAGCTATAGATAATGAAGTTTCAGAATTATTAAGCTCATACGCATTACCCACTTACTTTTTTTTTATAAACTGCCCGTTTAGAAATAAAAACTTTCTTTTAAATATATAGATAATAATTTAAATTTCCCTCTCGATAAAAAAAACTATATCGAACGAAATACACTACTCAAAACAATCAGGGGAGCACATGGTTTAAACCCCTTCACCTTCAATGATTTCATATAGAATCATCAGCTTGCGATTTTATTCTCACTAAGTTGAGCTCGTACTTATGTATCGTTAGAAGGAATAATCATGCATTTAGAAGAATTAAATAGTGTTTGTTTTAAATAAAAATGAAAATATGAAATACATCGAAAAATAAAATTAACTCTAAAAAAACCTTATGAAACAAATGACCCTCAATTCTTCACGCTTGCATTCTTAGCTATTTAAAAATTTATTTTAGCTTTTTTTCAACAAATATAGTTTTGAAAAAATTGTTGTTATAATTATTCAAAGTTATGACTCCAACTTTCCCCCCTCAAATTTTTGCTAAAAATTAAGACTTTTCCCGCCTGTTTTTTACTATTTCATTCTTAGTGGATAATGAATCTATTTCATAAATTTGAGATTTTAAGAATAAAAAATATAAAGTTGGAACTAAAAGTCTTAACTAAAGTACGCTAAATGCTTCCCTAATTGATTTGAGCTGTGTACATATAACAAAAACTATATATGATAGATGTCGAAATTCTACCAAAGGATATTGTCTGCTACAAAGGAGTAAAGGAAAATGAACCCAGTTTGTGAATAAAGGAAGAATATTTTGGTGCAAGGCTACTTTTTGGGAATGGCCCTTCTCATCTATCAATGTCGAGTGGTCACCAAAGAGTGAGGAAATGTGGATTGATGCTTCGAATAACACGAGTGGAAGGTGCACTTTTGATGTTGGGATGGGGAGATTTGGTGTGAAGAATCGTGTAAGACTTCACATATGTCTGGTTACTGATGTTGTTTTAATAAAGGAATTATACAAAATTTAACAATACACAAAAGTTAACAATACAAGAGTTAACAATACAAAAGTTAACAATACAAGAGTTAACAATACGAGTTAACAATACAAAAGTTAACAATACAAGAGTTAAAAATACGATTTTTGTTATGTTTTTAATATAGGAATTATACAAAAGTTAACAACGCAAAATTTAACAATACAAGAGTTAGCAATAAAAAAATTAAAATGCAAGAGTTCACAATACGATTTTTTATGCTGTTTAAATATAGGAATTATACAAAAGTTAACAACACAAAAGTTAACACTACAGGAGTTAACAATACAAAAGTTAACAACACAAAAGTTAACAATACAGGAGTTAACAATACAAAAGTTAACAATACAAGAGTTAACAATACAAAAGTTAACAATACAAGAGTTAACAATACAAAAGTTAACTTTACAAGAGACAACATTACAAAAGTTAACAATACAAAAGGTAACAATACAAACAATAGAAATACAAACAATAGAAAGAACAAATCCAAAAGTTAACAATACAAAAAATTTTTAAGAATTGCAAACAATTTTGGATGAAAACCCAAACTGACTCCTGTACATATTCCAAAAATATTAAATGTAACTCAGAATTGTATTAGTGAACCATTTGCATGCCTTGGGAAAACTTCGCAATGAAGGAAAATGGGCACCACATGCTTTAAGAGAAAGACAGATTTAGAACCAAAAAGTCACTTGCGAGCAATTTTTGAATCGACATCAAAGAAAGATTTTTCTGCATCGAAATGTCGCAGGTGATGAAAATGGAAATATTTTGACAATCCTAAAAGCCAAAAATCTTGAGTTGATCCAGGCCAACCCTTTACATCGACACCAAAGAGGAATCACTTTGAAAAGAAGACAATGCTCTGCGTTTGATGCTACCAAAAGGGTATCATTTCGTATGAGCTACTTTAACCTGGTGAAATAGTTACTTCTGACCGATATCAACAACAATTAACCAATTTAATCAGGCAATTTATCAACAAACGGCCAGAATGGGCTCGCAGACACGGAAAAGTTATTTTACTCCATGACAACTCGCCGACTCGTACTACAAATAATCCTAAAAACACCTTAAAAAACGTGGAATTGGAAGTTTTATTGCCCCCTCTATATTCTCCAGACATTGCTTTTTCAGACTAACACTTGTTCAGATCCATGGAATATGGTCTGGCTGAGCAGCACTTTGCTACTTTTGATGAAGTTGAAAAATGGGCACATTCGTTTTTACCTCATAGGACGCTAAGTTCTATCACGAAGGAATCCACAATTTACCAAAAAGATAAGCAAAATTTACTGATTTTGATAGTACATACTTCGATTTATTACCCTCATCCAGTGAAGCAAAATGCACCGGTAAGTTTTCTTTAAAAAAGGGTCATCTCATAGGTATACCCCTAATATTTTCCAAGGAATGCATGTTAAAAGATCTTAATCTCTTATCATAACCAATGCCAGATAAAAAGCAACTCGATATCTTTTCTGAGGAAGGGCGACCAAAACTGAACAGCATATTCAACATGTGGCCTTACCGATTATGTTTGTTTCCCTAAAAAATGTCCAGCCCCAGGTGTTTACGATTTGTTGGGGTTGGTAGTTCCTTTTTTGTTTGAAGAAAAAAAAAACATTTTTTTAAAGTTTGAATTACCTAATATGAAACATTGACTGAAGTTCGGAAATACGACGCCCGTCGCCAATAGCCCTCGTGTAGCTCTAGTGCGACGATAATTCAAACCTAACCTAACCAAATATGAAACATGATGTAATAAAAGTATTGCGATGGGGACGAACATTTGAAGTGGAGATTTTGTGTTTGCTATACGTTTTGGTAGGTGTTGATTCTAAACACATTCATGCCGCCCCGGTAGCACAACGGTTAGTATGCCTTATCGCGGTAAGGCATGGATGTTTGTGTCCGTCAATAAATGCTGTTATTTGTCTATGTGTTTGTGTCGTCTCTTTCTATGTGCGTCTCTTGTACCTGTGTTATTTCTGGGATTGAGAACAATAGACTTGAGGTCGTAGTGCTTGGCAAACTTGCCTACCCCCTCCACCAAGAAAGTCATAATTCATATACACATTTATTTCCGTATAAAAACATTAACTTTTGAGTTATACAAATTAGTTTTACGTGTAACATAATTTGTATCGCTTAACTTAAACTGTTTCGAACTATGGTCACGTGTCTTATATGTTGTTCATTTCGATAAACTTTAGCCGAAAACTCAGTTTGGCGTAAAAATTTCCTTGCCAATCGTCGTTAACGGGCCATGTTAGCCAATACCCAGTCCATTCTTATCAGAAATCATTGCGAAAATCGACACAGATTGATCCGGCAAAGTGGCCATCCGCCATCTCTATAGAGGTAAGAAGAAGATTGAGATGCTGCCGGACAAAAACCAATACAAAAACCGGTTTGCAAAATGAAGCAATCAATCGCTTTACAGTACGCCCAAACAAAGGCTCTCGGCGAAGTATTTGGCCCTATTCTACAGTGATGATTGCATAGGGCTTATACTAGGGTCAAGTGTTGTAAGTGTGATAGGGTTTCTGCATTTTCATTAGGAAAATTCGTTCTCTGCTTCAAATAAATTCCAAATCCTAAAATTGGTAGTGAATTATTATAAGAAACATACTTATGTAGAAAAAAAATTATATGTTTGAATTCCAATTTGTGTACAAAATTTGCATTTCAAAATCCATTGCTGTTTTATCACACTTACCCTACATAGAAAGACCCACATAAAGAGGACAGTTGCACTTAAATTCAAAAGCTCAAAACTTTCTCTAAACAAAAAATAAGGTCAATATTTCTTTTTAGTTTAACTATAAGTGGTCTAATGTTATTGTAGGGTTGAAATAGTCGCTGGTTCGAATATGCTTGATTACGAATAATAGACAACGCTGAATAGATACACACCAAGCTAGTGGACTGTAATTTCTTTAATAAATGACAAACAGCTTCTTACAACTTGAATAAAACAACTACTTGTAAAATGGTAAAAACACTTAAAATTGAATAGCTAATCACATAGAACTCTTCGAAATAAGCAACTACTTTTTGAATAGAATATTAGCACTACACTTAGTGAATCACATGGAACATTCTGAATACTGAAGGCAAAGCTCAACATCTGCAACGCCCCTTCTTCCTATGACATCAGCAAGCATAGAAACGCAGCTGGTGCCATCTAGCTATGAACCTAGAAGTAAACTACGAATACGAAATCCAACATTCTCCCGCCCTTGAAATCCCAAGGGGTTTCAAGAAACTGAAAATAAAACATAAGAAATTCAATTTAGCAACATTAATTAGATACAAATTTAGTAACAAAAGAACATTATTCTTCAGGGAGTTTGCAAAGTTTTGTGATTGGGCGAGTAAGTTCACCGGAATCAGTTTTCAAAGTAACAACACGAACTCTGTTGTCCTTTCCGGGGTGCACACTCAATACACGAGCAAGTTTCCATTTTAAGGGAGTTAAAAACGCATTTTTAATAAACACAAGGTCATTTATTGAGATATTGTTTTGCGAAACACACCACTTAGGTTTTTGCTGCAGCCTAACCAGGTATTCATTACTCCAACGCTTCCAAAAACTCTGCAGTATATTTTGCACCAATTGCCAGCGATTAAGACGTGACAAGGGAATTGTAGTCAAGTCAGGTTCTGGAACGGCTGTTAAGGCTGACCCGATGAGAAAATGTCCTGGCGTCAATGGCGACAAGTCGTTGGGATCTGACGACAGTGGACAGAGAGGTCTGGAGTTGAGGCAAGCCTCAATTTGAGCAGTTAGGGTGAATAATTCTTCTAAAGAAAGCAAGGAGCTTCCCATGGTTCTTCTGAGATGATACTTCATCGATTTAACCCCCGCCTCCCATAGACCACCGTGATGTGGAGCTGCTGGGGGATTGAATCTCCAAGTAATTCCCTCTGCTGCGGAAAAATTACAAACATCTGAATTCTCATTCTGAGACAATATCGACGAAAGAATAACCCTAAGTTCTCTATCAGCTCCCACAAAGTTAGTGCCACAGTCGCTAAAGATCTCCACATGTTTACCTCTTCTTGAGATAAAGCGTTTTAGAGCACCAATGAAGGCTTGAGAAGTAAGGTCAGTCACTACTTCAAGATGTAGTGCACGGGTTGCGAAACAAACAAATATTGCTATATAAACTTTAAAGGATTTTCTTCCTCGACCTGTTCGTTCTCTTGCCAAAAATGGGCCTGCATAATCGACGCCTGTAGCTGAAAAGGCTCTGGATGGAGTGACTCTCGACAGTGGAAGGTCTCCCATGAGCTGACTCATAGTTGATGCAGAAAGACGAAAACACGTTTTACAGCTTTTCACAAATCTGCGAACAACATCCCACAAACATGGAATCCAAAACTTCTGTCGGATCACTGAAAGTAATAGTTGAGGTGCTGCATGCAAATGTTTTACATGATAATGGTCGATGATCAGAGTTTTCAAATGATGCTTCTTCGGAATAACAGCTGGATGTTTAGAATCAATATTGATGTCGGCATTTTTAAGTCTTCCACCAACTCTCAGCACCCCATCCTTGTCCAGAAAAGAGCAAAGTGAAAGCAACTTACTAGAAGACTTTAATGACCTTCTTGTCTTCAAACAGTGAATCTCTTCTCCAAATTCTGCATACTGTACTAGTTTCACTACGGTGATTGTTGCCTTAGAAAGTTCAGCTGACATTAAATGACCCACGATTCTGTCTTTAGCTGATTTTCTAGAATTGCTTAGAAAACGCAGAACCCAGGCAAACACTCTGCACAGTTTGGAGAACGATGAAAACTTGAAAATAACTGGTGGTGGCTAAAACTCGGTTGCTGCTGAAATGAAACTTTTTCTTTCCTCAACGAATTGCGACTCCTGGAAAGAAACACTGGAAGGTGATTGCTTCAGGAATACTTCAATGGAAGGTTCACGAAGAAAACTGGGACCTTGAACCCACAGATCACATGACAGGAACTCTGAAGGTTGAACACCTCTTGTACCGCAGTCCGCTGGGTTATCAACTCCTGGAACATGGTTCCATTGTAGGTCAGGCACAGATCCTTGTATCTTAGCAACTCGGTTGGCGACAAATGGGAGCCAACGGCGAGGTTCTGATGAAATCCAGGAAAGAGCTACCTGAGAGTCAGTCCACGCAAAAACCTTGCTGTAGGGAATTTCTAGAGTAGGCAGAACAGATTCAAGCAAATTTGTTAACAGTAACGCAGAACATAACTCAAGTCTCGGAAGTGATTGCGTTTTCACAGGAGCTACTCTAGTCTTTGAAGTCAAAAGCTTCACTGTTATATTCTGATCTTGAGTAACTGAACGAACGTAAACAACAGCACAGTAAGCTCTTTCCGAAGCATCACAAAAAGCATGAATTTGAATATCTAAGGGCAGCTCACACATGACAAATCTAGGTATCTTGAAGTTGACCAGTAGGGATAACTGTGAATGGAAAGCTCTCCAATGAGATGACAACGAATCACTGAGAACATTATTCCAACCTAGATTGTGACTCCAAAGTACTTGTATGAAGATTTTGACGAAAATGACAACTGGTGCCAACCAACCCATAGGATCAAACACTTTGGCGATGTCCGAGAGAATTTGACGTTTCGTCAACTCTTGATGATCACACGTTGAAATGGACACGTGGAAAAAGTCTGTGGTTGGATTCCAAACAATGCCTAGAACTTTGATGGTTTTGTCATCTGAAATAGGCAATGAATGATCTATGGCTTGACAATCACTAGGAATATTCTTCAAAACTGCTGGAACATTGGAACACCACTTGTGAAGTTTGAAACCTCCCCTACTCATCATCTTGCCTAATTCATCAGTAAGTTGTTCAGCTTCTTCTACAGAATTAGCACCACTGAGTAAGTCATCTACGTAGAAATCTCTGAGACATACTCTGGAAGCCAAGGGAAAGTTTAATTTCTCATCAAGTGCAAGTTGCTCATTACTCTAGTAGATAAGTAAGGAGCACTGGCTGTTCCATACGAAACAGTCGTGAGACGAAAAGTTTCAACTGGATCACTAGGTCTGTCTCGCCAGAGGATCCTCTGCAGATCAGCATCATCTGAATGAACTCGTATTTGGCGAAACATCTTCTCCGCATCGGCACACACTGCAACTAGAAAAGTTCTGAAACGTAAAAGAATATGAAAAAGTTCTTGTTGAACTCTAGGGCCTGTATACAGTATGTCGTTGAGGGAGAGACCTGAAGAAGACTTGGATGAGCCATCAAATACGACGCGAAGCTTTGTAGTAGAGCTGCTTTCCCTAATTACTGCATGATGAGGTAGATAGAATTTAGGATTCGAATTTTTCTCTGACACCGGAACCTTCTCCATGTGCTGAAGTTTCAGATATTCGTGGATGAAACTTCTGTAGCGTTCATATACTTCCTGTCTGGAGACAAGAGATCTCTCCAGAGAGTGGAACCGACGAATTGCAGTCTGAAGTGAATCTCCCAGTAGAGCTGGTGAGGTATGGCATGGTAGTTTCACTGTATACCTTCCATCTTCTCCTCTTGAATGAGTAGCTGTGAAGTGATCTTCAGTGACTTGTTCCTCCCTGGTAAGTAAATTGGCTGTTGGGACATCATCTAGCCTCCAAAAGTTGCCAAGCATTTCTTCTGTACTCACTTGAAGATGATTGACATGGATAGGGGAAGAATCTGACATTTCTGTGCTGACATTACCTGAAATGATCCACCCCAGGTCTGATCTAACAGCAAAAGGACCATCTTCGGTTGTTTTGAGAAATTCTCCCTTTAGCATTGGCAAGGCAATACTAACTCCCAGCAAGATGTCAATCGGGCCTGATTGGAAGAAGGTTGGGTCAGCTAGTTTGAGGTCACGGAATGGAGCATCTGTATTAGAAGGCAACGAGAAATGTGGAATGTCACCAATTATTTTGTTGATGATGAAAGCTGAAGTCACAAATTCAGGAGACTCTTTGAAGTGAGGTGTAAACTTGAGGTTGGTGACTCCATTAGTATGTGCACTAGATGATCCAAGACACGAAATCTCAACCTTTGCCCTGGTTCGAGCAAGGCCTAGCCTGTTGAAGCACGATTCTGTCACGAAGCAAGCCTGGGAACCTGGATCAAGAAGCACTCTACATTGTTGAAATTGATTTGAAGAATCGAGCACTTTCACTATAGCAGTACATAAAAGCACTTGGATTGAAGCAGATTGCTGCGAAACACATGAAGACACGTTCGTAAGTGTTTGTTGAGGCACGGGAGTAGGTTCAACTATTGAACTTGGCACGAATTCAGCAGCATGTGGCGATAAGACTTTGGTACTGTCAGTAGATTTGGTAGATTCAAAATGCAGCAATGTGTTATGTCTTTTATGGCAGACACGGCAAGTAAATGTACTCGAACAGTTTGCTAACTTATGACCTTTAAGCAATTATAGCACAATCGCTTTTCCTTCACAAAGGTTTGACGTTGCAAAGCGGTCAAATTTTTGAACTTGCTGCACTGGAAAATTGCGTGATCGTTACTTGTACAATAGCTGCACTGGATCTTAACTTGAGCTGTAAGACTAGAAATACGCACAGGTTTTCTTGAACTTGGAACACTTGGCTGATGTGGTTTAGAGAAAATCTTGTTTGATTGTTGAATAGATCGGGCATGGTGGATAATAAATTTTAATAATTCTTCAATTGTGGGAATACTATCATCCTCCAGGCCTCTTTCCCACCATGATCTTGTAGAAGGATCAAGCTTTTGAATTATTAGATACACAAAAATGCTATCTGCGAAACCAGTTAATGGTAGATCTAGATTTTGAAGTGAACGAATTACTTCTTTTGAAGTGTCAACAACGGATAATAATTGTGAAGCATCTTCTCTAGTACATCGCGGCATATCAAATATTTGTGAAATCAATGTAAATACTAATTGTCTTTTGTTAGAATACCTCTCCTCTAACAGATCCCATGCAATTTGAAAATTTGAATCAGTAATAGGAAGTGATTGTATGACACGTAGAGCATCGCCTTTAACACTTCCTACCAAATATTGCAATCTTTGAGCATCAGATAAATTTTGATTGTTTACAACTGATGCCGAGAAAAGATCCCTAAAGGAAAGCCATTCCAAATTATTATTGCCAGAAAAACTAGGGATGTTAAATTCTGGAAGCTTCAAACTTAAATTTGAACCACCATAAGATTGATTTGTTTCTCTAGGAATAACTTTTTTGTTTTCAGATTCCAGCCTATCTTTAGCACAAAGAACAATTAATTTATATCCATCAATTATGTCTTGAACATCCTGAGATTCAGATAAATACCCATCAATTTCCTCTTCTTTACAAGAGTGATAAATATTACTAAAAATATCTAAACATTTACTTTCCAAATCAGTAATTTTATTTGTGTACAAGGTAACTTCCGCACTATCAATACCAAATTCCTTAGATTCTAAAGTTCCCTTTAATTTTGTTAAAGAGGATTTTAAATACCTCTTATCTGTTTTCAATTTATCCATACTGAAGACGATATAAAAGGTAAGCACAAAATGTAAACCACAATCAATACCACTAACGTAAATCACTCTAGAACTTGTCACTTTAGAGCCGCAACAACATCTTCAAATTCACTAGTTATCAATATAGCGTACGAAAACTTTGAATAATTATAGTACCTTTTCTTGAAAAATATCCTCTTGCATTCGGACGACGTTGACCAAAAAATGTAGGGTTGAAATAGTCGCTGGTTCGAATATGCTTGATTACGAATAATAGACAACGCTGAATAGATACACACCAAGCTAGTGGACTGTAATTTCTTTAATAAATGACAAACAGCTTCTTACAACTTGAATAAAACAACTACTTGTAAAATGGTAAAAACACTTAAAATTGAATAGCTAATCACATAGAACTCTTCGAAATAAGCAACTACTTTTTGAATAGAATATTAGCACTACACTTAGTGAATCACATGGAACATTCTGAATACTGAAGGCAAAGCTCAACATCTGCAACGCCCCTTCTTCCTATGACATCAGCAAACATAGAAACGCAGCTGGTGCCATCTAGCTATGAACCTAGAAGTAAACTACGAATACGAAATCCAACAGTTATATATTGCAAACTCTCAGATTTTTAGAATGATTTCCAAAGTTACAAGAGCTGTTTATCACACTTACCCCACTTGACCCTACATCGATTTAATGATTTTTGAATCTTGAATAAAAACCAAAATTAAAACGCATTTTTCTTTCCTTCGAAGACAATTATTACCATCTTTTATAAATTCAGATATCGTGATAGAGTCAAATACTCAATATTTGATTTTTAATTAATGTTTTTTTTTCAGGAATAAAATGACTCGTTTTAGAATGAACTATAGTTAAACCAATTTTCTTTGCACAGAAGCCACGACCATGGGCGGAGCTATAAAACGCGAGGAACAATCAGATGAAGACAAAATAAAACGGCTGAAGTTTTCTCATATGATTGCTCCGCACGTTATATAGCTCTGCCCATGGTCGTGGCTTCTGTGCAAGGAAACTATGAGTTTAACTATAACATTGAGGGAACGGTTTGTTTTGGCTAACGAGGGTTTCTTGGCGACTTTCTGACGGTCTTAATTCTTTTGTCGCCAAGCATCTATACTTCTTAAGTATGTATGGCCGCCCCATCTTCTGTTGTTGGAGCCATTCTCAGTAAAATGGCACCTTCCATTATTCCAAGCGCCGTTCCGTTTAGTAGCTAATTGGAACCATCCTAAACAGTATCGACAGGACGTAAAGAACTGATCCGAAATTTTTGCTGTTTGTATGAAGCAGTTGTGTTATGTTTATGCTTTTTTTTACCTTTACTTTTTTAGGATTGAAATTTAGTTCCAAGTAATTTACAATTGATAGTTTTTTGGAAAAAATTTTATTGTAACTTAGTGAATAGATTTAACGCTTTTTTATGATTTTGAAAAACAAATTAATATAACTTTCACTTGGAAAAGAATTATATAGAACACTACTTTTTTGGAAAAACAATTAGAATACTATTTGTTAAAAAAATTACAGTAATCTCAAGGAATTGATTGTTTATGAGTGTTGCTCTACTTTTTAACGTTTAAAGCTACGATATTTTTAGATATCATATCTCTTAACGGAAAAGCAGGAAAAATTCGTATTTTTTACAACAACAAAAAATCAAAGTTATTATTAAGAACAGTTAATAAAGTAAATTTTTCATGTATCGCAAATTCTTATTTGGAGTTAAATACATTAGGTACCTGTTTATATTTAAATAATACATGTCAATTTTTGAAGCATTCCACAAAAGAATAAAAAGAAAGCAATATCGCCAAACTATATATCTACAAATACGAATTTTTCTTCAAAAACAACTTTGCAAGTAGAATTACTTCCTTAAAGTTGAGGTGGTAAAAAAGGCAGAGGCTTTTTTGTTTTGATCATCCCGATCTCTAAAGGCATCAGGGTATGGACTCATCAGAGGGTGAATAAAAACAACTTTACACTAGAATTATTTCCTTAAAGAGGGCTGAAAAGCTAAGCCGGTTAAGCCTTGGTTTCCTCGGAGTCTGTCGCCAGAAAAATGCTACCGCAATTATACGTTTGTGACGTCACTCTACCGGCCACCGCTTCATCGAAACGTTACGTTGGAACGAAACTGGAAACCTAGCGAACTCACTCAACTCAACTCTGCTGTTGTTTTGGCTTTCGTCTTTGCACGTAAAAAATAGAAAATTTAGGTTCTTCGTGATTTCTCACAAAATCAATTAGCATTTCTTCCTTGCAAAGCGTAAAACAACTCTCGCCTTCCATCATTTCCTCAAATTTTTAATTTTTGGCAAGCATACCACGCAACAGACAAGAGCAAAAAACGTTGTCATCAGGATTTTCCCAACGCACTCAACAGCAACGCAATCTTTCGGTCGTTTGAGTTGTCCGGCAACGCTCCCGAGGAAACCACTCTAGCATAATCAATGTTAGTAGTTTGTATGACGTCATTCACCGCACTTGTCCGACCGTTTAAATCTGTTGACGGACTCCGAGGAAACCGAGGCTTTAGGCATTTGCCTAGCATGCGAAAGTTTCCAAGTTCGGGACCGCCAAAATAACTGCTGATCTATAAACGGCCCGTGCAGCCAAAAATGCCCAACGAATAATACCCCGTGTGCATGAAGTGCATATTAAATATCCTTCAAAGTCCTAACGCTGCGTGCTATGTAGCCCTTAAAGTTTGCGTTGGGTGCCTGCTCCGGTGTCGGCTCGTCACTTGACTGTGGTTCTAAAATATGACGCACGTCGCCGATAGCCCTCAGTGTGACGATAATTAAAACTAAACTAAATAAACTTCCTTAAAGTTGGGGTGGTCAAAAAGGCAGAGACGTTCCTGGTTTTGTCATCCCTATCCCTAAAGGCATCATAGTATGGACTCATCAGTGTGTTAATGTCTCTGCTATTAACGCCAAAGCGAAAGGTTTTCCGGTATCGGAGAGTCTGACCAGCATACAAGTTCGATTGGAGATTGTATAAATCAATACTGCTTGGAGATGCGGGTGGGTTAGGTGTTGGTTTAAGTTGTAGTTTATCGTCTTTGGTCTTAAGTCAATATAATATAAGGGTATTGCTTGACTATTTTAATTAATTTATGGTACTTACGGGTCACTTCTTTCAATTCAAATACTTAACTTTAATCACTATAGTCAAAAACTCTATTTTCTTTCATTAAAACTATAATAGTGCTAGTTTGAATATAGGTGGTTAAGAGTTTCATTGATTTTAATTTTTAAAGTAAATAAAAATAAAAATGATAAAATACGCAAAATTAAAGAAAAAGCTAGTCAACTAACCCCGGCCCCCCTAATTTTAATAATCTTCTTATAATATATCGAATTTCGTTAGAAGGACAAAATGAAAAAGCCAATTTAAATTAATATGAATCAATAAGTATTTTAAAATAAAAATATGCGTTTATCAACCTTTCAAACATGCAGTGTTCAGAATGAGCAAAACATTCGAATGTAGTTTAACGAGTTGAATGAGAATGGAAGTTATTATTTATATAAATTATTAATTAATAACTTTTTTATATTGCTTTATTTATATTAACTTGAAATCACCGGATATTTTTCATATATTTATAATTATCAAAAGTTATACTTTGTTAATATCCCCCGGATAGCGTACACTGTAAAAAAATGCAAAATTATAGCAAATTATTTGGTTGTTTTTTACGTTACAGAGTTGTAATGTTTGTTCTACAGCAAATTGATGTTTTTCTGATGTACAGAATCACATGAACAACCTATTCATAGAGTTCAATTCCGCTAGTGAAGCAAAAGTTTTCTCCGGTACTGCACAATAATATTTACATCATATGTATATTCACAGCACAGGGTCATGACAACACTTTTATCATCATGCTGTAGTGGTGAAATTATGAGTTTTAACAATGTATAATATTTTTTTTTGTATTTTCTTGATTTTGTAACAATATCAAAATGTAAGAATTATAATGGATAAAAGTCGAAGTTCTATCAAGTGATATTGTGTGCTACAAGGAAAAAAACGAACCCTGTTTGTATATAAATGAAGAATCTTTATTTATTATTCTCATCTTGATTTCGTATTGATATCTGAACGTCAAAATTATATCGGATGTATGTCGAAATTATATCTAGTGATATTGTGTGCTACAAGGAAAATACGAGCCCTGTTTGTGAATAAATGAAGAAGCTTTTGGTGGTAGGGTTAACTTTTGGGAGTCAACCTCCTCATCCATCAATGCCAAACGGGCACCAAAGAGTGGAGAAATGTGGATTGATGCATCGGCCTACACGAGTGGAAGGTACTTTTTCGTCTGAGAATGGAAAGATTAGGTGTGAATTATCGTGTAGGACTTTCACGTATTTGTATTTTTTTTATGGTAGTGGTTGGGACATAAAAATTAATTGGGACAGTGAAATATTATTTTTCAAGGATTGCATATTTATATTTGAATTTAATTAAAAGGTTTTTTTTTTAAAAGCCCTTTTATGGTTTTTGAAGCATTGAAATAAGTAAAAAAAACAGAACAAATGTTGAAACTTAATTTTTGTAACTATGAAATATATCTAAAAAAAAAATTACAAACTTTACAATAGGAATATTTTCCTTAAATTCCAATGGGTTATAAAAACATATGAATTCTTGCAGTATTTGCCTTCCCGGCATCAAGATTTGTACTCATCGGTGGGTTAATGTCTCTGCTATTAACGCCTAAGCAAAGAAAGTTTCGGTATCGGAGTTTCTGAACCGCATATCAGGTCGACAGTTCAATTGGAGTTTGTAAAGCTCAATGCTGAGATGCGGGGTAGGTTAATAGATGTTAGTTTAAGGAGCAATGAGCAAGCTGAATCGCGGGTGTCCAAAGCAAAGTACGTCAGTGTTAATCCAATGGAGAAAAATATATTTTCTATGCCACACTTCTACGGCTGTATTGAATATTTTTACAAACGGGTTTTATTATGTGATAAATGTAGCTACTTACAGGTCCCAACAACCCCACTTTTTGAAATTATTTCATTTTTTTTAAATTTTAAATAACGAATTTTAAAAAAAAGTATTCGAAGCAATTTAAAAAAGGGTGATTACACAACCTGTAAGTTATCTACATTTAATATTTTTAAAAAAAAGAAACCAGCTTGTGAAAATATCCAATGCAGCGGGAGAAATGTGGCAGAGAATATAGGTTTTTTTTTTATTTGATTAACACTGAGGCACTTGAGTTCAGAGCGCCATTCCAGCCTAAGTGTGAATTTAACGTGTATGATCATAAAATCAATGTGCTCAGAAAAAACTTGTGCTGACTTTTAAAGGATTAAAAACCACAATTAATAAAAAAAAAATCCGCGTGGTCATCGATAAAAACAAAGTCATATATTATTACTCTAAACTCTTAGGCGCTACAGCCCGTTAGTTGGTCAAGGCATGCCGTGTCCATTTCAGCTTATGTAACCAAGAGCTATGGGGTGCTAGGCACACGCCTCGGTTAGATTGTCAACCTCAAGCATATTAATCGCAGGTCGGTTGGGGTTAGCATAAAAATGTCGGTTTCTGATGAAGGCTCTTTTTTATGTCCAAAACCTTCTGCAGAGACAAAGTTTCTAAACCAAACAGTCAATTCTTTGAAGTAGATCGATATAACCAATGACAAAAGCTTAAAGCCTCCGGGTCCTTCATAGGAGCTTTTTATTTATAAATGAATGTCATTTTTCAAGATGTCAATACAAAACTATCAAAGAAATGTGGACACTTGGTTTTAGGCAGTGTTTAATATATTGGCCAAAATGATGTGTTGAAATATATTAGGTATCCAGTTTATGAGGATTTTTCTGACATTTAGGAGTATTTATGTTAGGCATAGATAGTTTTGATCGACAAACTTTATGACTCTTGATACAAAAATAATTAACCATGTATCTCATACATTATCATCCAACAATTTAACTAGTTCTCGTAAATGCCATAATGACCGAACAAATAATTGTTTGAGCAAATTACTTCCTTAATACCCAATTAAACACATCTTCCATTACTTTTCATTACTTAACGGCAGTTCAAAATCACTACCACCTTCACAAGAAAAATCTAATCCTTGTTCCCCCTTATCTTGTAAGATCGTAACATTCTCGAACCGCAATAACTCAGTGGGGCGATTAAATTCATTCTAAAATGAATGGGTTAATGTATTAAAAGGCTCCATTTCACTGAAATATATCCCTTTAAGCTTCTTCTTTCACTAAAATGTCACAGAAAGAAGTTTAGAGGGAAACACTCCAAAGACCTTGACAATTTTTAAATTTAGCGATTCCCATAAAAGACCTGGTCGTTCGACTAATGGGACTTGTCCTATACGAACAGCGTGTAATTTTAAATGGTCGAGTATTTAGTGGACCGAATTGATAGGGGTTAAGATTGGCTGGGACATTAATTTGGGGCGTGTCTTATCTTCATCAATGAGGCTTGATTGGGTCGGATCATTTCTGGAGTTCCAATCAAATGCGGGGCATTTATCACGGTGATTGGTGATTTTAATTAGATCGGGGAGATTATGACAGCAATTGCTGTGCTAAATATTCCTTCTAATTGGATCGTATTGCTGTCGTAGTTACTGTAATGCTAATATGTGTTCATTAGTTAGGAAGCATCTAGTGCTGGATGAACCTCCGGTAATGTATTACATGGCTTTAGGAGGCTTGTGATGTACATAGTAGCAAATTATTTGAGTATATAAATGGCGAATTTTGATGCCTATACCCCATAGAGGTAGGAAAGAGAAAAGAGAGGTCCTTGTATATGAGAAGTAGCGCACGAATGAAGCATACAAGAGCGGTGCATCCTGGGATACCTCGGTGTTAGTATGTTATGAGCTGTAGCTCGAAAAACCTGACAGCCCTGCTTCAAATCCTCTCAACTTGGAGGACCTCTCTACACCTTCTTCCTCCCTCTATGCCTATAGCCCTCCAGTGAGGCGAAGTTGTAGAAAATAGAGGAAGGATATAGGTAATACATCTTAATTAGAAGCATTGACTGCAGCCTCATGGCTAAAAAAGAAAGGAAGATAAAATAGTTTAAGTTTGATTCTTGAGGAAAGACATTGACAAAAGCTTTCGTAGTTTTAATAAAAACTATTAGTTAAAAAAAAGTACAGAAAGTATCAACCGATGTAAGCGAGCTCCACAACAAGCAAAACATCTTCCAAAACAAGAAGATTTGTAACAGAAATTGTCACTTATAATAATATACTTCCACACAAAATTCATTCATCTAAAAGCTCCAAACACAACAGTTTATTTTATTTTGATTTTTCAAATGCCAATAATAAACTATTTTATTTCGAAAATTCAATAATCAGTGTTTATCATTTGCTTAGTGGTAAGGCTTAGTTGCTAAGTAACATAATTTATATAAAAACATTTATAAATTTTATAATTTTAATAAATGAAAAATTAGTATATTTTGGAATCGTGTTTAGTACTCTGCTAATAAATATAATATAAAAAAAGCAAAGAAATATAATTTTCAGTTAAAGATTTAAGTTTTTAATATCATGCAGTTTTAAACAAGATTTCTAGTAAAAGTCATAGTTTCTTTCTGGGTGGAGCTATATAACGCTAGCTTAACCCCTAAATTTCAGCCGTTTTATTTTGTCTTCACCTGATTGTTCCGCACTTTTATAGCTCCGCCCATGGTCGTGGCTTCCGTGCAAGGAAACTATAAGTTTAATTATAGTCAATTTGCTTATCCCACAAAGGGTTAAACGAAAACTAATTTCTTCTGAGAAAACATTCTTATTACCCAATTTCCATGAAATGAATATTTTTTAAAAACTGGAACGGTAAGTCAATAAAATTATTTTTCTTCGAAATAATACTTATGTACGCTTTTCGTCTTTTGTCTTTCAAGCAAACACAGCTTTTATTCTGAAAATTAAAAAAAAAAAGAATTATTTCTAAACCTTTTTATTGTAAATAAAAAACATTCTTTCTGCATATAAATTGTGAATTAACATCTTCAATGAGGGCGAAGTCATGCCTGTTTGATGTTAAGGTGATTATATTACCAGTTGCTTTAACTGGAAAAACTTTGATTTAAAAACTAATTATAGAAATTTAAAAAGTGCTTCAAAGAATTGATTAGAAAAGGAACAAAAATGGTGAGATTTAAGCTGGGTAAATAAAGGTAAAAAAGATATTGGGCCATGAAAGGATCTTAGTAATTTTCTTTCATGTCTATTGAAAAGTACCTTAACACATTTATAAATTTAAATGAACGCCTTTTAACTTGTACAAAGGATATTCGTATGCAATAATTTAAAAACTATGTACAATGGATACTTGTATTTTCTGTTTTTAAACAATGATGTCGCAAATTCTAAAGATACTATAAATAGTGTATACTATAGAATTTTTTTTCAATTAAATCAATAACAGAAGTAGTTATATTTTCCTTGAATCAAACTTTTTTTATACTAACATCTCCAAAATTTTTACAAAAAATGCTCAAATTAAAAGAACTATTTTTAAAGTTATTTATAGCTATACCAACATAACTATTTATAAAACCACTTTTTTATGAACAGATTCAAACGTTACTAATTATTAAATTAAAAATCGTTATAAATTTTGAATTTCACATTGTCAAAAATAGCCTTTTAGGTAATGTTTCCGTACTCTTGGCGGTTTAAAATATTTTCTCAAATATAACGGTATCTAATCATTTTCTTAAAAGTTTTTTTTACAGTTGAGACAGTTAAACTTGTTCTTAATTCCGTCACTTTGAGGAGAAAAGTTAAAGCCAGCAACATTGCTTCTTTTAGCTTCAAACCAATAAGATTTTCGGTCGGATAGTCCGTAAAACGCTTCACTAGTAACTCAATGGTTGGGCGATAGAATCAGCTTGAAGCAAAAAAATATATTTAAAAAAGTACGGATATTTATCGTGAAAATTGTATTTTAACTGAAATTTACCGTATGCTAAACATAAAATTTCCATATTTCTTACGATTTTTCTGGCAAGTTTTTACGATTTTTAAACGGGTATATAAGAGCGTTAATTTGATGAAACTGTTCGCAGTATATAATAAAAAAAGATTTTCCAAACTCTGCAATTCTTTTAATCCACAAGACCAGTATACTTATACATTGTAGCCCTTTCTTACCACCAACACATCATTATTCTTATTTCCAACCCAACTTCTTCTAAAAAACAACTCTTTAGTACACCAAGTACGGCCATTAAACATGTGACTTATATCCACCTCCCTGATTGGCCCTAGCTTTTAATGAAGACAAATGGAAGCGTGTTAGCCCACAAAACTCTAATCCGGAAGGATTACAAACAGATTCCTGAAGCCGCCATTAAATAGAAGAGGAATCCGCTAAGCCTAACTGTAAATCTAGAATTAGATGAACTTCTTAACGGGCTTCCGAAGTAACCATTTTGATATGTTCTTTTTTGTTATTTTTTTATTCGCTGGAATTAAATTTTTTTTTATTTTTAATTGTGGGGCGCGCGATTAGGTTTTAAGTTTTACTAGTTAAGTTGATTTTTTTTCGTTTATTCTTAATTTTATCCACTTTAAAATGTAAACTTAACGTTTCTTCTTTTCAAAGACTAGGTTATAAGCTAATAAGTAGCATTCTTAAATAAAATTTTTTGCTTAATTTATGATACCTACAGCTGTACCATTAACTTTTTGTTAATGATATGTTACAATAGATTGGTTTCAGTGTTAGATGTTTTAGCAGATTCTTTTAAATATAATTATAAACTTTTAAGAAAAATTGAAATGACGCAAAAAAAATGACAAGGAAACGAAAGTTTTTGTTAAGAAAATACTTCTAAAATGATGATATGATTAAGTAGTAGCATCATATAACATTCATGAGAATGGAACAAATATGTAGTCCAAGTGTGTTAACCTAGATATAAAACTCGGATTGGACAAGTATAAATTTTTCTAACATGCCTTAACGGGCAAGTAAAATGCTCCAGTTTTATTTTAGAATAAAAATATGGTAAGTCAATAATCTGCATTGTTGCAACATTATTAATGCATGGTAAATAATTAAGCAATATCTTTATAAGAATGTTTTGGACAAGTAAAACTTTTATGTAAGGCAAGTATTTGTTTTAGCGATTTTCAAGCCTAGGCAAGTAAAAATTTTCTGATTTTTCAGAATATGATGTAATTTATATATATTTTAAAATTATAGTTAAAGAAAATTTATGAGGAAAATAAAATTGTTTGCTTCATGTTAAGAATATAAAACAAACAAATTGAAATGAACAAAATGTATTGTCGACAAATATTAATACTCGCAGCTTAAAACGCAAGTAAAAATTTTTGCTTTGTGATAAACACATTCTTGAGTGAGTATATAAGGAAAAAATGGAAAACAGAATTAAGGTTTAATTTTTCTTATTATGAATTTAACAATGTTTACATGATTGCAGAGCAGAGAAAAGTTATGTTTTAAAGAATGATCTAGAAATTTAAGTGTACAAAAACCTAAGATTGTATTCGATATTTTTTTCTCAATTTGTCTCAAGTCAACAAAAGCTTAACGCATTTCTTACTTGTTAGAAAAATAAAAACTAAATATAGCCACTCATGTTTCTCTAAATGTCTGACATTAGTTTTTGCCATCATTTTTCACGCAGGTCAACATATTAGAACACGAAAAGTGCTCGTAACACGAAACTGTTAGCGAAACGCGAAAAGAAACATTCTTCTACACAAATAGTTAACTACCTGAAAGTAATCTCTGTAAGTAAGTACCGCACAAAAAAATTACATCAGCTAAATTATTTGGAAGGAGTCTTATTTCATGTTAAGCCATGAACACGAATGTTTTTTTTTATGGCTTGTAACAAAATGGGGGGAAATAAAAAACGTTCTCAAAGCTAAGGTGAAACACTTAGTTAAACGGCGTTTTATTTTATTAGGGTAACACGGTAAACAGCCATGGCCGTTTACTTTAAATGCCTCGCCATTGGAGAAGGATTTTTTTTGGAATATTTTCTAGGAAAAGAATACTTATTCTACAAAAAATATGAGCTGCCTTTATTTTCATGCAATTAGAATAATGAATCTTTTCGAGCATTGGTTTGGGAAAACTGTAACAGAAAATGCATTAGGTTTTAAAGAAAAGTCTTGAAAATTGGTAGGTAGTGTAATGGAAGTGAGTTTATAAAAGTCATTCTAATACTTTTATAAAATTGACTTTCATACTTGAACTGAAGGGATTTAACGAGAGTATCGAAAGTTCGGGGTTGTCTTGGTGATACAATTGCCAGAACTGGGGGGAAAAACTGGAGGGTAGAAACTGCGTGCAACGTCGTTCAGGCCAGTCTAAGAAGTTTAGTCGTAACTCCTAAACACAGTCACTTACAGTAGTATCAGTAGTTTTAATTAAAAAAATAAATATTTTCTGCGTGTTTCCATTTAGAATGACAGTAAATGAAGTAAAAAAAAATGACCTAATATTTAAAAACAGTTTAAATATGTTGGTCACTACTATGGAACTTATTTACCATAATAAATGTATGTCTGACACCACTATTTACATATTTATTGAGAGTTTTTTTTTAAGGAAATAAAACGTTTGTTTTTAACTAAACTAAATACCAAAAAATTGCAGACCAACAATGAAATACACCGTTTAATAGTTCCAATTACAGATGCTGTTTAACAGTTCCAATTACAGATGCTGTTTAACAGTTCCAATTACAGATGCTGTTTAACAGTTCCAATTGCAGATGCCGTTTAACAGTTCCAATTATAAATGCCGTTTAACAGTTCCAATTGCAGATGCCTCTTAACAGTGCTAATAAAATATGTAAAACAATGATTCAACAAAAACACCAGTTACAAGTTTATCAAAAATACTTTTAAGAATCTAGAAGATAGTTTCTGTCTTCATTTACCTCTGATTTCTTTTTATTGAGATTTTTTTCACTGAACTGTTTTTAAAAAGTAGTTTCATTTTTTTATATTTTTGAAGTGGGTATAGTAATCAAATTTCTTTGCGTTTGGTTTATAAAAAAATGTCTTTAGTTTGATGATATAATAAGTTTTTTTCTTCTATGAACGTTATAATTATCTCTTAAATGTTGATTGCATTTTTTAAACACTTTTTAGAAGTATGTTTTTTGCGTAGATTTCTTTAAGTGATCCTTATACAAGTTGATGTGATCTTATCTTTAAAAAAATTGAATCTAACATGTTTTCTCTAGAGTATTATAATAAAAAACGGAGCTCCTATTTTATTTTCAGTAATTTTTTTTCTAAAACTTAATTTTTTTTCTGAAGTTCAATTAAGTTTGGGTTAATATATGTTGGCAAGTATTTTTGATTGCTTAAGAGAAACATCATACATTTCTAAAAGCTATAAAAAATGGGAAGATGTGTTTTTTTACGAAATAAAAAGACATTTCTTTAATACAAGCATTGAAAATACTTTCCATTTAAAAAAAAATGCAGACTATGTTTGCTTAGCTATTGTGCTCCTTGTTTATCTTTTTCTCACTGACTATGTGCAATATTTGGCAGCGTACAACTTCAGAAATAAAACTGAATTATTTGTTTTACTCCAAACAGTTAAGATACTCTTGAAAAAAAATTACATTGGCAGTTAGCTTTGCTAAAAAAATTCCTATGATCAAACCACATTGAAGCAAAAAAGTATTGCTTGCACAATTAAATTTCTGCCCGTCCGAGGTCGAGTGTTTAAGGCATCAGCCTCAGGGTTCAACCATCTCAGGCTCGAATCCCACCTACCGCCAGTCATCCTATAAATCGGATATCTGTACTGCAAAGAGTAGAAAATCGAACCCGTGACGGATGAGCCCGAGTACACTGGGACAGACGCGCTCGTTAAATCTGTGGAGTCCGAAGTCCCGAAGGCGTCAGCGTACGATGTCGCTCGAAGTTTCCGTTGGGTGCCCGCTCAGGTGTCGACCTCCTCACTTTACCAGGGTTCTAAATTACGAGGCGTTATTGGCTGTGTTAAAGCTCCTACACGGAGGCTAGAAATAGGCAACTGGAAACGATGACACTATATAGCACTACCACTACAATGAAGTGTCGCTCGAAGTTTCCGTTGGGTGCCGGCTCAGGTGTCGATCTCGTCACTTGACCAGGGTTCTAAATTACGAGACGTTATTGGCTGTGTTAAAGCTCCTGACGGAGGCTAGAAATAGGCAGCCGGAAACGATTACATTACCTTACTACAATGAAAAGAATTTTAATTATTTTTCGTAAATTAACGTTTAGTATGTTTTGTAACGAGTTTTGCATTGAAAATTTGGTACTAAACATTGCGATGTGGCTATGTAGGTAGGTACACAGATATTTCGGCTTGTGTGCTTGATCAGAGACCCGCTTATAATCCTTCGTCAAGTAAGACAGACGCAGAAAGAGTTTTTACGGTCACAGAGAAAGGAAGTACACCCATGGGGAAGGCGGAAATCGAACCCGTACCCGTTACAGCGCGCAGACTGCTGGCTTGCGATGCTAGCCATTCGGCCATCCGAGCCCCCTGCTATGTTGCTTCAACACATGTCTCTAAGTGGTGTTGCTTGTACATTCCAACCATGCTTAATTGAACTGCCCTTCTGATTTTATTAAAAAATATATTGTTATTTAAGGCTGATTACTGTTACTTCCGGTAATGGTTACGTCTGATTCTTGCCGTCTGAGTAAAATGAAAAAATATGGAAAATTGAAAAGACAAGGTTTTTAGTTCAATTTGTCACTGTCCCCTTTTCAAAGAAACTTTAAAACCAAACATCAAATACCACAAATGACTGCATCATTACTGCTCAAGAAACTAATATTCTAGACTTTATTGAATATTTTAGGCAATTCGGACTTTTAATATTTCGAAGGGGTTTAGGACACCCAATGCACTGGATAAGTGAGAGTGCACTGTATTTCATTCAATTTGCCTGTGCTCCCTTTCGAAAGAAACTTCACAACCTTATATTTTAAATGCCCGAAACGACGGATTCATTACAGCTCAAGAAACTAATATTCGACACACTTAACAGAAACGAGCAACAACAAAGACTAATTATTTCATTCGGAAGTGACTGTATTTTATTCAATTTGATGATTTAAAAAAAGAATGTAAGTAATGAATTATTTTAATGATTTAAAAAAAGTATGTTTACGGATTTTATGTAATTGAATGTCTGTCCTTTTTTACTACCGCTATAATTTGGTTTTGACCTGTTGTGTGTGTTTTTCTAACTAAATAAGTTTGTCAATGTCCCCTTTAGAAATCAAATTAAAAACCTAACTTACTTCAAATGCCACGGCTTATTCATCCATGCTCAAGTTACTATATTATTCATCACTTAATAGCAGATTTAGGACATTCTGGAATCCGACTGGGTTTAGGCACCGAATGCACCAGATAAGCCGCTGTATTTTTAATTTGCTGTGTTTTATTAGGAAGTGACTGTATTTTATTTAATTTGTAACTGACCCCCTTCGAAAGCAACTTCAAATACCCCAAATGATGACTTCAGTATACTGCCCAAGAAACTGATCAATTTGTCACTGCCTCCCCTTTAGAAAGAAATTTCTAAAACCAAACTTCAAATTTCCCCAAATGGCGGCTTCATTACTGCTCAAAGAAACTAATATTCCGCCACTTAACAGCGCCGAGCAACAACAAAGACTTAGCCACAAATCAAAACGCACACTACAATGGCAAATCACATAAAAGTGGTGATTTTCCTTATCTTCGAATACTGAGCGTGAAAAGAGGGGTTTGATAACTCTGGTACTTACTTTTGTAATGGCTTCAAGATTTTCCGATAGATGTGATCTCTGTTGTATTTACCGCTAGAAATCTAGTTCGTTTAACGAGGGAATCATCAGAAATGCATTATTTGGCGATAGTTTTCGGGAGATTTTTATTTGGTTTGATGGGAAACGGGATTTCAGGACTTGTGTGATTATGACTTATTGGGCTAAGAAATATTTGATATAATGTAGTGTTTTGGTTTACGTACTATAAGTGGAAAGTGCTAGAAAAAATAAGATAATTTTGTTAATTTAGCTCAAATGCATACTGTTGCCATATGGCAGCAAGTAACATAATCCACTTTATTCTATTAAAAGACAGCTCTCTTTCGACATATCTGTGTTTTTTCATCTATAACATTCCATTTTGAAGTTATATGTAGTTACTAATAACTCTGATAGATGACAGTAGTAAAAGTGTATTCAAAATTAAAAAATGAAGTTATTAACTGTTGTGAAATTACATCTTTAGCAGCATTCATAGTATAATAATATTAATACTAAATACAATTAAACTGTTTTGAAAAAAAAATTATAGTCGGTGAGGTATAGTCCAAGAGGGATATTTTAAAGTATATTTAGTAGTTTTCTAGTCATTCATTAAAATTGTAATTTTGTTGTTGGTTTTTTGCCACATGGCAAAAATTTTAAAAATTGAAATTATTTAAATTCCAATGCAGTTATTTTTTTCACTATTTTTTCCATAATGTTTGAGTATTAAAGATGCAAAGATATTTTTTCTGGATGAAAAAAAATGCATTATAGGGTTAAAGACTTAATCGTAAAATTTCTCTATAGCTAAACTTTAAGATTGATTATGTGTCTACAGTACATTTCTCTCACCTTTTCTTTTTACTTTTTTTTTCTTTTTTGTTATTTTGCGGATAAGCTTTGCAGACTCGGCGTATTTCTCTGAACAGATAGTCATTTTTTGTGGCATCATATTTTTTCTATATTGTCTTGGGTTGGTAAAGAGAAGTACACTGTTAAAAAAAGCCTGAATTTTACGTGCATATTTCTGTGATTATTTTCGGGAATTTACGGAAAGATTGCGTTTCTTCAACAAACAGACGGCTTGTCTGAAATAAACAGATCATTTCAGTTTTCCTTAAACGCTTTACAAGCGAAAACGGGAAAACACCGTGTTTCTGAAGGCAGAATTTCACTTAAGACCCGTATGAACGTAAATTCTCCATATAGCCTCGCACCCAACAGCTTTTAGCCTCGACACATCCGCCGACCGACTCAGCCACCATGTTTTTTGTTTGTTTGTTTTGACCACATCTGAAGCAAGAAAGATAAATATGCAGGTATGTTCATTTCTTTTAATAAAATTACATTTTATTTAAAAATTATATTTTCGATCTTTCTTTTCTATATATAGATTTACAGAATCCAGTTCTTGTTTCTGTCTTATTTGTTTCTGTAATCTTTATAGTCCTATAATTGACCGTGGGATGATTCCTGAAATTAATAATTCCGTTTGTTTACCAACGCGCTTAACTAGGTAAATTTAATTTAAAAGTTTGAAAAAGCTGTCAAATGCATGAAATAAACAATGTTCACCTACAAGCAAGTGCACATTATTAAAAAAAATAATGAAATTATTACATTTAAATTCGATTGAAAAGCAATTGTCCTCGTGTAGCTCTAGTGCGACGATAATTCAGAACCTAACCTAACCTCGATTGAAAAGCACGGTTACGCTATCGCTATCAGCATAGCATGGTTTATTTTAAAAGCTATGCAAGTATACATAACGTAAAGTTTCTCTTCAATAAATAATTCTCTTTTGATAAATTTAACGAATCAATTAGTGATTACGGATTTATGCAGATCGCATGCTTTGATTCGATTCAGATTTTGCATACACTATTGTCAATGCTCTTTGTTTCGAAAAATCTGCTCTTAGAAAAACACAATTTCCAATTAAATGCAAGTTTTCTAACGAATCCAAAATTTAACAATTGCAAGTGCCCGCAGAACGCTATTTTAGTGTTCATTTAGATATAGCTGCTAAGTGATATCTCATTTTCAGCCCACCGTCTACAACTACAGCAATAATTATTAGCTTTTACTAGAATACTAATTATAAGATTGTATGTTATTACTAAATGCAATATGAAATTGTATTTTATTACTAAATGCAATATGAAATTGTATTTTATTACTAAATGCAATATGAAATTGTATTTTATTACTAAATGCAATATGAAATTGTATTTTATTACTAAATGCAATATGAAATTGTATTTTATTACTAAATGCAATATGAAATTGTATTTTATTACCAAATACTTTTATAAAATTGTATTTTTAATTTTGGTATACATTATTCAAGAACACTTCTGTTTTGTTTCTACCCCCTCCTATTAAAAAATATTTTCAGTGTTCCAATACTAAAATTTGTAATGTAAGATATGGATAAATCAATTCATTAAAGGTACTCTAAGATTCATGCTTTGTCTTCCCCATCCCCCCCATTTCGCAAAAAAGAGAAAAAGCGTTTTTAACTCTGATATTAAATTATTACGGTGCAGATACTATGGAAGACTTGCTCGAAAAAAAGCCTAGTATTGAAATGACAAATTGATTGACAAATTGTTTAATTTTAGAAGGCTTAAGAAGATTTTGTCTGATTAACGCCTGATTACCCCTTGCTTCTTTACATTAGATTCAGTGGTTCCCAACCTTTTCTGAACCATCGCCCCTTTCTTTAGGTTGACTACCACATATCGCCCCCCTTTAATTTTCATGTTTTCTCCAATTATAATTTGAGCTAAAATATAATAAAGCAATTTTATCATTTTAAACATTAACAACCAAAGCCACTTTATCCGGTCACTCTTAAATGAAATAGAAAAATAAAATGTTTATATTTAACCGATTTTTTAAAGAACAAAAGTTAAATAATTAACTAAGATCTTTAAGCTGGATTCTTTAAAATTTAAGAGAGTTGACAATAAAAACTAAAGAAAAAAATTAAATGCTTGGAAACTTTTTATTATTTTATCTTTTGTCATGGTCATGTGCAAGTCTTTGAGGCAAATATGATTTCTTTGTTTAGTAAGGAGTTGGATGATAACAGAACAAAATCCTTTTTCAACTAAATATATTAAAGGAAACGAGATGAGAAGTGTTTTTTTTTTACCACAGTTGTGAATAATTGTAAAATAAGTTTAACGCAGGCTAACTCATAACCTCTTTGCTTGAAAATGATTTTCGTCTCACAGTCATACTTCAGATCTACTAACTCTGTCGGCAAAGAGTTATCAACGTTAACCACAACCCACAGCTTTAAACGGGAATGGATCTACAATAGAACCAGGAATATATAACTTGGTCAAATCTTGTAAGCATGTCATTTTAACTTGTTGAGGCGATCAGTAAAAATTAGAATGGTTTTATTGTACTATTTTAATTTTCCCGCTTTGAATACTCATCGCCCCCCTATCGCCCCCAAACTATTCATTGCCCCCTTGATAACACAAATCGCCCACTTGGGGGCGAACGCCCCCAGGTTGGGAACCACTGCATTAGATCTACTTGTTTTTAATTGGATTTGTATTTATTAATATATTATTTTTTTAGGTGCTTGTTTATCATAAATCTCCAAAGAGGGTCAAAAGTTCAGAAAAAGAAGACAACTAAATCTGTAGTTCCTGCACAAATTTTTTAATAAGTTGAGGATTTGAAATACCATAACAGTCCTTTTCAATTATGAAAGAAAAATAAAACTTGATTATATTCTGTAGTTCTTTTGTTATTCACATATTGTTAAATTGTATCAGTGGTGTATCCAGGATGGGGAGGGGGGGGGGGATAATAACTCTCTTTTCCACATACTAATTAATTTTTTTTACTATCAGTGACTATACGAATTCATGTATGTATTCCACAAATGAAGACACTTAAAAATTTAATGTTTTTGACTACAAAGGTTACTGTCTTAACGAGTCTCTCTGTTTAGGGGTGTTCAACCCCTAAGACACCCGACTCAGTATCCCCTACCGATGATTTTGCCCTGGATATGCTAACTGTAAAGTACGACACCATTTAGCCACAGAACAATACTAAATGTATACATTGTGAAATATATGACAGAAAAATTATCAAAATTCTTAAATTTTTTCTGCCACATTAAAATTGTTTTAAATATATGAAGAGTGAATATTATAAAAATTTCAAAAATGTGAACAATGTCTTTTTTATTCAGATAATATATCAAATATGGTTAAAAATTATCAAAGGATTAGAATGTATTAGTTTTGAATAGATTTAAGGTTAAAGTATGAAGACATTATATGCTTACGTTTTATATAACAAACAGGATGCATGTTTAAAATTCCCTATTCTTAACTTCTTATATTTATTACACCATATATAAATGGATATATTTAGAATTATTGATCTTTAAATAGTATATAGAAACAAAATTGACAAGAAAAAAGGAAAAATGTCTTGGAATTAACTTGAAAATACTATGTAAGTTTTATGAATTTAAGAGAGAAATGCCAATTTGAAATTCATGAAATTAACATTAAACAGCTAAATGGAAAATCCTGAAATTAACGGAGAAATTCCGAAATGGAAGATCCTGAAATTAACGGAGAAATTCTGAAATGGAAGATCCTGAAATTAACGGAGAAATTCCAAAATGGAATACCCTGAAATTAACGGAAAAATTCCTAAATGGAAGTTCCTGAAAATAACGGAAAAATTCCAAAACGGAAAATTCCGAAATTAACGGAAAAATCCCGGCAACTTGCTGCCAGTAGTTTTTCCGTTAATTCAGGGAATTTTTTTTAACAGTGTAACAACAACGACTAATTTAACTATTTTTGCTCTGAAAAAATTAGTCTTTGAGCATACTTTCAATTGGTTTATATACATTGATCTCTTGCAAACATGGTTAAATCATTATTCTAGCTACTGCAGTTTATCCAACCACGCTTAGAACCAAAGCTTTCAGGTAATTAATTGTACGCATGCATTAAATCTACATATAGGTATTTAGAAATGCATTGTAATACAATTTGTAGTGATACAGTGTACCACCACTATCCCATCAAGTATATAACTAAATGGAACCAATACAAATTTGTTAGTTTATTATAAAGGATTTAGAAGAAAATTTACCTGTAAATTAGGAGCGGTTGCATAAATTATACATTGAAACAAAAAACATCTTTAATGTGGCATCAATTCATTTAAACTACTATGGATTTCTTTAGAACTTACTACAATAACGAGGAATGCTTTACTATGCATTTCAATACGTTGCCCCTTTTTATGCGACACCTCAATTTACATTAAATTCCTATCCGATGCAACAAGCGATAAATCCCCAAATTCCCCTACAGAACGCCCGAATTCCCCAGATTCTTTTCCCTATCCCCATTGTTTGGGTCTTGTTTTCTTCAAGATTTCTTCCCTGCCATTTTTTAAGCGATATCAGGCTTTTGTTTTTTGGTTTTAGTTGTTCACTTGGAGCATGAATAAGAAGTAAGTGCTGTCAGGAGTAAAACAATGCAGAAACTGGGTTGTAAAGTGAAGACATGATCGCTTAGTTTATGCAGCCCACCATACCAAATGTCGAGTGATTTGGCGCAAAGTTACATTTGATGAAGTTTTTTTTAAAATGCAGACAGAGATCCAAAATAAAAACAAAAGAATGCAAAAAAATTTAAGCACAGAACAATGACATAAACATACAAAACATCAAGGGAAAAATAATAATGAAGTTTATAAACAATGAAATAGTAACTTTGAAATAATCACTAAACAATGAAACAATGAAGTGCTAATAAATAATGAAACGAACTGTTAGTAAACAATAAAGTTTTAAACAATAATTTGATGATCTTAATTAACAATTAATGAATTCTTTTGTTTGAAGCGCAAATTTGACCCTTGTACTACATTACATCTTCGAATGCAATACTTCTATCAGCCTAAAACAGTGCAAATAGTTATTACTTGAGTTTCAATAGAAGATGTTTAAAGATTTGAATTCTGCTTTTTGAGCCACTCTCGTTATAAGATGCATCTCTTTGTTAAGATACATAAAACTGACTTGGCGATCTTTAGACTGTTTCATTTTTTTCCCTCGCCAAGCATCTTTTTCAGCCAACAATTTATTTTATGTTTCAGTTGTTTCTTCGGAAAAGGTTAAGTTTTCTCCATTTTTTCCTAAAAAAAAAATACTTTAATAGTAGTGGAATCTCTACTTTCCAGAAAAGGGTACTCGTGTTTACCCTACTTTAGAAGGGAAAAAATTGAAGTCTCAACTTTTGAAAGGAGAATCTTTCTTATTTAGGAAATGGATTTCCGACTTAAGGAGATTTGACAGGAGATAGTTCTTTTGTTTTGCTTGTTCGAAAAATATTGTTGTGAGTATACATTGTTATGTAACAAAATAATTCGCATTATTTAATTGTAGGTATTAGTAGGAGGCGACTTTATTTAATTTGCTAATAATTAAAACGTTTACTTAACGGAAAACACAAATTGTTTTCTGCTTTGTGAAAAAATACTGTAAAAGTACAACATTTTTTTTAATGTTACACAAATTACAAGAATTACAAAGTAGCAAAGTATTAAGTAGTTTGTAGAGAAATTGTCTTTTAAAAGTGTTTTACAAAATTAGTTTCTGTAATGGTCACATACTTTTTTTTACAGTGCGTTGTAAAATGTAGATTCAAGGAATTAAAAGGAAAATATGTTGTTGAGTTTATTATTTATTAAAATTAGTGAACAAATGTACATTATAACTCCTGAGGTTAAAAAGATTATGAGAAAACGGTTGTCGCATTCATTAAAAAAATTCTTGTCGTGCGAATTGTTTTAGTACGCTCATAATAGCAAATACGCTATAATTCGCTATACGAAATGAAAATACGCTATAATAGCAAATACGAAATATTCGCTTATACGAAAATTCCCTATGCGCTCATAATAGAAAATTAAAGATAAATAAATCTTAAGATAAAATGAAGCATTAATAATTTTAAACGCTCTATTAACTTTTCAAATTAAAAATAACTTAGGTCAAATTATTTTTCATGTACAACATCATTGAAAACACATTAACAAACTGGCTTAAACTACTAAATACAAGGCTCTAAATATTATTAAATACTCTTCTTAAAAAAGAGGCAATTGACACAAGTGCTCTTGAGACTTTTAATTAACTTCAAAACTAACTTCCGGAAGAAAAAAAATCACTTGAAGAGTTGAAAAGTTCAGTAATGTCTTTGCAATTACTGACTGTATTGCAACATTCTTTAAAAAAATATCATCTTCATTAAATTCCAGATTACATCAAACGCATTATCGCCTCTTTTTATAATCAGCCACGCAAAAGCATAAAAGTTAATAATAGGAATGAAATCTTTAGAAATAATTGTTTTAAATACACTTCAATTCTGTCTTATCAAAAAAATCTGCTGCCATATTAAACTTCAGAAAGTAAATACAGTTTCGGATCTAAAGAATTTGATGATTTGCTGCTTCCAAAAAGTAATTTTCTATTCTTTTATTCTCTTTGAGAACAAAGTCAACATTCTTTTGAAATAATAAATATTTAATTGAAGAATATTTCGTTACGAAATTCGTTTTTGTATCTTTCTTAGTTGAAATACTCTAAGATTAAATTGTTTTGAATGAATAATTGACGACTTTTTTTTTTATTTACATACTGCTTAGAAATCGACGAAAGAAAAAAAAACTTATATTTAATAATACTTCAGATGTGTGTATCCACCAGACAATAGCACAATAAAATATTTAGTTATGGACATAAATGTTTACTTGAAATGTTTTTTTATATATATTTATAAACTTTGGGCATTCCCCTAACATTGTGAGAACAAATAACCTTAGAAACAATATACACGATGCCTTTATCAACGGGAATGAAAATTATTCATAATATAAATCATAATTTTTAGAAGAACTGTCATGCTAAGGAATAAAATAAGTTGTCATGTGACTTAATTTTACTTATTAATGATAGAAACTGTGGTGGAACCGCTTTTAGCTTCCACACTACGTTTATAACGTAAAAAGTGGAAGGTTTTGTAATCGTTCTGTCTGTCTGTCTGTCTGTCCGTCTGTCCGTCACCCACTTTCACAGAACGAACCTCAAGTCTCACAAACAAGTGGGATACGTCATTTTGAAGCAAAAAATCAGCTTAGGCTACATTCCAAATTTCATTAAAAAATTTAAATTAGAAGTTTATTTAGAATTTAAATAACTAAAAATTTAATCTACATTGAAAAAACATGCGAATTATATTTTATTCAATATTTTCACTGTTGCCATGACATCAAACGTACGAGAAACTTTATTTAAAATAAAAGTAAAATTATTGAAAAAAATATTTATTTTTTGTAATAATTCAATTTGGATTGTTGCAATAGCACAATAAAGTTATTTTGATGGTTCGTTATATTTTTGGGAAGAAAGATGCATAAAAAATTCGAAATTTGCATAACAAATATGCAAATTTTCGCTTTTATTTTTAAAGCAACAATTTTACTAATTTATTTTCCAAAATTTAAACTTGTGACTGCAAAAATATATTTATTAAAAAAAATCCATCACTATTCTTCTAAGTTCAAAAAAAAAAAAAAAAAAGCAAACGATAAAGATTAATTATCAAAACTGCAAAAGAAGAATAAAGAAAATTATTAATTTTTGCTTATAAAAGTTTGAATTAGAACTAGCCAAAGGCCCTGTTTGGCGAAATTCTTTTTGAGGTATTAGTGAATTTCCTGTTGAGCGTAACATGTTGTGTGGAAGCGGTGTAAGTGACAGATCCTGTAACAAACCAACTTGTTTAATGTTATAATGCTTTTGGGTAATTGCATGCAAGTAGTGTGAGTCACAACTTCAAATGAGATTATAAGCTTTTTGAAATTGAGAAATAAATCATATTAAATAAAGCACGCTACATATTATTTAGTTTTAATGAGTGTAGATTAGCTATTTTACGATTTTTTTTTCGTTTAATGTTAAAAGTTTTAGTAATAATCACTTTTTACACATGTGACTTCACTATGACTTATGACTTTCTTGGTGGGAGGCAAGTTCGCCGAACCGTGACTTACACTCTAAAGAATAGATAAGTTTGCATGCACTCATTGGTATTTCCATTTTTGTTTTGACTATCCCTTTGAGGAAACATTTACCTTCAAATATAAATTTCTTAACATTCAAGACATTCTGCCTATAAACACATATTTAACTGAGAAACAGCCTAATACTTTGCCTAAAGATAACAATATATTGGAAAAAGTAAGGAATAAATAGGTTGAAAGGTTAAAAACATTGTGTTTGTGTTCCAAAGTTATCTTTAAAAAAAAGTGGTCCCAGTTTGTAGAAAAAGTTATCAAACTATACTTTTGGTTTCTTATATTTAAAGTGAAAACAAAGTTCATAATATTGCATTCAGTTTCGTCAAAATTTCTATAATTTCATACACTTAAAAATGCCATTTGTTTACAACTCCAAACTTTTAAGTTTCACAAATAAACACAACCTTTTGAAGAAATCGGCAAAAACAAGCTGCAACAATAACGACGAGTCTCTTAAGAATACAAAGATATATTTTTTTTAAACTCAAGACATGCGATTCGATTATACTCTTCAAAGCGGAAGAATTCTTTTTTCTTCAAAGTTGAAGTAAATACTGCTCTATGGATTGAGCCTTTAAAAGGATCAACGCAGCTGCAACCAATCTCACCCAATTCACTTCAACACATAAAACAAGCTTCTCATCTACAACTCAACTCGGTTTTTTTGACCGGACATGCGAAAGACAAGAACAGTGTGATTTTTCAAGTAGGTCCAGCAATAATACACTGCTCAAAAGAATTAGGGAAATGCATGGTTTGAACTCTTTCACACCCCTCAATGATTCCATTTGGAATTATCACCTTGCAATTTTTTTTCTCAATAAGTTGAGCTCGCACTTATTTATCGTTAGATGGAAGAATCATGTCTTTTGAAGAATTAAATTATGTTTGTTTTAATTAAATGAAAATATGAAAAACATGGTAAAATAAAATGCACTCCCAAAACATTTTATGAAATAAATTGACCCCAAATTCTTCACGTTTGCACACTTATATGTTAAAAAATTGATTTTAACTTTTTTTAACAAAAAAGTTTTGAAAAAATTATTGTTATAATGTATTAAAAATTATAATTTCAATTTGTTATCCTTAAATTTTAGTTAAAAATTAAGATTTCTTTCCCCCTATGTTTTACCATTTCGTTCTGAGTGCATAATGAATCTAGTTTACAATTTTTTCTTTGTAGAATAAAAAATAAAACGTTGGAACTGAAAAGTTGAACAAAAGTACGCAAAATGCTCCCCTAATTGCTTTGAGCAGTGTAGTTTTGCTGCCTATTTCTAGCCTTTTGTTCGATGATAGTACGCGTCGCAATTAGCTTAGTTTCTGGTGACATAATTCCTTCTATCTTTCGTTCCTGTTCTTAGCTATGATATGATTGGTGTTCTGTTCCCACGTGACATTGCTTCACCAAATTAAGCTCGAGAAAAATCTTATTTTCGTTCATCATTTCCGTAGCCGCACTAGACCTGAAGCATACTTATTAGAATATCTGTAACCATTACATCTTGAGCCTAAAGTTAAAGAAAAGTAGGCTTTTATTAGTTTTTAGGCAAAAGTGGCGCCAAACACCAGGCCCGCATCAATTGCCTTGCTTCAACACTTTTTCAAAGAAAACAACCAATGATACCGCAGTATGGAGAGCGTGACAGTTTGCAAAAGTATTGCTTTGCCATGTTATCCCATTTTCACTATGGTATGGGGATCATCATAACATCAATTGAAAAGAAAATAAGATTTAATTATTAATTAATGAAGTTTTAAAATCGTGTCGCCATCTGCTGTATATTTTTGGCATTTTAAAACTTCAAAAATGTATAATTAAATAACAAGATAAAATTTTCGTTTCAAATTTGTTTCATTCTAATGTTATTTCTATTCCTATACGTGGTGAAAAAGAGCTAACACGGCAAATCAATGCTTCTGCGGAAATTGTGATTTAAAAAACTAATGCATTAGTTCTATATGGAACTGTCTTCTGTTTGCCACGGTTAAGTTTGACGTTGACTTTGGCGTTTGACTTGAGCAATAAAGCCTTCGGATATAGAAAACTAATAGAAGTAGAGACGCAGTAACACTATTCTTTAAGGATCAAAAATAAAAAAAATTGTAGTCACATGATTTTAAAACCTTTGATGGTAAAATTTTCGCAAAATGTCTTAAACTGGTATATTTCTTTTTGCATGCTAAGACTTTTTGTTTCGAAGTATCCCATAATAATTAAATTTTATGTAATAAGCAATGTTTCATATCTTAAGTTGCAGCAGAAATTATGCATGAAAATAAATTGGTTCTCGAGAATTGAATGATAAATTAATGTCACGAAGAAACAAAGCATCAAACGGAGCATCGATTGAAGAAAGCGTAGGAATAAAAGCTGGAAAGAGTATATCAATATATTACATATCCTGATTTAAACTCCTCAAAAACTTATTTTTATTACCCTCAATTAACTTTCATAACTTAATAATCTTCCCAATACTCTTAAATAACACTTAGCACTATAACATCTCAAACACACCCTGTCCTGAGAAACAGTCGTTTTCCCACGAATTTTATGATTCATCTACCCACGCGTTGACATTCCTACCAACTTTCTCATAACTAACTCGTGTCTCTCATTGGTCAGTCTGGCTGAGACTCGTAGATGTTTTACCATCTTTGTACATTCCATCCTCAACTCTCGTCGAGTTCAGACGTCCAATTGATTTCTTACTTATGTCGCAGTTAAATAAAGAAATTTAACTTAAACTGCGTTTCCATGTCGGCTTATTTTACATATATGTAATCTAAAAAAACAATACCAGGACAAAACTTATGTGAAAACTCACTCTTTTTGTTTTGTTTTAAAGTTGCAACAGTTTTGTTTCGCGAGAAAGAGCTATTTGCTAAGTTCCAAAGTACGCCCTCGGTGTTGTTCATTCCGTTGTTAATTTCAGTAGCTCTGTTTCTGCATGGGTATAATTCGGATTCTTCTGCTACTCTTATTTCAGTTATGGCTAATTCTGTTTAAACCGAAAATTTTCCTCGTAAAGTTCAAAGTAAAAAAAAACTATTTTAAAAAGACAAACATAAATAGAACACTATCTAGTTGCAGTAAGTGCAGATGAGCTGTTAAGCTATTTCTTCCCATTTAATGTTAAAAGTTGTTGTGATAATCGTTGTGAATAGAGTTTATAACACACGTGACTTATAACATGGTCATTCTGCATTCAATTTAACATTTTCCGGAACTTTAACAAAGTCGATTCCCCCAGTAATATAGAACCTACTCTACTTTGCTCCCCAGCCCCTTGCCAAGTGGCTGGACCAAGAGGAATAAGTAAACAACAACAGCTCTTACAAAAGAACGCGTTCCACTTTTCACTACTTTATTTTCGACTTATTTATTTTTCGTTCCTTTGTAGTGTTTCGCTGTAACTGTTGTCCTAAAAGTTGAACAACTTCTAGAAAATGATCCTATCGGGTGCAAGTAAAAGGGTACTGGGATCGCAGGGACGCGGCTTGGATGTAAAACAATTTGTTTTTGTTCTCTTTTTACAGGGAAAATAGTACCAAGAAAAAGGGTACTAGAATATCGGACGACAAAAGAGTAAGTTGGATTCTATTAAGGAAACTAAATTGAATTAGGTTTTAGAACGGGAATAAGAATGTTTTTATAGGCGATAAAAGGATTTCCAGATAATTTGGGAAGAACTTTTACATGTTTATCGAATGTACTTTTTCGAACGCACCATTTAAAATTCTGTTTCTTAATTTGCTGTTGCTTTAATAAGGTTTTCAAAGTAAATCAATTAATTTTTTAGAGGGTAGAGAAGAGTTAAATTTATTTTTTTAGTTAAGATAATACTTAAAATAAAAATCTCATCTAAAATAAAATTAGATGGAACATTCGGGATTTTTTTTTTTAAATCTTAAAAATAAATTTTTGAATAACTTTAGCGCCTTACCGGGATAGTAGGCTAACTTTGATTTTTAAAAATAGTAATTTGTCTAACTTTATTAAAAAAAAAAATTTCCTGCAGATGATATCGAGAACTTATTTGTTGAATATTTTGTTTATTTAGGAACATTTAAGCAGATTTTTTTTTTTTCAAAATGGCAATCGCTTTTGGTAATCGTTGCTAATGTGTTATATTATCTCAATATCATATTGTATACATGTAAACTATAAAAATTTTGTTGTTCTAATTTTACTATTTATTGGAACTAAGGTCTGAATTACCAAGTAGGTACGTAGGTTCTTATAGAAGACAAATAGGTGAACGAAATATTTTATTTTAACAAACAAAGATTAGAACATGATTAGAATTAGAACTATAACAAAATAGATAACCAAACGAACATATTTATAACATGCGATTATGACGTCAACAGTGATTGGAGTTAAAGTTCTTACAATAAGCTTCGGGCGTTGCCAGATACACAACACCCCTCACCGACGAACTTGAAAGTCACAGGTAGATGAATTGTACCTATCAGGTGGTTTGGATACTCGAGTAGATCGGCGAAGTGGAACTCCAGTAGAGGTTGGACTCGTCCGCCCTGCTGGAACATCAACTGGCTTTGCTGGAGATGGTCGACTCTCGATCGGTGGTAAGGCTTCGGCTGAACCCCCAGCAGTCTGTTGAACCTCTGGTTCTGCTGGCTTCTCGGAAGGTTGGTCAGGCACTTCATCCTTACGACCCCTGGGTTCCATCTCCTCGGTTGATTCTCTTCTTGGATTCATCGGAAAGAATGGTTCCTCGATTCCTGTCATTTGTAAATTCTGACCACACTTCCTCATCTGGTCGACATGTCGTTGGCATACATCGTTTCCAACTTGAACACTGTAAGTTAGAGTTCCTTCACGATTTATAACTGTCCCGATGCTCCATTTTCTGGATCCTGTATAATTTCTTATGGCAACCTTCTCCCCTTCCACAAAAATTGGTGTGGCTGGTTCATCTTGTAATCTGGCACTTTGCTTCTGAATCACTTTTTCTCTGGTATTCGGTCTCAATAAATCAAGTCTTGTTCGAATACAACGCTTCAGGAACAAAAAACTTGGAGTTTCTCCTGTAAGTGAATGAGGCGTTATTCGATATTGTAACAGAAATCTTTCCAATCTCACATTTAAATCTCCAGAATCATTCTTGCTGGCTTTCATTGCATTTTTGAAACTCTGTACTAGCCTTTCCGCTTGCCCATTAGTTGCAGCATGATATGGTGGTGAAGTTATATGTTTGATGTTATTTGATTTAAGGAAATTTCTAAATTCGTAACTAGTATAACTTGCTCCATTATCACTTACTAATGTTAGCGGTATTCCATATCGAGCAAAAAGATTTCTAAGATATTCTATTGTCAAATTTGCCGTGATATTTTTCATGGTAGTCACTTCTATCCATTTCGAATAGGCATCAGAAACAACTAAAAACATTTTACCCATGAAAGGTCCAGCATAGTCTACATGAATTCGTTGCCAAGGTCCATTTGGCCATTCCCATGGATGTCTATTCATTTTTGCAGGCTCATTTCTAGTTTCCACACAGCCTGAACAATTCTTTACAAAATCAGTTATATGGGCATCTATACCTGGCCAATAACAATAACTTCTTGCCAGTGCCTTCATTTTTACGATCCCGGGATGTCCCACATGCAACTCTCCTAGCACGGCTCTCTGAAATTTTTCTGGAATGAACACTCTATGACCGTACATTATGCAGCCTTGCTGTAAAGAAAACTCTGCTTCTTTTCCTTTCCACGGTGTTGGTAGATCCGTCCCCGTTCTTAAACTTTCAAATAGTTCCGACAACTTTGGATCCTTTTTCGTAGCATTTGCGATTTCAGTTGAAGTAATCGGCAGCACTTCCACTTGTGAAATATTTGCCACATCAGCTTCTGTCAACATTTCTCTAGATGCACTGCATGGTAAGGGCAATCTTGAAAGTGCATCAGCATTTCCGTTATCTTTAGTATTCCTATATTTGATAGTGTAGTTAAAGGCTTGAAGAAACAGTGCATAATGAACCATTCTAGTCGCTGATAAACAAGGTAGTTTACTACTTGGTGAAAATATAGAAACTAGAGGTTTGCAGTCTGTCACTAAATAGAAATGTCGTGCAAATAGATACTGATAAAATCGCTTAACTCCCCACACAATACTCAACGCTTCCTTGTCAATTTGGGAGTAATTGCGTTCGGTTGCTGTCAGTGATCTCGATGCAAACATCACTGGTTTTTCTGATCCATCCGGCATGGTATGACTTAACACAGCACCCAGACCCACTGGTGAGGCGTCTGTTTGCAAAACTAGTGGTAATTTAGGATCATAGTGACATAATACTCGATCGGAAACTACTTCCTTCTTGAGGCCTCCAAAAGATTTTTGGCAGTCTCTACTCCAAACAAATTTCACCCCTTTTCTCAATAAATTATTCAATGGTGCGATTAACGTTGACAAGTTGGGGATAAACTTACCGTAGTAATTTATTAAACCTATATAACTCTTCAGATCAGAAGTATTCTGGGGAATTGGAGCCTTAACAATAGCTTCTATTTTGCTATCACTTTTATGCAAACCAAACTTGTCAATTGTATGACCACAATAAGTTACTGACTTCTTAAAAAAAACACTCTTCTGTTGATTTACCTTTAAACCAAACTGCTGTAGTCTTTGCAAAACTTTTTCTAACCGTTCAAAATGTTCCATGTCATTTTTTCCAGTAACTGTAATATCATCGAGAAATACGTGCACTCCTTCGATTCCCGATAAAACCTGTTCCATACTTCTCTGCCAAACAGCAGGTGCTAATGCGATACCATAATTCATTCTTTTGTACCTAAATAGACCCTTGTGAGTGTTGATGGTTAGTAGGTGGCGGTCACGCTCGTCAACAGTCATAGCCAGGTAAGCTTCGGACAAATCAATCTTGGTAAACAATTGTCCTCCTGCTAGATCTGCGAAAATGTCCTCAATCCGAGGTAAAGGATATTGCTCAATATTTAACCCTGGGTTAATAGTAACTTTGTAGTCGCCACATAATCTTAATTTGCCATTAGGTTTGACCACAGGTACTATAGGAGTCGCCCACTCACTGTATGTAACTGGTTCAATAATATCCTCGGATACTAATCTATCCAACTCGGTTTCTACCCTATCCTTCAAAGCAAACGGTACTGGTCGTGGTTTAAAAAATACTGGTTTAAAACCTTCTTTCATTTGAAGTCTGCATTTAAATTTTTCCAACTTCCCTATACCAGGTTCAAAAATTGTGTTATACTTCAGTAATATAGACTTCAGTTTACTGTTCCTGGAACTCGCATTTTCCATATCAACAGCTTTCACCTCTTTCCAGTTAAGTTTGAAACTTCTTAACCATTCACGACCAAACACTGCACTTACTTTTTCATTTACTAAATAAATAACCTCTGCACTGGTTTTGTTTTGATAACGCACTTTTACCTTGGCTTGACCAACCGGTTTAATTGTAGTGTTATCAAAATTACGAAGCAAAAGATTAGTATCTTCAATCCTAACTTTTGGACACAATTGAATGAATTCGTCAACATTCATACACGAAATGGCTGCACCCGTATCTAATTCAAAAACACACTTCCTCCCATTCAGATAAATATCCAATAAAATTTTATCTCTACTGGAAAGCGTCAAGCTAACATTGTTAATTGGTACAGTTTCACCAAAATCGACTTGTTTAACCCTCTCATTTCGTTTAGTACGGCAAACTTTTTCTAAATGTCCAGTCAGTTTGCAGGACCTACATTGGCTATGCTTATGCTTACACACATTAGCCAAATGCTGGGTACTATCACACCTGTAACATTTACGCACTTTTCTAAAGTTTTCGGAAGATTCTTTCTTACGATCAAAACTATTCCTTTTCGTAACTTTATCTGTATAATTATGTAATTTCTTAACATGCAAATTTTGACTATGAATTTCAGAAACATCTTTTTGTGCTGCTTCCATGGCAATAGCCGTATTCTTAGCTTTCTCATAAGTTAGCGCATCCTCCGCTAAGAGTTTTTTCTGAATATTCTCATTTCTGAGACCCATGACTAATTTGTCACGCAACATTGTATTTAAATTATCTTTGAAATTACAATTTATTGACAACCTTTGCAGCTCAGCACAGTAATTGGGAATAGACTCACCCTCAAATTGGTTTCTTTTATAAAATCGAAATCTTTCTGTCATTTCGATTGGCTTCGGACTCAAGTGCGTTGCAAGAAGTTCCACCACTTCCTCGTACTTAAGCGTTGAAGGTATCTTCGGTGTTGCTAAATTTTTTAGCAACCTGTAGGTGTCAGCTCCCATTAAAGATAACACTGCCGCACACTTCTTATCTTCGGCAATAGCGTTCACCACAAAATATGATTCTAATCTTTCCACGTAGCTAGGCCAATCTTCATTGCTAGCATTATAGTTTTCGAAATTCAAATTCGAACTCATGTCTTCAAATATCTTCTATAACTCGTCGCCACTTTACTATTTATTGGAACTAAGGTCTGAATTACCAAGTAGGTACGTAGGTTCTTATAGAAGACAAATAGGTGAACGAAATATTTTATTTTAACAAACAAAGATTAGAACATGATTAGAATTAGAACTATAACAAAATAGATAACCAAACGAACATATTTATAACATGCGATTATGACGTCAACAGTGATTGGAGTTAAAGTTCTTACAATAAGCTTCGGGCGTTGCCAGATACACAACACTAATGTTAACATTTTTGAAGAATTCTAAATTGTAATAATTGCAACTAACTTTAAATTTAATACGCAGGCTAAACACTGTTAAAAATTTCAGTTCAACGTTGAACCAAATATTGGTGAAAAATGAAGAACTTCTAGCAGATACACCATAAAATGGTTGAACCAATTATAACATTCTGGAAAAAGACCTGCTTTCACGAAAAATTGGTTCGACTTCTTCTCCAATAGCACGATAGTTCGGTTCAACTTCTACAAACCGCCCATCCGACAATTTAACTGTTTACTCAAACGCAGTGCCATGACTGAGTAGTACTATTTCTGCTTGAGAATTGACCAGTCCTTGGACCAGTGGTTATGACATCAGCCCAGAGTTTCAGGCATCTCAGGAGAGCGGGGGTTCGAATCCCACCTACTGCCAGTCATCCTATAAATCAAATCTCTTTACTGGGACAGACGTGCTCGTTAAATCTGTGGGGTTTTAAGTCCCGATGGCGTTAGATTACGAAATACTTTTTTTTCACCTTTCGCAGTTATTATGCATTGGGAGAACCTTTTTATGGTTCAACCCCTCGACATAGTTACGCGATTTGAAAATACCGTTTTATGGTTCAACAGTCTACCAAATCATGGTTGCAGCAAATTTGAACCGTATTTTGGTTCAACCTTGAGCTATTATTTTTAACAGTGAACTCAAACAAATTAATATACATGATTTACCATAGTAAGCCTACTGATATCTTTAAGTATTTAGATTTTTGGGGTAAGAAACAGTTTAAAGTAAGGAAAATATATAATAAAAATTTAATGACCAAACTTCACAAACAATGTACAGTAAAAGGTATTATTATTACTTTTATTATAAATTTTTTCTATTTGTAAATTATTCTACGATTACACGTACATCCTGTTTTTTGCTTGACTTCAGTGATACTGTTACACAAAAGACTGGTATTTTAAGCATAATATCTTCGTTGTCAGGCTGCAAAATTTGTAGTTTAGCGTTACTCCCCCAAGCCTGCGGATACCAACTGCCTCTAGCTTTACGGAGTAACCTCATACAAATAAAGATGTGTTATTCTATTTGCTGTGTAAATTTACTGAATAAAATTGGTTACTTCATGAAACGGGAGGCAGTACTAGATGCCACTACTTTTTCGGAGTAAATATCTAACTTCTCTAACGTTACATCATACATTGGAGCGTTAAATCTCATGAAATCGTGAACAAAAATTAGAAATAAAGCAAACCAAACATTTCAAAACTACTTTGTGTATAGTATGATTTGTTGAACTTTTTTTATTGGCACCCAAGGCAGTGAAATATGTTATTACTGTAATTACATTAAAACATATAGCAGCATGTACTGAGGGATTCAACAAAAATACAGTATTTTTACACAATTAGTTTGCAGTGTAATTGCTGCAATTTCGCAGAAATAGATTGCCATTGGTGATCCAATCGGGCGAAATCTTCTTTTCCTCATTGTGGTTCAGTCATATTCAGTCTATTTTTAAAACATGACATCACGAGCTAATAATTAAATTGGAACCCTATTCCATCACCATATCACATCATCTATAAGTATAAATAATACTGAATTCGTTTTATCGTAATCAGTCAACGAGTAGTTTTTGATCCCTGTCTTTTGTCCCTGTGTGCCTGTCAATAAATGTATTTTTTATTGTTAGAAAGATTTCATCTTGCTTAAGAGACAAGCAGAACCTGTGTTCCAGGATTTAACATCAGTAATGCTATGCATTTTTTAAGAACATCTAATAACTTGCATGAATGGAATCCGGAACAAAAATATCCGAAAAGCAGCTGAAACAATCTGCATAGTACGTTTTTTTTCAAGAAACCAACAATTTTTCTAATGACATTTTTTAGCATTTTGATACTGGGAAGCTAAAGTAAATATCATTACGCCATCCATCAACTGAAACAAAGGCAGATGAGATGCGGCTTTATAATAATCCATTTCTTGTGTATCCTCAAACACAGCTGCACACATAAACTATAAATAAACCTTGTTTAGCATGGGGAGGATCATTTTTAAATCTGTCGCACCGCAGCTGAACAAATCACTCTTCCGCAAACTAATGTCCCGCCATTCCGAAAAGGCGCCTAGCATACATCGCATTGTTGATTTGACAAAGCTTCAGCTGAAAATATATGCAATGGGGCACTTTTAGGTTTATCGAGGACTCAAGCCTCGGCTGAGTCGTCTGATTTTCTGGATGGGAAAACCTTGGGCACCCATGACATATGATTATGAAGCATGTAAAAGATCCCTGGAGCGCCCATTTGGCTTGGGTTGACAAATGACAGTGATTGCGCCCTCTAGAAGGGAGGAGTGTAGGCTTTTTAGCCCATTACCCAGCTCGCCAGAAGAGACAGTCACAAGAGACACACAAAGAAGAACGCCACAAACACATAGACAAATAACAACATTTATTGACAAACACAAACATCCATGCCTTTGCCGGGATTCGAACCCAAGCCCAGCAGCTCCAAAGGCTAGAGCTCTAACCATTGCGCCGGCGGGCCGGCTTGGGTTATCTCGCCAATATTAAATCTTGGCATACTTTACATCCACAGAAAGTTCAGATACATTGTTATCTGGTAGTCAAAATTAGTAGCGAGAGTCGCCTAGATGGTGCCACAAAAATAGCTCTCAGCTCTGGGATTTATGCCGAGTTTGCAAAAGGCTTGACCGCCAAAGTTGCAACCCCATTAGTGAAAAAAAATGTAGGTCTTGAGTAGTAACAGAAATGCTGAATGAAAGTAAATTCTTTCTCGAAACTCGATTGGAGAATCAATGGCACTTGGGAGCAGAGAACCAATCGGAGCATCGATCGGAAAAAGTTCGACAAAGCTTCAGCTGATAATAAATTCAATGAGCTTCTTTCAGGTGATGGATAAATATTATTTTTCCTATACGGAGAAATTAAGTGAAATTGTGGGACAGAAATGTGAAGTGATTCACAAACAGGGAAAAGATTTAGTGCTACTATAAGAAAAGTTTGTAACAACGTTGATGAAGTAAAATTTAAAAATGAAATTTTCCAAACAAACGGATATAGTTAAGATCACTAAGACAAATCGTATTCGATGGCTGGGACATCTTTTTCGCTCGGAAAAGCTGGCATTTTTCAAACCAGAGGAAGAGTAGCCGCCCCGGTGGCTCAATCGTTAGGATGCTGGCCTTTGAAGCTGCTGGGGTCGGGTTCGAATCCCGCTCTGGCATGGATGTTTGTGACCGAAATTTTGTTATTTGTCTATGTGTTAGTCCTTTCTTTGTGACTGTTAATATTCTTTCTGTGTGTGTCCCACTTGACGAAATCTTATAAGCGGTTCTCTGAACAAGCACACTAGCTGGAATATATATGTACCTACCATACCATACCAGAGGAAGAGTTCGCCCACCAACTAGGTGGTAGGGAGTGTTTGAGACGGACTAAGTTCGTTGAAAAGTAAAAAGCTACACTTTAAAAAATGAATGCTCAAAAATAACGAAATTTTCCTTAATTTTGACGATTCCGTTACTGGCAAATGCTCCGAGCTTTCGTTTCCTCAAAGTGAGGAAATTTGAATCGTCATTTTTATGAGGATTTGAATGTCGTCTAATCTAAAGAAATATTTCGTCATTTTTGAGCATGCGAGTACAACAATGAGATTCAGTTTCCTCAAAATCAAGATACAGAATCGTCAAATCTCGATCGTAAAAGTGAGGATTCGCATTTACTCAAAAGTCAAGTGATAGTTTGATGAAACAATCCTCAAAATTAACGAAATGGGACTTGAGGATTCATGAATCGTCAAAAATGAAAGTGTTATTTCTAAGAGTGTAGACATCCTTGTTCTCAAAGTAGAACAAGATGACAAAAACTCTCTGGGACGGCCCTGGTGTGCTTAAGACTGTAGTACCCATGAAGAAGAATTTAAAAATAAGAAATATAAGAGACGTTCATAGAAATGAAAAGAAGTTCTAGACAAACTGCAATAGCCTACAACATAGTCTATCCCATTGAGTGGCTTCTAGAATGCCTACTCAATCTGCAGCCTAACATGCCTGAAGTTTGTTTACGAACCTATGCCGTATTTATGATTGATTTGCTGTTTGGCTATACTTTATTCACTTTGTTAACCCTGAACATATGATTTTCAGTCTGTCAATTCATCTGTCCCTTATAAGACGGTCCATTAGAATTTTAAGTTTTCTATACGTTCGATTAAAAAAAAATTAGAAAATGTGACCCCCAACAGAGACTTTTTATACTTTGTGCCTGTCTTTTTATATTCTCTCCGTTTGGCTGTCTTATGGCGGTCTGTTTTGATTTTGCTCAAACAGTCCAATTTTGAAAAATATTTTTTTAGAAAGACCACATTGTCTGTCTGCCAGAAATACAAATTCCAAAATACTTATACATTTATTATACGAATGAAAAACTACAATTTTGCAGTTGAAACATTAAGATAGAAAACATATATAAAACCAATTTAAAAAATGCCACACTTATTTCTTTGTCAAAACAACCTGGCTACTTTTCGGATATTCTTCTTGATAGCCTCGTTTCCCTTCTTTTTCTCAACTCTCCACCTAAATGTGATCATCATTAACTTCATAGCTCTTTACAAAATCGAGAAGCTTTTTATACTCCCATAAAGCAAGCGAGTTCTTAAAAAAAAATAGAATAAGATTATAGAAAAAAAAAGAACATTGCATAAACAAAAGAAGTCAAATCGCTTCCAAACGATGCTATTATCCACTAGATGGCGTGTCGCGAAATATTTCTCGTTACCGTTTGGCAACGAGGAAGAGTTTTTGATCAGAAAAGGGATAAAATATAAATGAAAATAAAAAATGGCGACGTTGTTGTGTGGTTGAATATTCTGCGTCGCACCTAATCACTTCGTCCCATTCTTGACGTTTTATTTGCCCATTTAAACGGATGGATACTGCCATTATTTGCTCGGATTATTTATGGACTTATCTCTTTTTGAATGCTTCTCGTTAATTTGAAAATGCTGTAACACGTACTTTCTCGAGGGTCTGTGTCGCAAATATGCAAAATTTAAGTAAAAGGAACAGTAGCTAAAAAACTTTTAACGACAGAAAAAACCAACAAAATTTATTTAAAAAGAAAAAAGAACACTTACATTTTACACTGTTGCCAAAAGTTACAAATTATGTTTCACACAGACAATAAATGAATATTTGCGCGCGTGACATTTTCCGATATATAAAGTGGGATGCTAATTTATGGTGTTTCACTACATTCTCCCACCTTTGAACTTGAGGAAAAAACTTAGAATACAAGCACTAGTAGTACTGCAAGTTCAAACGACTTGGAGCTCGGGAGCATCGCCCGTATCTGGTTCGTATACTCGTATCTTTGGGTCCAGAATCGATGTTTTCGGACGGTAAGTCATTTGTCTGGAAGTGTGACCTTTCAGCTTCTTGTACTTCAAGTGGATACAGACGTTGTAGCGGCCGTAAAAATGTTCCAGACCTTGTCTTCACTTGGGCAAGTCGAACATTCCCATCTTTTCCGGGATACAACTTTAAAACCCTCACTAAAGGCCAGCTTAGTCTTTTGCAGTTCGTATCGCCTACTAATACGACATCTCCTTCTTTCACATGTTGATCCCCTTTAACCTTGTAATATTCTCTCAGCTGTCCAAGATATTCAATCCGGAAACGTTTCCGCAGGTCTTCTCGGACACGAAGCCTATAAGCCAATCTTCTATTCAACCTCTTTGCATCTATTTCTTCAAAGTCTGCCACTCCAAACTCTTCGATTTCATTTAAAAACATTGATGGTGACAGCACCTTTAAATCATCGAGGTCTTCAGAGACATAAGTCATTGGTCTAGAGTTGATTAAACTCTCTGCTTCGCACAAAACTGTACTTAACTCTTCAGTCTGTAAGCAAGCATTGCCAATTACTCTTCTAAGAATTCTTTTCAGGAGACCAATCAGCCTTTCCCAAAAACCTCCCCACCATGGTGCTGATGGAGGGTTGAACTTCCATTGGATTTTTTTTATGGTTGCTATATCTTGTACTTTTTCCCAGTTTACATATCGAAAGGCATTAGATGTTCCAACTAGATTAGTTCCATTGTCTGAGTAAATAGTTGACGGTCGTCCCCTTCGTGCTATGAACCTTCTCAGAGCTAAAATGAAGCTGTCAGTTGTCAACAATGCTACTAATTCAATGTGAACAGCACGATATACTGCGCAGGTAAACATGACAATCCAACATTTTGTTTTATCTTTCAAGTACAAAGGCCCACACAAATCAACTCCGACAACTTCAAATATTTTAGCTTCCCGCACACGATCTTCTGGCAAGGGGGCTTCTGGAATCTTGATTGGAGCTGTCGTGAACCTCGCACATTTTATGCACTTTTTCAAAACCTTCCTAATGGTCTTTCTACTCTTTAATATCCAATAACGTTCTCGTAATCTTGTCATAAGGACTTGAATTCCAGCGTGGCAATTATCCGCATGTTCTTGCAAGATTAGTTTCTCTACCAGTTGATGCCCAGCCGGTAATAACACTGGATATCGAAAAGCCTTGAGATCTTCTCTCATAGATATTCTTGACTTTACTTTTATCAGTCCATCTTCATCTAAATAGGTCTGGATGTTAAAGGTTTGTTCATAAAAACTCTCTTTCTGAACTTGTTTCCAAATGACTGTTTCTGCATATTCTATTTCTTCCACTGAAAGTTCTCCTCGAACCTTTTCCTTTGGTTCTTTACAATTCTTCAGAAAACGCAGAATCCAGCCCATTACTCTCGTGATCTTTCTAAATGAAGATATTCTTGAGGAAAACTCGAACTTCACAGTGGTGACGTTTGTGGCAGCAACAATGGTTTTCTTCTTCTCTGCTTGTACTATGTCCATATTTGGAAGGGCATGGGAGGTAGGCCATTCTTCTTCCGGATTCCGCAACCATTGAGGTCCCTCCCACCATTTTAACTGGAGCAACCTTTCCGCAGAGCATCCTCGAGACGGTAAATCAGCTGGATTTTCGACGCCAGGAATATGTTTCCAGCAGTCAGGTTCGGTTAACTTTCTAATTTCATTAACTCTGTTCATGACGAAAACACTCCAACTTTCATTGCGTTTTATCCAATACAAAGCATTGGTGGAGTCCGACCAAAAGGTGATAGGTACATTTTCGAAACCAAGATCAATAATCACCTTATGTGAAAGTCTTGCACCTATGAGACATGCTAACAACTCGAGCCTAGAAATTGAAACTTTCTTGAGAGGCGCCACCCTACTTCGAGCTTGTACTAGAGAGCATTCAACATGATTTGCAGTTTCGTATCTTAAATATATACATGTCGCATAAGCACTTTGAGAGGCATCACAAAAGACATGCAATTGTATAAGTTTACTGTAAGCTTGTAAAATCCATCTTGGAATTCTTATCTCTTGTAGCTTTGTTAAGGCTTTCCACCATTTTCTAAACTCCTTTGAAATGTCTTCTGGTAACTCTGCATCCCAAGACAGTTTTAAAGTCCAAGATTTTTGCAGCATCAACTTGGGTATAAGCATCACAGGGCTTGTATAACCAATCGGGTCAAATATACTGCTAGATACAGAAAGGACTTTTCTTTTCGTCAAAGGTTCCTCAAAATCAAAGTCCTTGACAACGCAAGACAAAGTATCATCACTAATGTTCCAATTCAAGCCTAGCAGATTAGTCTTCTCTACACCAGTGTGATCTAGAACCCTTGAGTCGACATTACTGATCCAATCTCGTAGATTAAATTGAGCGCTAGACAAAAGAAAGCGAGACTCCTGTCATAATGTGCCTTTATGAACTTAATTTTAGAAGATTTAATTCTCTCTGTAACATTATAAAATGGCCGTAAATACGTAATAGGGTTAGCCCCAATGTAGTGAAATTATAGAAATATGAACCAGCATTAAGTATGACACAGAAAGAAAGATATGACAAATTAATTTTAAAAATACATATATTTATTTTGGACAATAAAATACATGTTATTGCTAAGGACGATATTTATGGCAATATTTCAAATAGGGGCAATGATATAAAAATAATTAAAATACTAAGATAATTTTAAGAGGGTTTAGAAGTCAATTAAAGAAATTAATATGTATAAATATATATCGAAGACAAATAAAAGTATAATAAAAATTATGTCAAATAACTTGTTATGTAAAATACAACTTTGTGTATGCCAATTATATTCTGACAGGAGGAGGACTTCAAATACTTCCGAAATTAAAAAAAAAATCAAAGTTATTGCCTTTTGGGATCTTGCATGAAAGTGAATATAACAAAAGATTTTTCCAAACTTACTACTTTCCCGTTCATCGGCAGGAATGGCTTTGGAAAAAAAAAGTTCACAAAATTGTCTCTATAATAGTCCTGGGCACAGTGATGATGGATGCGGGGCTGCAGGATCTCGTGAACGACATCGAAGTTCTAGGCTGCTGATGGGGCTACGCTGGGGGCTGGCGGTTGTGGGATCTCTCATCCGAGATCGCAGGGGCTGGCGGTTGTGGGATCTCTCCTCCGAGATCGCAGGGGCTGGCGGTTGAGGGATCTCTCATTCAGCGATCGCAGGGGCTTGTGGCTGTGGAATCTCCCATCCGAGATCGCAGGGGCTGGCGGATCTCTCCGTCAGAGTAGCGGGGCTTGGGTTATGTGGACGGCCTGATGTCAGCACATGCTGGACGTTGGGGCATAAAGACGGTGTCGGGATCTCTGCGGAGATTGCAGGGGCTTGCGGTTGTGGATCTCTCTCTCTCAGAGATGTAGAGGCGTAGTAGGTGCGAGATATAGACCACTCAGGCCAATGTTGACTCAGCCATCGGTTGATCGACTCGAAGTCTCTGTAGTTGTGTGTCAGTCATTTTTTTAGCATGTGGGCTCTCCGTGCATTTTTTGCATCCAGTCTGGAGGTGGAATCTCTATCTTCTCCGAATATTTTCTCATAATCTTCTACTTCAAAAAAATCGTCTTGATATCCTCGGCTGTTTCTCACTTCCCCTTTTCTCTTATTGGCTCAACAAACCACAAACTCCCCCCTCGTCCAAAGATAGGTTAACTCAGTCTTCTTTGGCACACCCCTTAACCAATAACGTAACCTGGGAGAATCCCTCCCTCTTACAAAATTTCCTGGAATCCCTAAAAGGATCCCCTTGGTGTTGGGTCATAAAACCTTCAGACACGTCTAGACTGTCCTAAATTTATTGCCTGATTGCTGTGCCTTTTGGAGACTTCAGTCTGGGAAAAATCCACTAACAATGAAACTATATGGCCCTCTTCTTTGGAAAAAAATCACTGGGGCTGCTAAATTGGTCCCCCACTTAACTCTACGATAAAAGGTTCTCACCGAAAAAAAAATCCAATTAGGCCAGGTTGTCGGAACGTAAACCAACGATTCGACAAATTTTCTCTTCTTCCCTCAAAAAAAAAAGGGAATGATTAAGTCACTTTTTGAAATTTCCTTTTTTTTTTCTTTGTTTGTCCTCCTCAGCAGCACTAAACAACGACAAAAAAAAACCTCCTCTAATAAAAAAAAAAAACTAATCCTCTCCTCCTGTCAAAAAAAAAACAGTGAACCTATAACCTAAATAAATTTGCATGTGTTATAAGGTATATATATGTGCATACAATATGTGTTACAAATCATTAACATTCAATGCAATGTGATACAATTTGACAATATCATGTGATGTTAAGATCTGTGTGTCCAATCATTTTTTTCTTGTACATAAAATATTTCACAATCACAAAAATCAATGTTATTCTCACCAAATCAATTCAGAATCCGTCAGGCAGTTTAAAATTAAAACCAAATCAAAAACAATTTTCCGATATCTCGAAAAATAAACAAATCAGAAAAAGTTTATTCAAAACTAATTTAGTCCTAACTCAACTATAAATCACTTTAAAAAAAATTTGTCTATCACTTTAAATAAAACCCAAAATCTTAATCACACTCTGAGCACTTAAATTTCGAAATAAACAAACAATAGGAAAAAAAAAAACATTCCATCCCTTACTTACATCATTCAAAAAAAATAAACAAATCTTCCTATTTTCCCCAAAAAAAAAACATATCTCCCAATGGATAAAGTTTCAGAAACGCCAAAATAGTTTAAAAAAATCATAATTATATATAAAATAATACGTACTCAAAACCATCCTTCGTTTAAATCTGTCTGTTTACCAAGACACGGCAGACATTTTCCGTTCAAAAACCGAACCAAGAATTGATTTCGTTGTTCCAAACCAGTAAGTAATCCCATGATTGCCTTACGCTAGAAACACCTCCACAAAATTAATTTTTTTAGGCATCGCTTAAATTCTCCAAAACCCTTCTTAAAATTCCATACATAATTTTGGTATTCCAACCCAATTTTTTTTTCAAATTCATTCCAATTTAACAATTTTATCTCTTTTCAATAAATCCGTTTGTGCTATCAGCCAAGCCTATATCGTAACCGAAAGAAACTGCATCTGGCAACTTGTTGAACGTTGAACCGGCCCAAAATATAAACAATAACATGTGCTCGAATTATTTACAAGGTAAGTTATTTCAATGCAAAAACACTTTATTTTTTTTTTCAATATCTAATTAAGAATGCCTTTGTTTATCCATACCGAAAAACCTATATTTGTTCTATCTTTCTCTAGCGCTATCCTATATTTTATCGTTGTCAAGTGACCGGTCAAAACATGTGTCCCGGAGATCATGCCTGCGGCTGTTTCTTTGACCAATGGTAAGTGTATTTAGTTTCAACCCCCATCAAGTAGGTGATTAATCACTTGTCCGGCGACAAAAAACCGCGACTCGTAGTCGCTAATTAGTAGATGAGCGTCCTTACTACAAATAACGTGGTGTAAACGCTCTCGGTTGAGTATCCATTTTTTTTTTCTATGTTATAACCACAATTAATTAATGTAGATGTGTTTAATTATTATTATTTTTTTTTTTTTTGTGTGTGTTTGTTAATTATTGGTGTAATCTGTTTTGAAAAATTTTAAACAAAAATCAATTTTCTCTGCATCATTTGCAAACATCCAAAACAATCCACTACCTTCCAGTCAGCTTTCCTGACCAGCCTAAAATACTGCCCATGTCTTTATAGATTATTTAAGGAAAATTTTAGATCAGTTTCAGTGATATACTTTCATTAAATCTAAACTAAAGAATAATAATAGTGCATGTTTTAACTAAGCCATTTTTTGCCTCGTAATGTGTAAAACCTTTTAAACCTTGCCAGAAATTTAACCAATCCTGACCAAAATACTTACTGTTATTTATGTGTATTTTAATAAAACATAATCTGTCACAATCGCTTTCCTCTTTATAGGCAAGAAAGAAGATCACCAGGAAATTTCTGTAGCTGATCTGTTGGTGTATATCATGCCGACTCAAGTATCGACAGTCTGTTTCAAGGTAAAAAGCACTACTGATTTGCTAGTTTTATGAAACCCCAAATGATTAACCTCTGTGTGTGTGTGGTTACGTCTTTTAGTTTGTGTGTGTGTGAATCCATCTTAATGAAAGAAACAATTTAATCTTTTGATTATGCATGTAATTTCTCTGTTTTTTCGCTATTAGCCAACAAATCATTTTCCCTCGTACTCGAGTTTAGAGAGAAAACTACCCTGTTGCCCAAAAGATAAAAAAAACAAAATCCCAAATCGCAGGAATTTCAGTCCAGCTGAAATCTTTGATCAGGTTTGCCCGAAAAATCTACATGCAGTGTATAATTTGTGCACAATGAAAATTTAAACCAAATCTTTATAAAAAAAAACACAACAATTTATTTTTAGAATAAAAATTGCAAAAATTTTAACTCGACAGTGCCTTTTACCTGTGTTTAATTGAATGTATACATGCCTTTTTGAACAAAAGCTAATCTGTTGTTATTGTTTTCAGCCAACATCAAAAAATCTTTTATTTTGGGATTCGTCGACCAAACTCCTCGATTCTGCTCATCTCCTGGTAAGCTCCACTCTCTTTAGCAATTTTATGTTTTGTGTTTTTTGTGTTTTGATTGTACCTGTATATATATATATTTTGCATGTGTAGTGTATTAGAGTATATACATGACATAATATGACATATCGTAATTTAACCTCCTCACAAACTCATTTTTTGTTGCTTATTTTACATACATATATATTCCTTGCTTATAAAGTACACCTTTTTGCATTTTGTACCTGTGAATACATTTGTTTATTTATTTACTTTATTCATTTTTTCCACTGTTTTCACCTTTTATGTATTATTATTATATTATTATTTGATGACGTTTTTTTTTCTGATTTTTTTGAAATGTTACTATTTTTTTTTTTTTTTTTTTTTGTATTTTCCGTCTTGTTTATAACACGTTGGTTGTAAAAGTCGTTTTTTATTCGTTGTTTAAATTTTTCATTTTTTTTTTTTTTTTTTTTTTTTTTTTTTACTCTGGCGTCATTTTAATAGCCAAATCAAGTAACGCGATATTTAAGTTTTGTTTAGCTCTGCTCCTTAAGTTGTATCGGTTTTGTGTTGAATTTAGCTCTTGCTGCTCAGTAGGGTCGTGAATCACAGTGTCAGCGCTTCCCTGTGAATCGCTGTCATGTGTATCATTTTCCTGCGTACATTGTGCTTGAGTGGTGTCCACAACTCTCCTTAGGTTGTCGTTCCTTATTTCTGTGTTATTGTCTCCTTCGTGTATGTGTGAACTTTCTGGATGAACAGTCCCTTGATTTGGGCTGTGTCTACCTAGTTCTCTAGCTTGTGTTTGATTTGTGTTATGTTGTGGCCTTGTATTTGAATTTTGGCTGTAAGCTTGTGTTTGTTGTAACAGGAATGCCAATGGTAAATTGTCGTCAAAGTCATCATCTTGGGTGTCAATTTGTGTTTGCACGTTGGCTTCAATGCCATCGTCTATAACTTTTGGCAACGTTTGGTGCCTATCCTCTGGCAAATTCAGTTCTGGCAATCTTTCTGTATATCCAAGCAGTCTTCGGACATGCACTCTTTGCGGTTTACAATTTGTCTTTTCCATGTGTTTAATTGTGTAATTAACATCTGTTTCTCTTTTGAGAATGATATATGGTCCATCCATTAAGGGTCTTTTTACAACATAATTACTCCTTTCCAGATTTGGTGTGTGTAGGAATACTTTTTGCCCCACTTTAAATTCCCGTAATTTTGCACCTATTGATAACCTGTAATTCTTTTGGGTCTCTGTAGCTTTAGCTACATTTTCTTGGACCAATTGCTTTATTCTATCCATTTGATTTAACCGATTATTTACATAATCAGGTATTTCTTGTCGCTCTTGTTGGGTTTTGGGAACGGTTGTGTGTGGCAAAATAGGTTGTCTCCCAAACATAAGAAAATAAGGAGTGTAACCCAACGTTGTATGTTTTTGTGCATTTACTAAAAGCTGCAAATAATTTAGTCGTGTATTCCATGCACCGTCCTCTCTAGCAAAAATTGCCAAACACTTTTTAATATTAGCATGCGATTTTTCATTGATTCCATTCGTTGAAGGTGAATATGGTGTTGTTCTTAACTGTTTAACAACCATTTGTTTTGCTAATGATGTTAAAACTGCCCCTTGAAAATTTGTGGCACAGTCTGAAAGCAATTTATCGAAAAGTCCAAAAACTGACACATAGTCCAATAATCTGTCTGCGATTTCAGTTGCTTTCTGAGTCTTTAAAGCATACAATTGTATGAACCGAGTATATAAATCAACAACCACCAAGATATATTTAAAACCAGTACTCGTTTCGTTCACCGGACCAACAATATCAATGGATATAACGTTCAGTGGTCCTTCTGGCTTAATATTATCTTGTAATGGAATTTTAGCATATCTATTTGGGTACTTATGTTTATTGCATGGTACGCAACTATCAACAAAGTTACGACAATGTGCATACATGCCTTTCCAATAGAAATATTGGCACAAATTATCATATGTACCTTTTAACGCATAGTGTGCAGCATGGCATAGGTTTAAGAAATGGGGTCTATATTTGCTAGGAATTACAATTTGTTTTCTTTTTAGTAATTCACCATTTTGTGTGTGTTCCCATAAATAAACCAAGAGTTTGTCCTCCAATCTATATTGGTGGTCTGCGTTGGACAAAGTATTTTGTATTCTGTCAATTATACCTTTTGTTTCTGGATCTACCCACTGTTCATTTTGTATCTCTTGTAAGGAAGGTACTTCCATCTCTATATTGTTTATTTGGAGTGTGTCATCTTGTATTTCTGATTTTTGGTCAATTTCTTGTCGGCTTAAAAAGTCAGCAATTAAATTTTCTTTAGATTTTACGAGTATGTATTCTATATCATACTCCTGTAGTTTAAGTATTTGACGCGTAACTCGATTACCCGGGTTTTCTACCGTTTTTATTTGGAATAGTGCCTTATTGTCGATTTCGACTTTAAATCTGCGTCCGTAAACGTAGTGTTTGAATGCACGAATGTTTTCCGTTAAAGCCAATAATTCCAACTCGTAAATTGGGTACTTTTTCTGATTATCATTAAGTTTTTTTGGAATAGTAAGCTATCGGCAATTTTACTCCAGTTCTCTCGTCCATTTGGGACAAACAGCCTCCTAATGCATTGGTCGATGCGTCCGTGGACAATATGAACTCCTTGTCAAAATTAGGTTTGATTAACACCGGTGCTCTATCCAGTCGCCATTTTAACTCCTCGAAAGCTTGTTGTGCTTCTGGGGTCCATTGAAATCTTCCCCTTTTCTTTGTTAATTCTGTCAAAGGTGCGGCTATTTCTGAAAAATTCTTAATGTAACGACGAAAATATGAACATAACCCGAGCATGCCTCTGACCTGTTTTACATTTTTAGGGATTTTAAACTGAGCTATCTTGACTAGGTTTTCATTCGAAGGGCGAGATCCATTTTCGTCAATCGAAAAACCCAGAAAAGTTACATTTGTCCTGCAAAAATTGCATTTTGATGGACTTATAGTAAGATTATATAGTTGTAACTGTAAAAAGAATTTCTCCAATTTAAACAACATCTCATCTATGTCTTGAGCCCCGAAGGCAAAATCATCGACAAAATTTGCTATGTTTAATTCTTTTAATGGCGCCAAAATTTTGTCCGATAATTTTTGTAAAGTAGCAGCCGAAAAAACTGCTCCCATTGGTAGTGATTTAAATTGAAAAGCACCAAATGGAGTTTGAAATGCAGTAAACTGTTTTTGTTCGTCTTTTAAGGATATTTGGAAGAAAGATTGGCTCAAATCGACTGTGCTGAAATATTTTGACCCGCTAATTTTATCCACCTCAATATTCATTAAGGGAAGTGGGTGTGTACTATAAAGAACGATTTTATTCAGAGCACGAAAATCTACACAAATCCTGTACTGTTGTTCTGTATTTGGTTTAGATTTTTTCTTTACCATTACCAGAGGGAAAGTAATGTAACTGTTGGAAGGTTCAATTATCTGTGCCTCCAACATCTCATCCAATTGCTCTCTTAGTGTTTCGCGTAATGCTTGTGGAACAGGAAAATATTTAGCGCTAGTTAACTCTTCAGTTTTTACTGAAAATTCTGGTTGGACACAATTTGTTCGACCAATAGTGGTTAATGTCGTGCTAAAAACGTCCGCATATTCTCTCACCAATCTTAACACCTTTCTTTTTGTAATGTTGTCCAAATGTTCTAATTCAAAATCCGAGTCTTTTAAGAGTTCTCTACGTTTTTCTCTTATGTTTTGTGTATTTACATCTTCCATGTGCTCTTGTACCTCTGCGATTATTGTGTTTTTATTTAATTTTACTTGTTGATGTGTAATATTAGAAATTAAAATTTGTGTGTGACCTTTATTATTAGTATTTACAATAGCTGGGTTAATTTCTATATTAGTGTGTTGTATGGGAGTTAGCACAATGTCTGTCTCTAAAGCTGTAAATGGGTGTATTTGTAACTGTATCATTAATGTCTCCTTGGGTTTTAGTGTATAGTCTTCTGTCAATGTGGCATGCCTAACCACTTCAATTTCGTTAATGTAAGAATATGCTGAGTCCAAAATATTTAATTTTAAATTTTGTCCCACTAATGTGTTATCAGTGAAACTCATTGTCATACCATTATTTCTCAAAAAATCTACCCCTAAAATAATTGAATAATTATTGCCAATGGTGCCATTAACAACATAAAAATTTTGGTTAATGTTTTGCCCATCTAATTGAATAGTTAATTTAAAAAATCCAAAAATGTCCAAAGGCTGGTTTGTGACCGCTCTTATTGTAGCTTGGGAGGGGATTCTTTTAATGTCAATGTCGTTTCTTAGTTCGTCAAACAAATTTTTACTCATTAAGGAAGCAGCAGCTCCGCTATCAACCAAGCCAAAAACTGTTTTGTCACTTATATTTATTTCCACTACTGGCAGACAGCTGCCTCTTGTTTGTGTTTCATTCAAAGTGTTATTTGTACCCCTGTTTTTTGTTTGCAAAGTGTTATTTATGTTGATATCTAGGGACTCTCCCATTATTTGGGGTCTGTTTGTTTGATGGTTTAGTCTGTGTGATGGTGAGTCCCTTAGTAGTTTAAATGTTGGTTGTTATGCTGATGGTAATTTTGGCCTCTTCCCCGGCCTCTATATGTCTGACCTCTTGTTGCGAAATCATTTCCTCTGTCTCCGAAATTTTGTGACATGTCCTGTGAAGTGTTTCTGTTGTTAAATTGTCCTCTACTAAAATTATTAAATTGTCCTCTGTTGTTGTTAAAGTGTCCTCTGTTGTTGTTATTAAAGTGTCCTCTGTTGTTGTTGTTATTAAAGTGCCCTCTATTAAATGAATTAAATTGCCCTCTGGGTCGTCTGTAATCTGTTTCCCTATTAAAGTGTTGGGTGGGCTCATATCTTGGGGCATTTTCGTAATGGACAGTGTCCTGAAAATTTGTGGGTCTGTCTCTGGTGTCAAAATTTGGTGTTCTATGTTCCTGTTGCTGTACCCTTTGTTGTAATTGGTGATTTTGAATTGTTAAATCCTGTAGTTGTTTCTGTATGTTTTGCAGCATTTGATGTGTTGTGTCCGTGTGTGTATTTGTTTCTTGGGCAGTTCTGATGACATTTACTGCTTGTGTGTCGATTAATTGGCGATTTGCCTGCAAAAGTTGGATAAATTTAATTGCTTCTTCAAAGCTTTCAACGTCTTTTGTTAACAGTTGTAATTTATAAGTGGGGAGCACGCCATCTATTAGCCGCGCTAATCGTGTTTGGTCGTATATTTTCTTTGTGTCCTCATTCTGAATGTCGATGTTTCCAAAAAATTGCCTTATGGCTTGCGTTAATCGCGCTCCGAAACTTTTTATATCTTCATCTGGTTTTTGTTTGCATTCATTTAATGCCAATTGTCTTAAAAGCAAACTATCGTTTTCGGAAAAAAAATCTAAAAATCCGTCTTTGAAATTTTGAAATTCAGTAGCTTGGATCAATTCGACGTTATTTATAATCTTAGCCAATGGCTCTCCTTTAATCTTTGATATTACAAGTTGTATCTTTTGGATATCTGGTATTGTTGTGTCTTTAGTTAGTTTCTCCACCAATTGAATTAAGTATTTAGGTGTAACTGGGCTTAGTCCATCATAAATCGGAATCCACGTTTGAATAACCGCAATATTTGGCGCATTTCTGTCTACAGGTGGGGTGAAAGTGTTGTCATTCATGTTTAAGATTTGTGTGTCTTGTAGACCCGTACCGTTACCAATGTCACCGTTATTAGCCATGCTAAACAATATAAAAAAAACAATCTCTAAATGAATCCGTAATACCAAAGAAAATTAATCAATATTAGTGTTTTTAGGAAACCAACGTAAATTACGGTCAAAATATTCTTATCAAAATCAAACAAATCAATAATAAAAAAAAAAACACATATATGCATAAAACCCATCAAAATTTCAAACCAAAATTGTACCCACAGGTCCTAAACTCAATTTAAAAAAACCCAATGTGCTCAGAGTACGATAATAAACCCAAAATAACCTCCTTTTGTTTAAGCTTAAAATTAAATCCTCCTGTCAAAATGTCAAATTTCTCTTTCAATGCATACATTTGCTCTGGTTCTATTTCACTATTTGGTTCCGAAAGGTCATGGCACCAACTGTCATAATGTGCCTTTATGAACTTAATTTTAGAAGATTTAATTCTCTCTGTAACATTATAAAATGGCCGTAAATACGTAATAGGGTTAGCCCCAATGTAGTGAAATTATAGAAATATGAACCAGCATTAAGTATGACACAGAAAGAAAGATATGACAAATTAATTTTAAAAATACATATATTTATTTTGGACAATAAAATACATGTTATTGCTAAGGACGATATTTATGGCAATATTTCAAATAGGGGCAATGATATAAAAATAATTAAAATACTAAGATAATTTTAAGAGGGTTTAGAAGTCAATTAAAGAAATTAATATGTATAAATATATATCGAAGACAAATAAAAGTATAATAAAAATTATGTCAAATAACTTGTTATGTAAAATACAACTTTGTGTATGCCAATTATATTCTGACAGGAGGAGGACTTCAAATACTTCCGAAATTAAAAAAAAAATCAAAGTTATTGCCTTTTGGGATCTTGCATGAAAGTGAATATAACAAAAGATTTTTCCAAACTTACTACTTTCCCGTTCATCGGCAGGAATGGCTTTGGAAAAAAAAAGTTCACAAAATTGTCTCTACAATAGTCCTGGGCACAGTGATGATGGATGCGGGGCTGCAGGATCTCGTGAACGACATCGAAGTTCTAGGCTGCTGATGGGGCTACGCTGGGGGCTGGCGGTTGTGGGATCTCTCATCCGAGATCGCAGGGGCTGGCGGTTGTGGGATCTCTCCTCCGAGATCGCAGGGGCTGGCGGTTGAGGGATCTCTCATTCAGCGATCGCAGGGGCTTGTGGCTGTGGAATCTCCCATCCGAGATCGCAGGGGCTGGCGGATCTCTCCGTCAGAGTAGCGGGGCTTGGGTTATGTGGACGGCCTGATGTCAGCACATGCTGGACGTTGGGGCATAAAGACGGTGTCGGGATCTCTGCGGAGATTGCAGGGGCTTGCGGTTGTGGATCTCTCTCTCTCAGAGATGTAGAGGCGTAGTAGGTGCGAGATATAGACCACTCAGGCCAATGTTGACTCAGCCATCGGTTGATCGACTCGAAGTCTCTGTAGTTGTGTGTCAGTCATTTTTTTAGCATGTGGGCTCTCCGTGCATTTTTTGCATCCAGTCTGGAGGTGGAATCTCTATCTTCTCCGAATATTTTCTCATAATCTTCTACTTCAAAAAAATCGTCTTGATATCCTCGGCTGTTTCTCACTTCCCCTTTTCTCTTATTGGCTCAACAAACCACAAACTCCCCCCTCGTCCAAAGATAGGTTAACTCAGTCTTCTTTGGCACACCCCTTAACCAATAACGTAACCTGGGAGAATCCCTCCCTCTTACAAAATTTCCTGGAATCCCTAAAAGGATCCCCTTGGTGTTGGGTCATAAAACCTTCAGACACGTCTAGACTGTCCTAAATTTATTGCCTGATTGCTGTGCCTTTTGGAGACTTCAGTCTGGGAAAAATCCACTAACAATGAAACTATATGGCCCTCTTCTTTGGAAAAAAATCACTGGGGCTGCTAAATTGGTCCCCCACTTAACTCTACGATAAAAGGTTCTCACCGAAAAAAAAATCCAATTAGGCCAGGTTGTCGGAACGTAAACCAACGATTCGACACTCCAAAACGAATTTCTCCATTTCTTCCACATTATCGAAGCTAGCGATGCAGTTGTCCACATAGAAAGAAGTTTTTAAGTGCTGTGCAGTACTTCGCAGTTCTACGGGTGAGGCATCTAAATGATGATTCAGAGTTACGTTTAGCAGAAATGGACTCGATGTAATTCCAAATACAACTCGTTTATGTCTATATTCTACTACATTCTGTGCTTCATCATACCAAAGAAACCTTAAGAAGTCGCGATCACTTTCACGAATTCCAATTTGCAAAAAGGCTTTCTCAATATCTGATGTCACTGCAACAGCTTTCAATCTGAATTTGTTCAACAAAGACGGTATATCTGCTACCAGGTTTGGACCCTTTTCCAAACAATCGTTGAGTGAGAGCATTCCTTTTCTTTTAGCAGAAGCATCAAATACGGGTCGAATTTTCGTACTAGCACTGCTTTCTTTTATCACAGCTCTGTGTGGAAGATAATGCACTCCATTGTTCGAAACATCAGGTGCCAGCTCTATAATTCCCTTTGACAACCAATCCTGGAAAACAGCTCCGTATTCATTTACATGACCCGAATTTTCCAGTTTTTTCTTCGTCGTGCAAAGCCTCTTTTCTGCCCCTTCTCTGTTACTGCCTAAATTGCTCCTTTCACGAACCCATGGCAACGCAACTTCGTATCTTCCTTCAAAATCTCTGTTAACAGTTCGTTTGAAGTGGGCAACTGTTTCTTCTCGTATTAACTCTTCGCTCTTGTCATTTGGTGATTCAGAAATGCCTATCAAATCTAACTTCCACAAATTATCTATATTGTTGCATAGAAGCGATGTAACAGTTAACACGTCGCTCGTATTTCTGGCCTGAGCTCGAGGAATTTTTCCCATCAGTGTCCAACCTAATTTCGTATGAACAGCTACTGGCCCAGTTTTACAGGAATGTAATTTCCCTGTTAACAATTTTCCTGCCACATCCGCTCCAATTAATAAATGGATTTTGGTGTCCATACGTCTAGACTTGTCTTCTCTATCTGAAATACTTATATTCATGCATTCCATTTCAGTGATCCATTCTCCAAATGGCACTCTTGCTATTTCATTGCAAATTTTCTTTTGGTCCAATACCTTAATGCGACAGTCAAAGGTCCTTTCAAAGTCACTTAAATTCAAAATATATTCTTTATGAGACTCTTCTTCAGTTTGTTCTCCACCAAATAATGTGTGTATAATTTTAACTTCCTTTATTGGCTCAAAACCCATCACGTCTATTATTTCCTTGGTTGCATACGACCTCTGAGAACCTGTATCAATCATTGCTCTTATTAACGCTTCTTTATCGCCATTACTCACTTTAACAGTAAGAGTTTGCAGAAGGACATCAGTTTCATCCGTTTGGTTTGATAAAACACTGTTTTCAGAGTGCCTATTATTTGTGACTTCGTTGGACGCATCCTTAGAACCATTTTGGCGATTCTTTTTTCCATAACACATAACTGTATTGTGTCCTCGAACCCCACACTTTGAACATTTGATGTTCATTGGGCATGAGCGTGAATGATGATTTGGTCGCAAGCACTTGAAACATGCATTATTCTTCAGTAAAGCAGACTTTTTCTCATCATAAGACATGTTAGAGGTTGCTTTACATTCGTGACTTTTATGTGATTTTTCACAAAATATACAAACTGGCCCTTTATCCGCTGTAATCAATAAAGATGAGGCAGTTGGTATGCGGTTGGAATTTTCTTCAAATTTCTTTTTCTTTGTTTTCGTTTCATTATCTTTATTTATCCCAAAACCGGACATCGCCAAACTTATTCGTTCCTCACCTTCAACTTCAGTTTTCAAAAAATTCATTAGGTCATCCAGCCTGTCTTTAGCTTCTTTCTTCGAATGTGAAGTAACACTTCGATTCCAAGCCTTCAAAAAGTCATGGGGAAAACAGGATTCTACCATTGGATAGAGTATTGAGGCACATTTATCTGTAGTTACGCCTAACGTATCAAGGGCCCTCATATAGGATTCAAGTTTGTCGTACAAATAAGTGATGCATGGTTTCTCTTGAGTCTGCACGGAAATAATAAGTTTCAACAATTCTCTTACATATACCTCAATTAAAAGGTCTTCTTTCCCGAACCTTGTTCTCAAGGAATCAACTGCTTTGGCGTAATTATTCCCAGTCGGTGGAAAACTCTCTATGACTTCCCTTGCCCTTGATCCAACAACTGTGGCTTGGACTAGGTACTGGAACTTGTCTTCCGGTGCTATATCCTCATCATTGTGGATGTTAGAAAACTGCCCCCAGAACGGCAACCATTCTTTAATGTCACCTCCAAATTTTCTAAATTCCAATTTTGGAAGTGTAAATTTTCTCTTACAATTATCTTCATTTGGGAAGGCTAGAGCGTTAAACTGATTAGAATTGGCACCTTGGTTAGCTTGTATTCTCGCCAACTCGATTTTCATATCGTTTTCTTGCTTAGCCTTTTGCAATTCAAACTCCCTGTCTTTTTCTTCTTTCGCCAATTTCAATGCCATTTCTTCTTTTTCTCTCGCCAATTTCAATGCCAGTTCCTTTTCTTCTTTTTCTCTCGCCAATTTCAATGCCAGTTCCTTTTCTTCTTTTTCTCTCGCCAATTTCAATGCCAATTCTTTTTCCTCTTTTTCGCTCGCCAATTTCATATCCGGTAATACATTTTCTCCTAACGCTTCGGCCACTGTTTTCAAATCGTCCTTCTTTAAGCCTTTTACTTTAAACACAGATTCCATCTTGTAGAAATTAAATAATAGTTTTTACCTTGTAGCAAACAAAAATGTTATAGTTCGTCCGAGACCTTACACGCTCGAATCCCGGCAGGGATGCCAAATGTCGCAAATATGCAAAATTTAAGTAAAAGGAACAGTAGCTAAAAAACTTTTAACGACAGAAAAAACCAACAAAATTTATTTAAAAAGAAAAAAGAACACTTACATTTTACACTGTTGCCAAAAGTTACAAATTATGTTTCACACAGACAATAAATGAATATTTGCGCGCGTGACATTTTCCGATATATAAAGTGGGATGCTAATTTATGGTGTTTCACTACAGTCTGTGTGGCCTAGTGGTTAAGATCGCAGCCCATTACGCTGGCAGTCTTGTGAACTGTACGGAGTGCAGGTCCGATTTCCGCCTTCGCCCTGGGTGTAATTTCTCTCTCTGTGTCATTAAATATTCTGTCAGTGCTTGTCTTACTTGACGAGGGATTATAAGTGAGTCTCTGACGAAGCGCACAAGCCTGAAAATACATGTATCAATCAGCTTACTTCTTCAGTTTTAAAAAGAAAAAAAGGGTTTGAAAATCAATAGAAGTATAAGGATTTTGGTTAAATGTAGACACTTCCGGTGGTCTACTTCTAACTTCACTGTTAAAAAATCCCAGTAAATTTACGGGCAGGGACCGGCTGCAGAGATTCCAGCCATACCCCGTTAAAAAAGCACTCATGCCCGTTATTTCTTATGCAAGTAGATGGCTGCTGAAACTGTAAAAATGCGGTGATCGCCTGATTTTCCAACAGTTTAAGTGATATGGCCGTTTATTTAGTGGGTCAGACCGTATTCCACCGAATACGTATGTAAATGAATGTAAAAATTGAAGGGCAAATGCCTGTAAATTTACAGGTTTTTTACATTGTACCGTGACATGTAATTTTGAAAAATATGGTCAAGTAACGAGATCAAACCCTAAACAGGATCTTCGACGACACTGTAATCTGTGCTATTATCTTCGGGACTTTGAAGTGCACAGATATAACTTCACGTTAAAACTTAACAGAAACATTGGTTAAAACTTTGTCAAATTTCGTCATCCAATCGCGTGTTGGACTCGATGGAAATTGGTTTTTCTCCAAAAGGTTTCTGTATTGCCATTTAATGAGCCTCTGTGATCGTGGCGGTAAATTGCCAAGGAAAAATCAAAATGCACCGGGGCACCCGATCCACTAGCATCGGGATTAGTCGAGTAAATGAAATTGCTATAAAAAAGTACCCGAACTGCTATAATAAATAGGTTGTAGTACTGGATCGAAACATTCGATTATTTTACGATTGCGAGAGAAATTAATCGAGAAAGTAATAATCCGATTTGGAGGTATTCTTGCAGGAAGATTTATTAGAAATTACCTCAGGGTTGAAAAATAAAAGGGTTGAAATGCCAAATAGCCTTTTTGTTTTTTATGACTAAGATTAGTTAATAAATCAGGGAAAGTGTACTATAAAGAAAATCGAGGAACGCTACTGGGGAAATTTTGGGCAGCTGAAAAGTAAAAATTGTAACCAGTTATGTTCCTAAAATATATCAGAGTAACTTCCCCAAAGTTTGTGGAAAAATCCCACATAAAGCTAACAATTTTTCCGTAGGCACCGAAAAATTCCATTTGGATTAACAAAAACTGACAGCATTACAATTTTTAAAAACTTTTTTCACAGCTACGTGCTGCTTGGATTGGTATCTTCCTTTATTCGATCTACCAAAATTTGGGTCAATTCGCTATACCACTTCATAAATGCATGCCTGGCGTCGCGGCCAGGTTTTTTGTTGGGATGGTACGTCAGGTACATAGATATTACAGCTTGTGTGCTTGTTCAGAGAACTGCTTATAAGCTTTCGTCAAGTGGGACAGACACACACAGTAAGAGTTTTTACAAGCACAAGAGACACACAAAGAAAGGACAACACAAACACATAGACAAATAACAACATTTATTGACGGTCACAAACATCCATGCCAGACCGGGATTCGAGCCCGAACCCAGCAGCTTCAAAGGCTAGAATATTAACGATTGCGCCACAGGGGTGGCTTTTTTGTTGGCAATGCTGTTTTAAATTAAAATGTTCGAAAGGACGTAGTTCGAATGATTTGCCTATGTTTCTGAAAAAGAAATCCGAAAATCCAAAAGAAGCAATGTAAACTTGATAAAGCCAGGAACGTTTTCGGTATATAATGTATCCTTACTAAACTGTTTTACAGTGAAGGCTTTTTTGAGAAGAGAAGTTAAAAAAATTGATTAAAGTTAATCGGAGAACCCTCACATTGAAAAACATGCGAGTCCTTTTTATTATAAGGCACTGGAACGTAATCCATCCTTGGAAAACAGCCATTTCATCGGTGTTATTTAAAGAAGTTCAAGCAATCTTTTTTTTATTGAAAAACTTGAGAAGCTTATGAAAAAAAACTAAATAATATTGGAACATATCACAATGCATATTTTGATGCAGAATCACAATTTGCCTAAACGAAAACACTTTTTTATGCATTTCTGACTTTCAAAATGTATTTTTAACTTTTTTTTAATTTGAAGTCTTACTCTAGTTCCGTCATCGACACAACGTAACCAAATGCTATAACATCACATTTATATTATCCTAAAAATAACATTTCTCTTTACCTTTTTCCCATTCATGAAACTCGCATCAAAACAACATCAATTTCGATTCACTGGGTCCTCATAATATTAAGCTTTCCGTGATGAACCCTAAACAATAACATCCTAGCGAAACTCAAATTCGATTGTGATAACAGACACAATGTACAGTCTTAAAGGACAAAATAAAAGATACTTTTATTTCCGGAGATATTCTTTTTTGAACAATGTAATGTTTATTGACAAGTACTATTTCGTAGTACATTAGGCACAGACATAAAAAGGAAGACGGAGCCGATGCCCTATTTTTTGTGTGTTCTCGCGTCTCAGATAAAAGCGCAAGAGACAGGGGAACTACTTTCTTACGACTTGTATTCAGCCACGATCGCTTCCATTCACTCGCGAGTATGCTATTCGGTCAATAAAGTTTCTGGGACGGCGGACGAATTTTTCGAACTCCATTCGGGACCTAGGCTACAACGGGAACAAATGTGGAAAAAGTGTAAAAGTGATGTTTGTGATCTTTTGAGGGAACCAGTTATTTGGAAATTACGTTTTTTTTAACCTTCTAAATATGCCATGATGTTCACTACACTCTTAAACAAACGAGCGATTTTAACTCAGTCTGAGTTAATTTTCACTCATTCCAGTGTCGATTTTTGTAGTGGATTTCGCTCTTTTGTTTTAAGAGTGTAGATGCGTCCCTCATGCTATATTTGTTTCTTACTTGGTATACACAGTTACAGTTTAGTTTAGTTTGAATTATCGTCACATTAGAGCTACACGTGGGCTATAGGCGACGGGCGTCGTATTTTAGAACCACAGTCAAGTGACGAGCCGACACCTGAGTAGGCACCCAACGTAACCGTTAAGGGCGACAGCGTACACAGCGTTAGGAATTTGGAGGATATTGAACGTGCATATCCTCTACACGGAGTATTATTCATTGGACATTTTTGGCTGCATGGGCCGTTTATAGGTAGGTAGTTATTTTGGCGATGAAACGGACCCCAACCTGGGACCTTTCGCATGCTAGGCGTACGCCTTACCTACTGGGTTCCCCAGCCCCACAGAGTTACAGACTACGCACAAGTATAAGTATATATAATTTGTATAACTGACTAGCTGTTTTCTCGTTGTTAGTTGCGTTGTTACAAATGGATAGAGAAGAGGCAAAGTGATCCGCCTCGTTAGAAATGTATATAGTCTTTGTACTGAAAGTACTTATAGTGCAAAAATTATAACATGTTTTTTTCGTTGTGGTGCATCATTACAAAAAGATAAGAACGAAACCCATTCATTTTATGTTCGAAACTTGTAAAGAATTATTATTTAAAGTCGTTATAACAAAATGAGACCCAGTGGCTCAGTGGTAGTTCTTCGCATTGCCACTCCACAGATCCGGGGATCGAATCCCGCATTTGCCGAGGTTGATCCATCCTTTCACCCCTTGAGTAGGTCGATAAAATGGGTACCAAGCATGCTTGGGAACTTAACACTGGGGGGCTCCGCGTGAGGCTGGCCCCCTTACCGGACATATGCCTAGTACCCAAGATCCCTAGGTCACGAAAGCTGAAATGGGCCCGGCAGGCCTTGGCGCAGTATTGGGCTGTTGCGCAGAGGAGTTTAGTTTAGTTATAGCAAAATAATTATGTTTAGTTCTTTTTCGTTGTGGTGCCAATACATATAGATAAAAAAAAAGTTGTAAAATGATTCTCCATTATTTGTTTATAAAGTTCTGGGAATGGAAATAATTATAATATAATATGATAACCACTAAAATACTACCCGCTTGAGGGTATACGTGTCTGAAATCAGTAAGATGAGACGGTAGTATAGCCCACGTAAAGCATTATTGTGCTTCTATTTTAACTAAACCAAATTATGAATTTCTTCCTGATATTCATATGATAAAAGGTCACTTTTACCCTCTGTCTCTCAGAGAACATCCAGTGAATAACAGGTTTCACAGAACCTCAAATTCATCGAAAAAATCCTTCAGTGGTAAAAGCTCTACTGTTATGGATTATGCCTCTGGCGCTTTCCGTCTCCGTAATGCTCCGAATGTGATAAAACCTCGAATGGAATTCCCTTTTGAGTTGTTATTTTGGCGACAAAGGCTATTTTCAAATTCATGGAAATGCCAGCGAGAACCTATAAAAGGATTTCTTCATAATGCCTTTCCTGGTCAAAGTAAGAAACATAACTATTGTTTTTCGTCTTTTATACTTTAAAGCAATTCTGGAAATTTGAGAAGATAAATAAAATTTGGTGAATGCATTTTGAGGCATAACTTTTTTTGTCGATGTGGAAGTACAGGAGGATTTTATTTGATGTAATTGCGGTACTCCTCCGGTAGGCAGAAACAGAATTGTATCATTTCCAAGAAATTTTATAATGCCACTTTTTTTTACCAGTAAAAGAAATAAAATTATTTTTTGCAAGCAATTATCAGACGGAACGGTCGTTCCGCCCGCCAATCTCAAAATGACGCCAAGGGCTAAACGGCAGTTATGTATATATACAGAAAACATTTCGCTATGTTAACAGCGAAATTGATTTTATTTTCTGCTAGGCAAACTAAACTTCGTAGAACAATAAAAAAAAATACAGTAGAAGGATTTTGTGGATTACTTTCAATAAAAAAAATTTGGTTATTCTAGAGTCAAAAACAGCGGAGAAAAAAATTATTGAAATTTTCGAAAATGAAATCTTTCGAGCAGTTTTAGTCATATTTTGACCTAATTTTTGAAGTGACCTACAGCCATTACTAGACCATTAATCTGGAAGCGGTTTTTACTAAAAGATTCAGAATGCTCCAATTAAGCCCCTTTCATAGGTTTGAAGTTTCAAAAAGAACTCGTTCTATTTTTAATTAATTAAAATCTATATTACCTTTGGCGGTATGAATGTGCGATAAACAAGCCATCCTAGCGGCCAGGTACCTCCGAAAACGAGCCAAGGTTTACTGCATTTTCTTTCAAAGAGCGCCATAGATGCGTGTTAAGTGTTGGATGATTATTACAGCTTCTAAAATATGATTAATATAATATCTGAATAGTCAGATTGAAAAAAAAATTCTAATTAATAAACGAAATGCTTCTTTTAAACTTTTTGGCGTTTTTATTTAGAAAACTTATGAATAACTCGATCGATTGATCGAGAATTGTAAACAATCATATTTGACTAATTGGTTGCCATATTCAGTTACCAATACCATTAAAAAAATAGTCTGTTGGGTTTTTTTTTCATAAAAAGTAAGAAATATATATTTTTTCTAAAACTTACTGAGGAATATTTAATTATGTCAAAGTAATCTTTGCTTATTTTTTATGAAAAGAAATGATATTTTTTTTTCTAAAATTTATTGGAGGAATATTTTATTATGCCAAAGTAATATTTTATAATTAAAGTTACATTTTTTAACATGAGCTGCTACTAAATGTTTGTATTATAACACATAGCAGTTACCTAAGAAACGTATTTGGTTATTGTTTTTTCTTGAATTAGGCTGGATATTTTTTAGTTTTATGAAAGAAAATTGAAAATAAATATGCCTACAAAAGTGAAAAAAAACTAGGCATAAGAGACGGTTGAGGTACACAAAAAATAAAAGCTGCGATGTAATCTCGAAATTTGTCGAAATCAGTGTATCGGGAATAAAACGCGTCATCTGTACAGCTGTGGAAATAAAAAAGTACCCACTTGAGGTTATTTCCTCTGTTAGACACCCTATAGAATCGGACCTTTTTGAGATTGTGTACAATTAACATTCTGAGTTAATTGCATGTTACAAAATTTGCATAAGGGGCCGTCTTCATATTAAAAATATTGCGATCTTTGAAATTTCCAATAGCAACACCCCTTTTTGAATCCATATTTCAAATATCTGACCTATGTTAATACGAAATGCCAAATTTCGTTAGTTTTTAAGCATTATTAGAGGAGTTAGAGACGTGCAAAGTTTAGGTCCCATAATGTTAAATGAGTTGCACATAAAAAACTATCCCGATCTATAAATAATTAAGATAATGAAACGAATTTTTTACTGAAAAGAAATTATAATAACTCAAACAAAATGCATTCAATATTGGGGTATTTAAAACGATTTTTATATTTTTAAATAATTATTATATTCATTTTTTTAAAAAATATGAATAGAAACCCCTTAATATTTTTAAAGAAATAAATTTAAGACAAAAAGATTAAGCGAAATCCAAATTTTAAAATTTTTTTATTCATAATTTGCTGAGTAAATCACAAAATACCTTTTAATTACCCTTTAGGGGACTGTGTATAAGATTTCGTGTGTAATTGATAAATAAAGACGGCTTTGCAAGCATGCTTGCTTGTCATTTTAGAGATGGTCCCCAAAAGGTCCACAAGTGATTTGATTGAATAACTCGTCAAATATTCATCCAAATGTAACAAAAACTTAGATTTAAGGGTTTTCAAGAGTGCTTAACATTTCTAAGTTATTAAAATTGGGTGTTGCTATTGGAAATTTCAAAGATCGTAATATTTTTAATATGAAGACGGCCCCTTATGCAAATTTTGTATCGTGCAATTAACTCAGAATGTTAATTGTACACAATATCAAAAAGGTCCGATTCTATAGGGTGACTTACGGACGAAATAACCTCAAGTGGGTACTTTTTTATTTCCACAGCTGTACCTCACCACAGTTTAACTTTAAGTATGCAGTATACAAATGTTCTACGGGGAAAAGGATAAATAGTTCTAATTTCCGAGTGCGAGTTATATAACGGTTATATAACTCTCTATAAACATTGAAATCACGTCGTCAATTTTGTAGTCATATTGTATCTGTATCTTTTTTTATTTAAAAAAAACTACTGATATCCCCCAAAAAACTTCGTAAAAGTAAACAACCGCCAATCTTAAAAAAAAACTATTTATTTTATTACAAAACAAGTCATTATGAAAGTTGTGGCTAAAAAAGCCGTGATATAAAATGAATGCCAATCTCTTGTGTAAAACTTCCTGGTCATAATAAATAGTATAATTTAAGTTTTCCTGCCATGAAAAAATTGCACTGTTTGAGGTTGGTGCCCCCCATCTTAACCACCCTCTATATCTTTATATAAATGTATTGAGATCATACATTTGTCAAAGTTTTTTTTAAAGTATCCTTCATTATTCTGATTTAGTAATTCAAGTTCATTTGCCTTGATTTAATTTTATTAGGGGGATTAAGATGGGCACCAATCTCAAACAGTGCAATTTTTTTATGGCAGGAAAACTTAAATTATACTATTTATTATGACCAGGAAGTTTTACACAAGAGATTGGCATTCATTTTATATCACGGCTTTTTTAGCCACAACTTTCATAATGACTTGTTTTGTAATAAAATAAATAGTTTTTTTTTTTTAGATTGGCGGTTGTTTACTTTTACGAAGTTTTTTGGGGGATTTATTATATCAGCTTAAGTTCGTCTGAATATCGGCTTTAGTTTTTCTCAATTATAAATTTTAAAGCTTATTATCTTATTAAGCCTATTAGCCTAGAATGCATATATATAGAAAGTAGCAGATATGCGCATCGATTGCGCAATCCCGTACAACGCAATACAAACGTGATTGTGTGTTGAAGCCATATTTTGCCGTTTTTGCAATGCATCACGGGATACTGGTTCATACAAAATACTTTTGCCGAAGACATGCAATACATGCAATAAAAACTGCATTTTTAATATGCTTATTTTATGAATTATATACCTCGTGTCTGCCAGAAATTATCAATACATATCCAGCTATAAACTTGTACTAGTAAAACAGGTAAAAAGTTTTAACTAGCTGATATTAAATATAAATATTTTATTGGTCGAATTCTCTTATGGTGCCATCTGGTGGCGTATGGCATGCCATGTGCGAGGGCCTGCGAACTGCTTATATGGGATACTGGTTCAAAAGTGGCTTCACCTTTCCCCCTAGAGCAGATCTCTGCTACTTTCAAAATCTATGCTAGAATGCTTACTGTTTTTTGGCATGTTTAGTTTGTCATACATAATATTATAATGCACTTATGCCTAACATCATTCGATTTTTTTTCCGACATTCGAAAATTCTCATTCACAGAAATAAAACTAAAAAAGTACTAGAATATCATAATTTTATTCTGAGAAAGATAATTGAATTCCTTTTATTTTAAAAGTAAATCATATGCCACATATTGCCTGCATAAGACATCTTGGGCAGGGAATTCCTCAATATTTTGACCTGCTAAGATAATTCTTAAAAGTCTTTAATATGATTTTTTTAAAAATTTACATTCAATAAATAATAATGTATTTATACCATAAAATAGCTTGGACTGGAAAAAATACAATGTCCCAAATTGTTTATTGGAAAGACACTGCTAAAAAGTACAAGATTTAGCTTTCAAAAAGTATAACATTGTATCTTTTAAACATCTTACCCCGATGATAAATATTCATCATTGAATATAAATCACAGAAAACTTACTATACAGCAGAAAGTTAATATTTCTTGCAAAAAAGAGCATCGAAAAATATTCTCTGATGAAGCTAAATAAAAGCCGTATTTTACCCGTTATCATAAATAGCCTTTTTAGAAAATACCTAAAATTTTCAATTGCTTCACTTGGTTGGCAGGTATTCAAATATCTCCCACCAAAAATTTTCAATAAAGCCCTGGTTTGGACACTGGGTTGGATAGAAAAACCTGTAACCAAGAGTTCCCAAACACGAGAGACCAAAATTAAAATCTCGCATATAATTGGCTATTTGTCGGCCCGCCAGCTCAGTGGTTAGTGTTCTAGCCTCTGGAGTTGCCGGTCCCGGGTTCGAATCCCGGTTAAGGCATGGATGTTTGTGCTTGTCAACAAATGTTGTTATTTTTCTGTTTCTTACTGTACTCAGACACTTCTAGGGCTGTAAGGCGCCCTGTGGTCAGTGTCTTGATCTACGGATCGGAAGGTCCTGCGATCGAGTCCTCCCCATACACTCCTCACCTAGTGTATGCGAATCCTCTTTATTCAATTAAAGTAGAGCTCACTGGTTTCAGTTGTCAAGTCAACACTGGTTTCTTTTGGCTTCCCGCTCAGGTATCTACCTCGTCATTTAACCAGGGTTCTAAATTACGAGGCTTTTATTTTTGGCTGCGTCAAAGTTCATGGTGGCTAGAAATAGATAGCTGGAAAACGCACAACCAAACCAAACAATGATGTAAGGATTGCCGACCCGGCGGCGCAACGGTTAGGAAGCTAGCCTTTGGAGCCTCTGGGTTCGGTTTCGAATCCCGATAAGGCCGGGATGTTCATGTTTGTCGAGTATATGCCGAGTACGTGCTCGTTAAATCTGTGGGGTCCGAAAGTCCTGTGGGCGGTCATTGCGCCGTTTCTCTCAGGTCTCTGGAGGCTATCTCCTCCCCTTCAGGGACATGTCGAAATTATGGAGGTGGCGCGTGATAGATGGCAGCATCTGTCATGTATGTGTGTGTGTGTGTCTGTGTTGTGTCTGTCTTACTTGACGAAGGTTTATAAGCGGCTGTCTGAGCAAGCACACATGCCTGAAAATATATGTCTACCAACCAACCAACTTATGTGAGGATTATCCTTGATATCTTGAAATAAATGCAAGTAATGTCAAAACATCTAACTGCTAATGAGACCTATATATATTAAAAATGTGTCCTTTATCCTTACTTTATTATTTTACTTAACTAATAACAAAACTATCAATCAAATTTTCCACAAATTTCATATACAATTTAGTCAAAACAACATATGTTGGTTTTTATTTTATGCTTCTGGCTTATCTTATGCGAAAGTATTTCATTGAAATAGACAGTATGGATATTTTCTTGGACGAATTTTTTTATTGCTGTTTTCTGAGATATTGAGTATTGCTGTTTTTGAAAGATGAATCGATTTGAATATATCGATAAAGTAAGCAGTTTTTTCATCGACTTAAAAATATAGTTGCAGTAGAAAGAGCTGTAATGGAGATGAATTTATAAAATTAAGTTTAGTCATAGCTTATCTTTTGTCGAATATTAGTAAAATGAAAATAAATAATTGGAATAATTCAGCATGCAATTGAATTATAGCCAAAGCAAAATAGAAAAATAATGATAAGATTTCTGCATTAAAATAATGAAACTTGATTTTAACCAGAAAATAATAATTTATGTAAATTGATAAAAGATAATTAAAAAAATAATAATTTCGAATAAACGCTTCATGTATGAAGGCTTATAAATATAAGTAATTTATAAATTCATCAATCGTACAAAAGATATATCTTAAAAATCTTATCTTAATCTTATAAAAATCTTCCTTTTAATTACTTCAAAAAGAACATTTATTTTGCTGCACCTCGAATAAATTAATGACAATTTGTTCTTAAGCCAAAAACTTTATAATAAGAAACATACTATTCGAAGTAAGCTATTTCAAAGCTTAGAAGATTTATTTTAAGTCTAGTTAGATTATTTTTCTAGCTAAGATTGTTATATATCTTTATGAAAACAATATTCTTAATGCTAACCGACAACATAACCAATCCAGTGCTTTCAAAACCAATTAAAATCATTTCCAATCTAGAAATCGTTTGAAAATAAACCAAACAACTTCACTCGCTTCCAACAACTCATTTCCTTCCTCGAAAAGTTCCATTTCGAACATAGGAACATAATCTTCCCGCTGACATTTTATCAGAAGTATTCAAGTTCAGGTACAAGTTCCGAGGAAGTTACTTCCGATGCAGATAACGATAATTAAGAACATATTTTTCCCCCTTTGCAAAAGTTGTTGGCAACGGCCGTGCGAATGGTTTGGATTGCCCACTGCGCTGATTTGGAAATGGCGTAACTGACATTTTTGTCAAAAAACATGTCGAACTTGGTTGAAATGACCTCGAATAAGAAATGACGTAAGAAAGCATTATTTTCCCATTTGTCAATGAATGGAATGCTTGGCCAGATTATGTTGTTTATTCGAATGGAGTAGAGAAGAAATTAAGAAGAATCTCGATAGTTATTGATGGAAACTATTAAATAATTCGAAATATTTTGGACCAGCCTTTCTGGGTCTCTGGCCTGTTGTTTGTAGGCAATTTTTGTATTTGCATTTGTTTATGACTAGAACTCGCCTATAACGCTATAAATGTTAGGTCCCTTAAATTGCCTTGAGACCTTAATGTTATAATATCTTGCAACAACGATTTTAACCATATCATCGGTTATCTCACTAAAACTATACGTGGATTTGATATCCAAAATGCCTTCTGAATTTTAAAAAAAATCTTTTTTATATTAAAATTTAATTCATAAATTTAATGGCCAGATGATGCTCAAAGTCGCCAAATTTGAAATTTATTTCCCGACTTAAAACATTATTGACCAAAGAAGGAGAAATTGAACTACTAATAATAGCAAATAAGTTAACAAATGTTCAATAAAAGTCATTTTATCACATTTTAAATAATATGATTACGTAATTCATATTTTACATGATTTCTTACGCTTCAAGTTAGATTGAATGAAGCTATAACCCCGTTAAGCTGTATAGATTATTTTACGTGGGCGGCATTTCGTCTTAAAATTATACGTCTCAAATATGCAATATATGGTTTCTTATATTTAAAGTCTTAACAGCTTAATATAATAATATTGATCCTTTTACTTTTTACTTTTTTTGCGCTCGTTACTTTCGCATGGTCCAAAAGTGCGAGACGCAGTGTGTCTGTATTGAGTGCCTGTGAAAAAATAACTTAGTTTTGTCGATGCAAGATTTATTTATCTTAACTATGTATGAGAATATGCAATATCTCAGGGCTAAGGTTAAATATACAGCGATTGTTCATTCAATCTGAAATTAAAACATGTAATTCCGTTTCAACGCATCTGAAAAATACAAATAGAAATCATGTCCATTTAATTTAGCAATACACAATTCGAAATGCTTACAGAATCCGAATAAAATATTAGAGAATAGATAAAACTTCCGAATGAATAACATCCTCTAACTTTGATAAATTTATACAGACTCACCTATTGTGTATTTCTCAGGTACGCACACCTTCCATATGGTAAAGCTAACGTTACTCCAAACAAAAATCAGAATTGCAGTTTACATTTTTGCCAAACTTGTGTTTTAGACTGCTACTTCTGTAGGTGGCCATGTTTTCTTCCGGATTTAATATCTTCTGCGTTCGGCATTAAATTTATGTATCTGGTCGGAGGAAATTTGGACGTCCCACGACGCCGAATGAAGTCGAGTTTGCTAGAAGTTATTGTTGAACATTCTGGTACACGTGGTCGCCATATATTAAAATTAGTTCGAGGAAGTATTGGGTTTTAGTTTTAAGTTGAAATGTGTTTGGATGATTGAGTTCTTCAAAAAGCAAACAAATATCTAGGTGAATGAGCTGTAGTCTTGTACAAGCATCGGAACTTTCACTTTTTAAGTATTTTTGGTAAACCAATATCTAGGTGAATCGGCGGCAGGTTCGTACGAGTGTCAGTTTTTCACTTTTTATGCATTTTTGGTAAACCAATATCTAGGTGAATCGGTTGCAGTTTTGTACAAGTGTCGAGTTTTCACTTTTTAAGTATTTTTGGTAAACAAATATCTAGGTGAATCGGCTGCAGTTTTGTACAAGTGTCGGGGTTTCACTTATTAAGTATTTTTGGTAAAGTGAATTTTTTTAGGTAATAAGTTTAAAAAAGATATTCCCAATGAAAGGAAAACAGCGTCGGAATATTGTATTGATTCTATCACGGATTCAGAAAGATTCTTTAAACAACGTAACAAACGTTTTTATTGGACGACGCTTGGCGATACGTATCTGTAAATGTTGTTTTTCCTTTATCGTAGTCTAAACACAGCAAAGCAGCTAAGATTTTTTTCTCTCTCTGTGTTTTTAACCCTCTAATGCATGATTATTTTCATCACGAATATATATATATATGTATCTTTAATGCTCATACATTATGGGGAAAATACTGAACAAAAAACTGCATTACAAGTTGAATAATTTAATTTTTTTAGATTTTTTTTCCAAATGAAAAAAACCAACTACAAAATTCCAATTTTGATAATAATGACTAGAAAACTACAAAATATATTTCAAAATAACCCTCTTAAACTATAATTAATTTTTTTAAGCAATTTATTTGTATTTGGCACTTATATTATTATACTTTGAATACTGCCAAAAACGTAATTTCACAACAGTTAATCACCTCACTCTTTAATTTTGCATACACTTTTACTACTGTCATCTTTGAGGATTATTAGGAACTAAAACTTCAAAATGGAATGTAATAGCAATAAAACAAAAATTTGTTGAGAGGGAGATCTTCTTTAATAGAGTAAAGTTGATAATGTAACTTGTTGCTAAACGGCAACAGTATGCATTAAAGGGTTAATCAAATATAATTGGCATTTTAGTCAGTCTATTTGGCTTCGACACTTGGAAGATGTTAGGGAATACAAATAAAAAAATAACTTCTACAAAAGATTTCAAAGTAAATTTTGCTTTTATTAATTATCCAATGAATTTGTCAATAAGGATGTAATAAAATCTATATTCACTTTATTAGAACAACATATTCAAATATAAATAATATTTACGCCACATTTATTTATCTGTTCCGTTAAGTCTATCAAGAATCAATTAGGAAAAGGTACATACACTTACAACTTAACTATAAACTGTATAACTATGTAACTATAACTAAAACTTGTAAATTTCTCTCATTAAATTACATAGACCTAATTCTCAACTGAAGAAGATTATAAGCATTTCCTTTTACTGGTGCATAAGCCCGAAGCATTTTCGAAATCCCTCTACGCATACAAATAAAGGAGTCTGGAATATTCGAAGCAATAACCAAGTATTATAATGATGTTAAAGATGTAACAAGGTTATTATTTTCACATGTTGAAACTAAAGCGTAAACGTTGCGTTCTTTAATCGTTTTAGTTACAAGAAAAACTAGTGGTGGGTAAAACCACTCAATTAAGTTAAAATTGATTTTAAAATTGATTCCCAGTGGCTTAGTGGTAGTGCTTTGCATTGCCATGCCTCAGGGTGAGGTTGGCTCATCCTTTCATCGGTTAAGGGGGTCGATAAAATGAGAACCACGAAAGCTGGGGAACTAAACACTGGAGGCTCCACGTGAGGAGGACTACTTAATCGGGACACATGCAGCATCCCATACACTCTTAAAACGAACGAGCGATTTTAACTCAGTCTGATTAATTTTCACTCCTCCAGTCTGGAAAATGCACTTCTCCTTTTGGAGTGGATCCTTTGTGTGTTAAACCTCCGACAGGATCACTCCAAACGAGTGATTTTAACTCAGTCAGAGTTAATATTCACTCCTTTCCAGTGTCGAAAATGCACTTCTCCAACTGGAGTGGATTTCACTCTTTTGTTTTAAGAGCGTAGCCTTTGGTCACGTAATGAAATGGGAATGCAGGCCTATGTCCACTAATAGGTTGTTGCGCCGAGGAGTTTAGTTTATATACACTATATTAAAATTGAACCTATGTTAAAATCTTAAATATTCGATGGTCGAAAGAATCAGAAGGGCCTCGTATGTCTCAATGAGGAGCGAATGGGACACTTTAGGGCAGACACCCAACAGTGAAGTTTTACCAAGCGTCGAAACAGTTATTTATTTATTTGACTGCTATACAGAAAAAAAACTCCAATTTAATAGCAGATGCAAAACACTAAAATAAAAAAAATACAGACAACAAACATTGAATTTAAATAAAATACAAACATTAAAAGCATTGAAATTGAATAAAATACCGGAAATAACCGGAAAGTAAGTTATTTGGGTTAGGTTTTAAATTATCGTCGCAGGTTATTGGCGACGGGCGTCGTATTTTAGAACCACAGTCAGGTGACGAGCCAACACCTGAATAGGCACCAACGAACGCAACCGTTAAGGGCGACATTGTACGCAGCGTTAGGACTTTGAAGGATATTTAACGGGCACTCCCTTACACGGGGTATTATTCTTCGGACAATTTTGGCTGCACGGGCCGTTTATAGGTCGGCAGCTATTTTGGCGATTCCCCGGACCCGAACCTGGGACCTTCCGCATGCTAAGCGAGTGCTTAACCGACTGTGCTCCCCAGCCTCAGTTCGTTCTTTTATTACTTTTAGAACTTCTTGTATGCTTATGGTAACAGCTCTTTTAATGAAACGAATAAAGTTGTAATTGTTCTCTGGCGATAACTTCCACATTTCATCACAAAAGGCCTCGTTCTATTCTACTGCGCAGACGATCATCTTCACAGAATTATAATTGCTTCCCCAAAGATAGGAAGTGAATGGAAGATTATGTATTCGCAGTTTCATCTAAAGTATCCGCATTAGGATTTACACCCATGTAAGGTTTTAAAGTAAGATCAATTTTAATTCCCCATAATATCATGTAAACTCTTTGAATTTGTTTAAAATGTTAATTTGTATTTAGCAAAATTTAATTAAGATTGATTTAACCCTTTCATTCCCAACGATTCTACTTGGAAACATTAAATTTGCGATTTTTTCTTCTCATTAAGTTGATCTCGCAATTAGTTCAAATAATTTTTTTTAAAATTCTGCCTGCATTTTTATGTAAAGTTGTACTATGTAACTGTATCGTTAGATGGCAAAGTCATGCATGATTAAGAAATAAATAATGTTTGTTTTTGTTGTAGTGAAATGGAAATATGAAAAACATAGTAAAAGTAAAAATTAACATTAAAAGAAGACATAGTAAAAGTATTCGTTTCATTCTGAAACAATATTATTAACTGTCCAATACTTCATTTTGGATGCATTCACATATTTTAGATTTTTAGGAAGAAAAATTAAAAGCTGTGATCTAAAAAGTTATGTAAAACTTATTTAGTGTATAAGAAGTAAATTGACCACTTACGTCTATAAGAAGAACTTCTTTATCCTTTTATAACTATTATAGACATGGTTACATGTAGTCGATTGATTCGATAACTCTGTCAAAGTACGCTCATGTTTCTCTCAATTTTCCTTCAAAATAAAAAATACAAGATCTCAAATTTAGGAATAATGTCTTCGGAGCTATTAAGAACAGTGATGTTATCAAAACTAAGATCATTATTTTTAAAATCAACAAACTCATTTCAAAAATTCTAAGAATATAATATAGTGGGAGACTAGACAAAAAGTGATATCTTTTTTAAAATAACTTAGTTTCAAAAGCACAACTATAAACTGTTTATAAGATTAAAACACCCTCAACACTACCCAAATCTTGTAACTTAAAGAAAAAAACTTTCACAAACCTTTAAAAGAATGATAAACAAGACGTCATGAAATATTAACAGCATCTGCTAAGTTTCTTCTTCGAAAAGTTGGTTGACATAAAATGGCGCCACAACATGAAATAAAAAAAAAGAGATTCAATCTTTCTTCAGCCAAGAAAATGGCCCCGGAAAGTTTTCAGGAGCAGTCCAATTTGCGTTAAGCGCTGCGGATTATTTAATGGCGGCGTTTTTTGGAACACGAAAATAGATTGGATGATATATATTTCTTCCCTCGAATGCCCCGAAGCTGTGTGGTTTATAACATATTTTGTGATCAAAGTGAAATTCACTTTCGTCGAATGGCTGCAGCCAACAAATTTGAGCTATAAATTCCGAAAAAGTTGTTTACCCGAAGTTTTGTTGTTATTTTTTATGTGAAAAATGTTGTGGTAAAGAGAAAAGATAAATTTTTAATTTATGATGTGTATCAGTGTTTTCCGCTTATATGAACGTTACATTTCCACTTTTAAGAGCTTTAGTAGTTAAGTTTGGTTGAAGACTTATCGTTAAATATACATTTTAGAAATGCACGGTGTCCTTAAAAGAACGTCAGAGTTTTAATGGTACATTACAGATATTTATGACTTATGACTTCTTTGGTGGGGGGCAAGTTCGCCGAACACTGCGACCTTAGGTCTATTGTATTCAACCCCAAGAAATGATACAGTCACAAGAGACACACAAAGAAAGAGACGACACAAACACATAGACAAATAACAACATTTATTGACGGTCACAAACATCCATGCCTGACCGGGATTCGAACCCGACCTCAGCAGCTCCAAAGGCTAGAATCCTAACGAGTGTGCCACCGAGGCGGCTTACAGATATTTACTTTACACTAAATATAACAAATCATACATGAAATTGAAGGAAAACTAACCTAGTTTTCCCCTATAAGTGCTCAATGTGTGCGCCTTTAGTGATACGGCACACATCCAAACGAAAAGGCAATTCTTCCCATACTGTCTGCAGCAAGTCCTGAGTAATAGGAGCAACAAGCTGCGCAACTGTGAAAACCATATAACAGTACAAGAGCATGCGCTTATCTGAAACTGTTTTAGTTGTTTTCGTCACCTTCAACTACAACTGTCGAACGATTGCAGCTGATACTAATAACAATTTGAAACTCGGACATTCTTTGACGGACAACCTGAATAATGTATTGATAAGCGTCAAATCTTATGAAAAGTATGATATATAATTAAATAAAATAATAAGATACATAATAAAAATTATTTACTTATATATTTTAATCGCAACAAAAAGTCTAATTTTATCATTTTGTACCTTTTCCATTAACATTGATTTGTTTTCAAACAAACTATTATAAAGTTAGAACCAAAAGTATTTTTTAATTATTTATTTATTCATTTTTAAAGCACATTACAGATAAAAAATATTATTACAATGCAAATTGGACAAAACAATTAGGAAATAAAACAAACACGAAATAATTGAGTATAAAAAAGACATTAAACACATTACACGGATTTTTATAAAACTCATACAAACAGAAATTTTGAATATAATTGTGAAGGGAAGAGCTATGAGAAAATTGTACAACGTTTGCGGATAAATCGATATTTGAATAAAGAGATGTACATAGTGCTATTATATAGGAAAAAATAACCATGTGTGCGCCAATGTGTGCGCCTTTAGTGATACGGCACGCATCCAAACGAAAAGGCAATTCTTCCCATACTGTCTGCAACAAGTCCTAAGTAATAGGAGCAACAAGCTGCGCAACTGTGAAAACCATATAGCAGTACAAGAGCATGCGCTTATCTGAAACTGTTTTAGTTATTTTCGTCACCTTCAACTACAACTGTCGAACGATTGCAGCTGATACTAATAACAATTTGAAACTCGGACATTCTTTGACGGACAACCTGAATAATGTATTGATAAGCGTCAAATCTTATGAAAAGTATGATATATAATTAAATAAAATAATAAGATACCTAATAAAAATTATTTACGTATATATTTTAATCGCAACAAAAAGTGCTGTGTACTGTGTGATGTGCACAGTACTATTATATAGGAAAAAATAACCATGCAAACCAGATAAAAATTATTGAGATGTAAAATACTATTAATTATATTTTGTGTGAATAAATACAGGATAAACGATTGCAAAAAAAATTGGAAAACATAATTTATTAATATAATGGCTTAAATGAATATTCATGACATGAAATTATTCTCCCATAATTTTTAATCTTGACGCACCCTTTTTGATTACCAAGCATAGACATTATTTTTTTAAAGAAAAACGAGCATAATTTCATTAAATCTACCTTATCACTACATAATTAGTTTAGTTATTTACGACAGTAAACATGCGTATAAAGAAAATCAAACATTTATAATATATTCGAAACGTTAAAAAATAGGTTGTTATACCAAAATTTACATAATAACGACATAATATTTTTCAGATAAATTGGAAGCGATGCTAACAGATATATTTATTTAGTAAACCCATTAGAGGCTGTTGATATAGTATAAAATAACCAAACAGTCATTACAGAAACTCATGAAGAAAGAAAAAATAATGAAATAAAATATCTGGACATAATCGACGACATGGCAAATTCAAATCGTTTTGGGAAGTATTTCCATATTTTTTAACAAATCAATTAGTTAACCAAATAATTATTTGAATTTTTTAAATTTAAATAAGTATATTTTATGGAAGTAGATGGATTTATCTCAGTTATGGCGTCCTTATTTAATGCACACTTCCTTTAAAAATGTAAATTATGTAGAATTATTAACTTTGATCAGGCACTTACTTTAAAATTTTTGGTGATGAATGTCTTGTCGTCACTTCATGATTGTCTGACTGGTCAGTTCAGACTACCTCTAAGACGTCACAATTTTAATGTAAAAGATTTATCGATAAAAGATGTTTCTTTACCTGTTTTTTGTTGCAATTATATTGCATTATAGTAAAATTATATTTTGCCCATAGTACTAAGTTTTACAATGATACAAGGCCTGCAAAAGTCTGAACGTTGTAAAATGAAATGGTTCGGTTGAACAAATCTTAGTTTAACAATGTTCCCTCTGAAAAGTAAGCGAAATGTCTGAAGTGTAAACTTGTTTTTACTCTATGACCTTTAAATCAAACGTTTATAACTGAAAATTTAATTTCTTAAATTTTTTTTGAATATATTTCAAAGTTAGGTAAACGGTTCTTCCATGCTTTTGATTTCTAAAATTCCATTAATTAAATATATAAATATCTAAAAAAAAATACATGAATTGATGGAAAACCTAGCAGTCAGGTGACGAGTTTATACGTTTTGTATCCTTCAGAGGGTTAATTGTACAATGTTGTACAAGGTATGAATGTGAACTGAAATAATTATTTTTAATCGTTCATTTTTTATTCACCCTAATCTAGTGCAGCATACAATTCAATTCAAACTAAGTTATCTCTATCTAAAGCAATGGCAGGTCTAAGCATTTTATACCAACCTAAACAACAACAAAATCCCCTCCAAACAAGAGACCTGCCCTCACCAAATTTGTGTCCTGAGTGATTTGTTCATCACAATCCTCAACCCAATCCCGTATACAAGACCGCATAAAAATCACCCTCCTTGCTCAGAAAAGCCATGAATATTTTTGGAGGCATCTATTCAAGGATACAGTGGTGGAAATTGATTTATGAACTAACATTCTTTTCACCAGATATCGGTTTGTATTAAGTGCTAACAATTCAAATTTTGTGTGTTGGATATTCAGAGCACAATAAAGGAATTTCACACATAATTTTTTTCAAAAAATGATATTAAATAAAAATATATATCTAATTTTAGTTTTTAAGCATGTCAAATGATGGAAATTGATTTATGAACTCAAATTTATTTTGAACCCAGGTACCAAATATTTTAACTAGTTCTTCATTTGAACTTCACGGGAGCTTACTATCAGTGTTTATAAATAAGATTAAGGCCAAATTTGTTGAAATTTATCTGTTTTATTCCCATTTTACAAAATAGGAAAGCTTGCGGGACTGCCTGAAACCAAAAAGATAAAAAATGACCCTTATATAATATTGTAACAAATCTGTAAGAGAAATTAGAATAGTAATTAAAATATCAATAAATATAATTCATAAATATTTGAAGAATCATTCTGACTTCGGCAAAAACCATCATTAAAAAAGGTGTAACCCTCGTGGGACGAGGGACAAAAGCAGGATTATTGGACTGGTATCCCAAAAAGTTACCATTTGTGTCAGCATTTGTGCATTACAGGGCGAATTTGTTATGAACAATCACTTCCTGTAACTCCCAGAAGAGTAGGACAAATATTGATATCGTCGTCGAACTTGAAATGTTCCAAAATGAAGGCTGGTCCAAAGCTTACTCATCACCATAAGAACAGGCTATTAAAATATAGTCGTAACTACATGAAAATGGATTGGGTGGGGGTGGAGGGAGAGAAATGGGAAAAAAGTGACATTTGCTGATGAAAAAAAGTTCTATTTGGATGGACGTGATGGTTTAAAATGTTATTGAAAGGATCTTCGGAAATAGCCAAGATCTGTCTTCAGCAGAAATGTTAGTGGTGGAAGTTTGATGGTTTGGGCCCCGATATCTTATGATTGAAGAAACAGGGTTATGTTTCTGAATTGCTGACAAACACCACTTTATTGCAGATTAGTTCTAGAAAATTCTTTAATTCCTTTTTGCGTTGCAAAACTATGCTTTTGATTACATTTTTGTGCATGATAATGCAAGTATTCACATTTCAAACGAAATTAAAGACTGTTTAATGAACTAAGTGTTGTTCATTTAGATCATCCTGCCAAGAGCCATGACTTAAACTCCAAGAATAATGTCTGAGATCAATTGGTTTGAGTAATTTACTCAAATGGAGTATGGTTTTAATGAAGTGTGCATCAGTAATGGAATAGAAGGACTTAATCATTACAAACCGCAAATTGCTTGACCAAAACTTGACCCAAAGTTTTGTGTTGTCTATAAAAAACAAAATCAAGGAAGCATTAGCGACAAAAAATAGCTTTAGCAATTATCAATTGAGATTGAATGCAAAAGTTCATAAATCAATTTCCCTATGCTAAAACTAAAATGTCAACAAAATAAATAGTTTACGAATTTATATAAAATTTTATTTACGTGTATTGTTTATAATGCAAAGCCTGTATAGTATATAAAATTTAAATCGATAAAAATGCATTTAATAAAGAAATACTGTTAAAAAACTGTCAGTTCATAAATCAATTTCCACCACTGTATTATATTTTGGAGGAATCTACTATGCTCATTTTTATTTTATATTGCTTCAGGCTCTTTGAAAAGTTAACTATTTGAAATGAGACTTATGTAGAATTATTATATATGGCCATTTACTTACTTCAATATTTTTTTGCGATAAATGACTTGTCAGTACCTAACCTTTATGTGATTGGTCAGGTTGGTAAACCTCTATGAAGTCGCAGTTTAAATGTATAAGACTCATATTTAAAATATGTTGCTTGGGCTTTTTTGTTGCAAATTGTGTTATAACTTTAAAATAATTTTTGTCCCGTTTGCTACTTTTTTTATAATAAAAAGCTTACAATGATGCATAAGCAAATCGACAGAAATGTAAATTCTGCGTGTTGATGAAATACCTTACAGTTAAATGTGGGGTTTAAAAGTCTCTGTGTATCCCTCACACCATACAATGTTGTATATAGTTGTGCACACACATAGTATATGATCCGAAATAAAGATTGATTTATTTGATGCATTCTAGTATGTTATACGATTCAATTCATTTGAAATATCTTCCTAAAAATAGTATGTCTACGCATTATATACCAACCTAAACAAAAACAAAAAAAAATCCCCACCATACAAAATACCTGTCCTCCCCAAATCTGTGTCCTGAGTGATTTGTTCATCACAATCCTAAACCTAAGCCCGTTCCCAAGACCACATAAATATCACCCTCCTTGCCCAGAAAAGCCATGAATATTTTTGGAGGAAACTATTCAAAACCTTGCGCATTTTTATTTTATATTTCTGGGAGATTTTGCTGTTTGGTAAATAAACAAAAAATGATCAAATATTCTTGTAGTGACAAGGGGGTTGGTGGCAGCTGGATGAAAGTCCGCTCAAAATATTTGTCCGAAATCTTTTGGGGGAAATTGTGAACCCACTATCTGATGCAATAGGATCACATACTGTTTTTTGGTTGGTTAACATATATTTTCAGGCTTGTGTGCTTGGTCTCAAGGACCCGCTTATAAACCTTCGTCAAGTAGGACAACACAAGACACACACATACACAAATAACAGATGCTGCCATCTGTCGCCACCTCCACAATTTAGACATGTCCCTGAAGGGAAGGGAAATTTTTTTCTCCAGGAACCTGTACCCATGGTAAACTGCGCAACGACCGACCACAGGACTTTCGGACCCAACAGATTTAACGAGCACGTACTCCGCATATACTCGGTAGGTCTTCAGTGGCACCGGGACTCGATCTCTCAACCTTCCGATCTCGAGGCCGAGATCTTGACCACTAGGCTCCCTACAGCCCATCACATACTGTTAGAAAGTTTGGTGCTGGATTGCACTGGAACTTTCCAGCTGCCAACATTATTTGGAGCATTAATTCAATACTTTTAAAGGTATATTAAAGTTATGGTTTGAAGGCAGTTTAGTACCATGTAATTAAAAAAAACCATTTTATTATTTTTATTTTAGTATTTATGTAAAATACGTTTCAAGAGCTTTCCAACGATGCCCTTTGTATGCAATTCAGAAAAGTTCAGCCTAGTAATTTTATTTTGGATATGGATCAGCAGTATTTTCATAATGTAAGTTATCAACTTTAAATCTCATTTTTCTCAAAATGGTGTTTTTTCAGGTTTATGTACCTTTTTCTTAAAAACTATTTCATGTAGACTTAAAATTTTTACAGGAAAACTGTTTCAGGGTGTTTTGCTTACTGAAATGAGCATTTCTCAAAATTTGAATGGAAAAAAATATGGGTAGTTTCGTGATTTAAAAATGTTAAGCACATTGCCATAAATAATATTTAAAAAAAATATACTTCGTATCATGATAAAATTTCATTTCAGTGTATTGTTCAAGGTGTAATGGACATATTTTTTTTAGTTGTTTTGTATGTTAGTTTTAAGGAAAATTAACATGAACAAGGTCAATTTAACATTAGCCGTATACAAGGTACCGACCGGTCGTAACACAAAATTGTTGAATCCAGGCTTTAAATACACTGGCTGGTGGTGGCTGTTAGTATTCTGAACCCACTATCTATTGCAATAGGATATGTTAAAAAGATTGTAGCAGGGTTGCACCTGAATAATGGAGCTTTCAAACTGCCTCCACTACATCTCTTAAAACAAAAAGAGTGAAATCCACTCCAGTTGGATAAGTGCATTTTCGACACTGGAAAGGAGTGAATATTAACTCAGACTGAGTTAAAATCACTCGTTTGGAGTGATCCTGTCGTAGTTTTAACACACAAAGGATTCACTCCTTTCGGGGTAGTGCATTTTCAAGACTGGAGGTGTGAAAATTAACTCAGACTGAGTTAAAATCGCTCGTTTGTTTTAAGAGTGTATTTGGATTCAGCAGAGGTGTATCAAAGTTATGGTTTTCCCACAAAATTGCTTAACTAGAGTTCCAAATAAATTTGACAGTTAGAAAGTTAATAAACTATATAGTGTATTTATATACTTTGTTTGATTTAAATTTACATTGCAGATTTTATCATACGTTTTCCCTGATCCTCATCCTTTATTTGACTTCCAAATTCGTTCAGCTGAAAAACAACCTTTTTCGGGGCCCGGGCCCAGCGTGTTTGATCGCTGCCCATTACGCTAGCAGTCTGCGCACTGTATTGGGTGCGGGTTCTATTAACGCCTTCCCCCTGGGTGTACCTTCTCTCTCTGTGCCAGTAAAAATTATATATGTGTCTGTCTTACTTGTCAAAGGATAATAAGCGAGACTCCTTTGTGTGTTAAACCTCTGACAGGATCACTAAAAACGAGTGATTTTAACTCAGTCTAAGTTAATATTCACTCTTTTCCAGTGTCGAAAATGCACTTCTCCTACGAGTGGATTTCAATCTTTTGTTTTAAGAGCGTAAAGACGACCTGTTTAAAAGGTATTTTTTTCCTGCAGAAAACAAACTTTCGCCATTCCTTACTATTTTAAAACATTCTAAGAACTCTTAGTCTGATAGTTGGATTCGCATTTAATTCGATTGAAAGTGCGAGCTTTCCTTGACGTCAGCTAGTCGGTGTTTCGCCTGAGAAGCGAGAAGACACAAGATTTTCGAAAGGGTTTCAAGCAGGCATTATTTTTTTTATTTTAAAAAAAGACAGTGACACCACTGCATAAGAGAAAGGAATAAAAAGTTTAAGGATCAAAGTAAAAAAGGGAATAACATAATATTTTTACAAAATACAACAGAGGACTTATGTAACTTAGTTGAAGTATATGTATGCAAATATCATGCATCTAAGTCGTAGATCGATGCTGTAGATAATGTTAGAAACTGGAAATATGCTTGGGTTTATGCAAAATATAAAGTTGGTAAATATTTATAGCTTTTTTATATTAACATTACAAATTGCATCATGCATTTGGTCGTTTCTATTGATACTTTATAAGCAAATGAAGCGAATTTTCGAAGAATGCTATATTGATACTTATTATGACGTCATTTTAAAGAGAATTACATCATAGAGTTTTCCTTTATTTATTTAAAAATCATGTTTCAATTAATTTAAAAAATTAAATTTCTCGTATGGCGATTGCCTGGAACTAGCTTTTTAAAAGCATATGAAAATGACCTTCTTATTTTAAACGGGTTTTAAATTGTTCTCTTTTTTTTTTGTTTAATATTGAAGTATTTCGAAATCATTTTTTTCCCTAAAGGTCCGACGGGAAGGGGAAGGGGGGGGGGGGGGTCTTTTTGTTTCTGTTGTTTCGCCGCGCTGGAGCTTTTGACGTATCTGATTTGTCAGTAATATTTTCAGTTTTGGCTCTGAAAGTAGGTGAAAGACAGACGGACAAACAGACTGATGATAGGCACATCCCTTATAAAAGCTTTCGGGTTCTTTGTTATAAACGTAGTGTGTAATCTAAAAAAAGCCTTTCATTATAAATTATTTATTCTTGAACATTTTAATAGGATGCTTTTGATGTAACATTATAATTTTGATGTAACATATGGATATTTTTATTTAGTTTTAAGCATTTTTTTCAATAGTTTATACAAACTCCGGTTAAAAAGATTAGAATAATGCAAAAAAAGGGTTGAATGTTGCTAAAATGTCAATTTGCATATTGTGTTTTGAAGAAAACATAAACATATCTAATTATCTTCAGAGCATTTATAAGTGTAACATAAATACTTATTTTCATCTTCTACATTAATAATTGACTATTTAAAAATATCACAATAATTAAAATATCTGTATAACATATTTAAAAAATTAGAATAATCAACATTTTTCTATTGCGTGAGAGAACAGCTGCAGAATTAACATCTGCTGGACTATAAAATGTGTTCAATAGAAAAAAAGGAAAGCCGTTTTGCCTTTGATTTTAGTGCAGTATTTACTGAAAAAATGGCGAAACATATATGGTTATGAAGTTTCGCATGGTGTAATGGCACGAAGAAGGGAAAGCAGCACTTTTAATAGCAAAAAGAAGGGAAATTGTTGAAGCAAATATGTGAGTTGAGTTTTGAGAGAATATTCTAATAATAATTGTATTCAAAATGAAAGATCAATTCCCTTGACCATATTTTCTTTCATTATTCTAGTTTTTTTAACCGGAGTTGTAAATATTAAAAAAATGTGCATGATCCATAGCTATTAACACAAACGATTTTTCTTTCACATAGCAATTAACTATGTTTGGAATTTGTGTCCATATCGCAATTCAACATACGCTTTAATTAAAACAATTAACGTATGCCTCATTAATCACGTTAAAAAATTAACGCCAAATTACTTAATTAAGATAAACTTTTCTGATGAAATTGCATTCAACACCGAATGAAATAATCTCTTTAATATTTGTGTTGGTTATTATCACAAAATTCCCTAAAAAAAATTAATACAATTTCAAAAAATACAATTAGTCTAATTTAGCAGCAGCCCTCATTATTGGAGAAATGGTAACTTTTATTCGTAAGAAGTTTATCATGGATTTACAGGCAAGTTGTTGGTAGAAGATGTTCAGAAAAGAAAACTAATTGTTGTTTCATACCAGTTCTCGTTAATAAACGGGTGATGTTTTTAAATAAAAAAGTAAGCTTTTTTACAATTTTCTCGAATTTTATCATTTTAAAATATGATTTACGTTCAATATATTACACATAACAACCTGTTTAACATAAAACAGTCATGGGCATAGTTTGGTATAAATAACTTTTTCACTGCTAAAAATTTCGCATCAAGAGTATGGTTACTGGTACAGTAACCTCTCGCTATATCGCGCATTCGGATATATTGCGCCTTGCATCGTGTCTGTCGAAAGGGATACTTTAAAGTTCAGTAGGTAGTTTGTTGAATACTTTTGGGGCTAAATATGAAAAATGTTTTCGAACAATTTCTTTATGATTCTGAATATGAAATTTCTTGATGAGTGGCAACATTATTCAATATTATTTAGTCTTTTATTTCTAATACACACTGTTCTTCGTTTAAAAACTTTGTAGAGAGCACAAATACAACAAAATTATAATATTTATAAAGTCGCTCGTTATATCACGCATTCGGTTATATCGCGGGTGTTTGCTTGTTCCCAGGACGCGCGATATAACCAGTAGTTGCTGTAGCTGCATCGGCTGTGTAGCGGAATGTTTTATAATATTTTCTGTATTCGGGTTGGAATAAGTTGTCAGATTTTTGTTATCAAAACCTGAAAAATGGTATGGTAATGGTTCAACAGAATGCCTGAAATATCGTGAAACATTGCTACACAGCATCGTGGCATCTTCTAGGAACCTTTATAATTTTTTTTAGAAATTACATATTTATGTGAAATTATTTGTGATTTTATACGATTTTCTGCTTCTACTCACGTGTAGAAGGACATAACCATTTTCCAGGAGCCCTAGTGTCCATCTCCGTTCAAACGTTTACATTCTGACGTGGTTTTTTTTTTTTTTTTGGGGGGGGGGGATCGAAGCAAGCTTTTTTTTTAAACTGCCTAACCTACAGGGTCGAATTTAAAGACTTGCCGCCTGTAGGCTAAAAGCTAAGGTCCATTTTCTCACAAGATATAATTGTATATACTATTTTTTCTACGTATTAGAATCATCTATGCACACGATAATAGATAGTGAAATAATTATGTTAACTGTACTTCAATTTGTCTTTCACTAGGCTACAGCCTACTTAGCCCATTTAGAAATCCGTCCCTGCCAACCTAGTTAGAAATAAACATCCAGAAAACTCCCCTACATTCCAAAAAACGTTTACGACTGCCATATAGTCCCTTCCAGGAGCATAAACACCACTGCTATCGGGCGCCAAAAATGATAGCGCGTGATTTAGGTGCTATTTTTATCCTTTTCCCGTGATAAATTGAATTTGTTTCTGATAGCAGCCAATAAAGCGATCTGTGTGTGAGGAGGAAGATATTAATGAGGAGGTTCTGTAAATGAATTAGCGGGCGAAAAACTAACAGGGACAGTTCGGTGTATTGATCAGGTGTTGGATTACTGTGGGTCAAAAGGGCAGTAGGATGTGGAGATATATGCGATGATAGATTATTGTAAATGGATAATTTATTTAAATGGCCTTGTTATGATTTGGCATTAGCGTTTTTTATGATAATTGATTTACGATAAATATGATGATTTAAATCATCATTCATATAAAAATATCATTGATTGAATACCTATAACTAACAAAATATGACTATTAATACTGATTGAAAAGGAAGAAAGCTAATTAAAAATTAAAAATGCACAATCTTATTTAAAAAAAAAACTGATTTTACACTATTTTTTGCTTAACTACGTTATAAAGTGCATTTTAGTTATTATTAATAATAATTATTTCATATTATTCTTTAAAAATTTCTGTACAACTATTGAGGAAGAAGAGCATATTAATGAGGAGGTTCTGTAAATGAATTAGCGTTCGAAAAACTAACAGGGACAGTTCGGTGTATTGATCAGGTGTTGGATTACTGTGGGTCAAAAGGGCAGTAGGACGTTGGGATATATGGGATAAATAAATGATGATGGATTATTGAAAACGGATAATTTATTTAAATGGCCTTGTTATGATTTGGCATTAGCGTTTTTTTTTATGATAACTGATTTATAATAATAATGATGATTCAAATAAAAATATCATTGATTGAATACCTATAACTGACAAAATATGACTCTTCATACTGATTGAAAAGGGAATAAAGCTAATTAAAAACTTTAAACACACAATATATTTTTTTTAACTTTTACACTTTTTCTTTGCCTAACTGCATTATATGTAGTATTTTTGTTATAATTATCATCGTCGACATCATTGAAAATATATAATTAATTTAATTTGCCTTGTTATATATGATCTGCATTGGTGTTTTTTCTATCATATTCGAAATATTCGATCGAGTTAGGGTAGGCGAATACCCAAAATTTTAAAATTTTTACTATTACTCTAATCTTTTCGAAATTTGGCATAGTGATTTCAAATATAATGAACAATGCTTCTCAGGCAATTTTTCTTATTTAAATAAAATTGATTTATTTTAAACGGTGTTTTTCACCTAAAAAAAAGGGGTTTACGCCAACAAATCTAGTATAAAAAGTTTTACATTAATTTACCTGAAAATTTTTATAGATGCTATTTCAATATATATCTGTGCCATGAACCTCTAACATCTGGTGTAAATACATAAGTTTTTTTTTAAATGTCCAAGTGTAAGTTAATCGAAAAAAATCCTTTTCTTGTGGTTAATTTATGACATTTTTCTTAATAATTTCTTTTCTTGTAATTTGTATGTAACTCTAGAGGGTCATTGCATGCATCAGTTCAAAACAAAGAATTTAGCGCATAATTAATGTTTATAGGATGAAAATTCAATGTGGTAGACTTGTTGGCGTAAACCTCTTTTTTTAGTAGAAAAACGCCGTTTAAAACAAATAAATTATATTTAAATAAAAAAATATGCCTAAATAGTATTATTCATTATATTCATTATATTTGAAATCACTATACCAAATTTGGAAAAGATTAAAGCAATAGTAAAAATTTTAGAATTTTGGGAAATTTTGGGTATTCGCCTACCTTAAGATGGAATAAACGTGAATGATAATTTAACTATTTATTCATAGGTAAAAGAACTATATATTGAATGTCTTAAACTGGTAGAATAAGATTATTCAGATGGTTTGAAAAGCGAAACACTATCATAAAAAATTTTTATATACAAACACTCATTTAAAATTGTTTTTACATTGTTGCCTTTCTTTAAATAAAAAAAGATATATTTAAGTTATTTTTTTATTCAAAGTAGTCTTTCAAACTCTCTGTTCAAAATGTAGGTAAAAAGTACTTTTTTAGTTTGCTGAAATGCCTTTTTATGTTGCTTGAAACAAATTACTGTTTTATTCATTATTTACTTAGATATTTTCAATAAGATTGCATTATTAAACATGATTAAATTTATCTTTTTGTTCTAGGAATATTGACACTTGGAACATCAATTCTTTCAACTTTGCAAGCATTTCTAAAGATCAATAAACCGGTAAGCCTTTTTTTGATCATCCATTATTGAATTATCCAATCAAAAAGGATAGTTTGACGTTTTATGAATAGATTTTGATAACATTGTGTATTCTGGAGAAAAATGTTGGCTGCAAAAAGAGCCGTGACGTTTTATCAACAAGAAAAGTTACGATAGCAGTTCGAAATTTCTAGTTGCTGGAAAATGCAAATGAACATAGGGAAATTGACTTAGTAACAGAAAAAAATACAGGTTAGAAAAGGAAAGAAGATTAATCGTCGAAATGGCGAGAATGGTTTCTAGTTTTGGCAATTTATTCGTAATTTTGGAGTAAGCATATTAAAAAAATGAAGTGCACAGTTATTTAAATATTTGTATGCTTTATGTTGGCAATTTATATGCTGTATAAAGTGTGTTGTTATTATCCGTTTCTTGGTATTATGGTTATTATAGAATATTTAAAAGCCCAAAAAAATATTTCTGAGATTTTTTTTTGTCTTGAAAATCAACAAAAACTCAAAAAACCTAGGTTATTTTTAGTACTGTTGGCCCTCTTTTAGGTTTACAGGGACATCTTCCTGTAAGATGATACGGAGAATAAAATTTCGGAAACCACTAGAACGCCAATAAAATAAATGAAAATATGAACTATTATTACACAGCTTGATTTACCAAAGAACCAATTATATTCATAATTTCCTTGAATATATTGAAATTTATAAGGATGAATGTTTTAAAATATTAATAAAGTTAAATAATGGCTTGAAATAATTAATGATACACAAAATTAATCAAAAATATTTCAACATTGCTATTTAATGTAAACCATTCAAAAAACGTGAATTCCACTTTATACAAGTGACTTAAAATAGTTTGATATCACAACAACATAGTCATCCAAGCAATTTGCTGCGTATCTGTTTGAAAACCTTGTAATTGACATTTTAATTAAAATCTTTGTATACGTCATCTGAAACAAGCTAGTTTACTGAAAATCACACTCTTGTCAGTTACGACTTTGTAACACTAACGCAACGAAATCACCAAGCGTCACCAGTCGCAACATCTTCCGTAATTATAATTAATGTCCGAAATTTGATTAATGGCTTTCATTATCTTAAGAGGTGTGGGAGTAATTAGGCATGTGCCAGGAAGACTTTTCCGTCGCGTACATAACTTCGGGACCTTGGTGAGGGAAAAGTGGAAAAGACACTTAGCCTATAAACTTCGTCTAATTTTAAATTTAACTTTAATCTTTGAGTTTATCTAAAGTTGTTAGTAATTTAACTTCTTAAACATAAAGTTTGTATGGTTTCGTGGTGTACAGTGTAAAAAAATCTGCTGATTTTATATAAAAAAACATATTTACGTTCTTTTAACAGTTTTTCTGCAAAACGATGCTGTTTATATTATTTTTTCCCGCTTTAACCTCGAAAAGAGTACTAATTACTGGTGAACATGTATTTTAACTGTTAAAGGAAATAAAGGATCAACGCTAGGAAATAAAGGAGCTATTTTAACTGTTAGAGGAATAAACAGCTCAATTGGGAGATGGATGGACTGGAGATCGAAATATTAGTGGTTTGATCCCGAGTTCGGCAGTTTATAATGGAAAAACGTAGACATGCATTTATAGATTTGCGGAACCTAAAAAATGCATTAAAAACACTTTTGCCTAACGTAAAATTATATGTCCGTACATTTTCACATTCACAAACAGCTCGTATTAATTGTAAAATAATAGCGTTCAAATTAGTACTGAGAGACGTTTTCATGATGCTTAAAAATGGTTCTTCAATTCGGGGAACTTGCAAGGCCTAATTAGCCATAAGCAGCATCATTAGAAAAAGTATTAACTTAAAAAAATATCTTCTTTCTTACTTGAACTTGAGTGTACCCGATGGCAAATTTCACTAAATTAGATTCTATAGAAAGATTTCTGTGACTCTTGCTGGAAATTTATTTTCAAGGACTTCTTATTTATTTTACAAAAAGGACTACATTAGTACGATGAAAGGCAAACAAGCTCTATTTAAAGTTCATTTGAAAGTTCAATGACACTCACAGTTAAATACACTGTTTCTGGAAGCAGAAAAATTTCCCACATAGATCTATCATTAAGTAAAGTTAGAGTATTAGCGTTTAAAAGAGTTTTGGAGTTGATTTTTCATTTTTCCTATATTGTTACTTTTTACTTAAAAATTCCCCCGCACATACGTCTACATTCTTAAATTTAATAAATACACTGGTCAACAGTAAAAATGCCACTGAGATGAAAGTACCCGATTCTGAATGATTTCAACGTGCTAAACACGAATATCACCTTAGAAATGTAAGTTTGCTCTTTTTTTAAGTTGACAAATGACAGTGAATGCACCCTCTAGAAGGGAGAGTGCAAGCTTTATAGCCCATTACCCAGCTCGCCAGAAGAGACAGTCACAAGAGACACACAAAGAAGGACGACACAAACACATAGACAAAAACAACATTTATTGACAAGCACAAACATCCATGCCTTTACCGGGATTCGAACCCAAGCCCACCAGCTCCGAAGGCTACTACACTAACCATTGCGTCAGCGAGCCGGCTGTTTTAGAGTTACGGTCGTTTTTTTTTTTTTCATTAGATAAAATACGACGAAATACATGAGCGCACCAAACGCAAAATTAATTGAAGTCAATTTTGTTTACAGAAACCCTAAGTAATGAAAAAAAAGCTGTAACTCAAAAACCAGACCTAACATACATTTTTTAAAGTGATATTCGTGTTCAGCACGTTGAAATCATTCAGAATAGGGTACTTTCATCTCAGTCGCAGAGATTTTTTGAAATTTTGGTGTTCAGTGATATCAACGTGGTAAATTTTAGTTTACGTGTTTCAGCTATTTGTCAAAGAAAACAAAACTACCAATGAAATCACAGTTCGGAGTGACATGACTTGATGGTAAGCTCCACCTACATTTGACTAACCAATCGGTACCTTATTACCATTCCTACAGAACTGTTGCCACTCAGGATGTGAAACATGGCCATGCAATAAAATTATATTAAATGTATTCTACTCTTTAAAAACTTATTTTGGTATTGTATAATTTATCATCATTAAGGAATGTTAAAGGTATGAACACGCTTTAAAATAAATTATTCCCAGTCAAAGTTTTATTTTCTATTTTTTCGAACAAATAACGATTTTAATCAATATACTATGGCGTCAAGTAAAACAAAATATAACAACGTACAGGAACTACTTGTCTTCAATAATTATGCTATACATTATTTAACTTTAAATCCATCATACATATACTGAAAACCTTCAACAGTTCAAAAAAATTCAAATGAGGCATGATTTTTTTTAGAAAAGAAAAACATCCATTAAATATTTTTATTTCGATTTCTAGTAAATAAATGCACGGTTAAAAAACTGTCAGATATTAATTCGGTTCACTTGATAAGAGTATTCCAGGATCTAGTTTAAAATTCATTACTTTTTTAGAAAGAAAGTTCTAGAATTCGATTCTTTTTCCCTGCGTAGAACACATATTTTTCGCATTTACATAAGCCTTTCATATTGGTAATCTATCATACTTTTGACAGACGATTTTTTATTAGCCAAGTCATTCTTTTTTTTTAAGTACGTTTTTTTAAAAAATCGTATTGATTCTTCAATTGTTTCTTAAACTTCGTTCTTTTTTACTGTGACATTAATTTCCGACATTTTGACATAAATAATTTCTTTTGATTTTTAAGAGGTTTCTTTTTGGTTTTGTAAGTGGCGTGACACCATAAACCATAAAAAATGTTTTAGGAATAAAAAAATGTCGGCTTTGTTAAGTAATTGATGCGTAATAAATCATCAAAAAACACTTAATGCTTATTAATGTATATTTAATTGAAGGATTTGGCTAAAAATAGCATCTCGTAAAAGAGTTGGTTTTTTACTACATTTTAGTTTTTTTAATATTAGGTATCAAAACAAAAATAAAATATCATACTTTTATCTAGATTTTAAATGTGATTTGCTCTTATTTAGTATTTCAATTTTTTTTTGCATTCGAACACATTTCTTTGATTATTTATTTAATACCTGAGCTTTATGTTTATCACTCTCACTTTTTTTTACATAAGGCAGTAACTTTGCTTTTTTGAGTATTTCAGAAAGTAATAAAAATAATTTTTGTTTCTTTTTGTTGTAAATCAGAACAAAAATATTTGTTTTTGAAAGATATTTAATCACAAAAGTTGTATATTTATTATCTGAAGTAAAATTTTTGATTTCCAGTTACGTAATTATTTTTTATTTATGTAAATTCAATATTCTTTAAAGCAAAAAGCCAGTGAAAATATATCACTCCCATTATCTCAATTTTCATAGATATCCTTCCAAAAAGTGATAGAATTTACGATGATCAAAGTTAACACATAATAAAAAAGTATTTTCAATTTATTTAGTATTTTGCCTTTAAACTTTCGACCCTTAGATTTTAAAAAGCTAAAAAAGTCTTTTATGTTATTTCTTCTCTTTTTTTTGTAAAATTTAGGTTTTTGAATGATACGTTAAAGCAAAATTCAAGATAAAGTAAGATTTTAAAAGCCGCTTTGTAACAGTTAAAAATTAAACGGACCCATATTAATACATTAAAAAAATTCCAAATTATTTTAGTAGCTTTATTCCATTATCTAGCAACCTTACATATGGGATCGCCGAATAGTTTCCAGGTATCTGGCATCTGTTGTGTTCACTTAACACTAAGCCGTTCCTAAGTATGAAGACAACTGAAACATAACTGCATAATACATCATGTCCCTTTCTTACTACATTGTTAAAAATTTTGGCACTTTGTTTTGCTTAAAATATAGTTTCTAGTAGCTGCAACGGCTGTGTGGTGAAACGTTTAGACTAGTTCCTATAGTATCACCGTTAATCAAAAGAGTGAAATCCACTGCTATAGGAGAAGTGCATTTTCAACACTGGAAAAGAGTTAAAATTAACTCAGATTGAGTTAAAATTAACTCAGACGGAGTTAAAATCACTCGTTTGGAGTGATCCCATCGTAGGTTTAACTAAACAAAGGAGGGAAATCCACTCCTATGGGGAAGTGCATTTTCGACACTATAATGAGTGAAAATTAACTCAGACTGAGTTAAAATCGCTCGTTTGTTTTCAGGGTGTATTCCTTTCTCTGTGATAGTAAAAATTCTTTCCGTATCTGTCTTAATTGACGAAGGCTTTATTAGCGGGTTTTTGATCAAGCACACAAGCTGGAATATATATGTACCTACCCGCCTACCCCTACATTATACCATGTCTATTTACTATGGGCGCATCGAAAAGACTTTTTTCCCCCCATCCCTTCTCTTGGTTTTCTAGGAAACGGGGAGGAGCTTCACATTTCTAAACCTAACGCGTTTGAGGTTCTTTTGAGAGGTTAAGGCAGGCGAATACCCAAAATTCCCTACATTTCTAAAAATTTTACTATTACTTTAATCTTTTTCAAATTTGGCATATTGATTTCAAATATAATGAATAATACTATTTAGGCATTTTTTCTTCTTTAAAGATAATTTATTTATTTTAAACGGTGTTTTTCAACTAAAAAAAGAGGTTTAGGGGAGAGAAGGGGAATGGTGCCACCTTAAGGGAAATTGAATTTTCATGCAGAATTGTGTTGTAATTAATGTAAATTGTAATGAGCATAGCATACTACAGTTCATAACCTATCTTGTAGTGATTTTTTTAATTAAAATCTTTAATAGAAACTAAATAAAATTGTATTTTTCTAAAGCTCGCGCAGTGGCGGGATTACCCCGGTATCTGGGGTAATGCCGTCACACCACTGGGGTTATGCCACCACATCAATAAATAAAGCAAATAATCTATAAATAATGGAAAATTACATAATAAAGCAATACATATGGAACTAAAATAGTTTTCATTAACTTTGGAATGGTAAATTGTACAGGGTACAGCTCTTTTATTAACTTTCTGTGTGCAACTAACTATGCAGGGTTTTTTTAAAGCTTCGTTGGTCTATTTGACCAGTTCAGTTATTCTTTTTCGGATACGTGGCATCTCTAACGAAAACTAATAGGTTGTAGGGCCAATATATGAAATTTCTATTTTACGGATTATGCCGCCATCCTTTTGCATGTGGCGGCATAACCCCAGAGTGATGTGGCGGCATTACCCCAGAAAGACAAAATGGCATAGACGGTTGTTTAAAGAAAGGTAATTAGCCTAGCGTCCAAACTAACGACGTGATAAAATAGCCAAATAATTACTCTTTTAAATGATATATAACTGATTTATCTAACTTAGAGATAGCAGTCACTTATCGCTTATTTTCAGAAGGCTCAAGATTAGATGAAAATCAATAAAAACCGTATTTTTTAAATAACTTTACACCAACTCACCGCACGGCCTTTATCGTCCATACTACAAATTACTTTGTTTCCTGCTACAGGTCAGCGCTCACAGCCCCCCTCCCATACACACCGCTGGCGAGATACAAGGGGTGGCGGCATTACCCGAGGTGGCGGGATTCCCCTGCTCTCCCCTACGCTAACAAGTCTACCACATTGAATTTCCCTCCTATGAACATTAATTAAGTGTTAAATTCTTCGTTTTGAACTTATGCATGCAATGACCCTCTAGAGTTACATACAAATTACAAGAAAAAAAGTTATTAAGAAAAATGTTAAAAATTAACCACAAAAAAAAAGGATTTTTTCGATTAACTTACACGTGGACATTTAAAAAAAAAACTTGTATATTTACACCAGATGTTAGAGGTTCATGTGGCACAGATATACATTGAAATAGCATCTGTAAAATATTTCAGGTAAATTAATGTAAAACTTTTTATGCTAGAAGTGTTGGCGCAAACCCCTTTTTTTAGTTGAAAAACACCGTTTAAAATTAAATCAATTATATTTAGATAAAAAAAATTGCCCAAAAAAGCATTGTTCATTATATTTGGAATCACTATGCCAAATTTGGAAAAGATTAAGCAAATAATAAAAAAAAATTGAATTTTGAGTATTCGCCTACCTTAACAACCCGAACAGTTCAAAACCAAGTAGGAAGGGGGAAAACACGCTCACGCCGTTTCGAAGAAAACCACATGCGAGGTGGGGGAGGAAAATGCTTTCTAGGCTTGCATTAAGAAGCACATCGTATAACCGCTTAAAAAACACGCTTTTACTCTGCAATTTGATCCAGAACCCTAAGCCCTGTGGGACAGCACCATCCTGACCACTAGGTCTCTCAAGCCCCATAAAACCACCATAAAATTTATGGTTCTTAACTTTTATACCTAAACCTTACTTCCGAGTAAATAAAATCTCAAAATTGGTTCAAAATAAAGCTTTGAGCTGCCGTAAAACGGTTATTTTCTTTCGATGAAACATCGCAGGAGCATGTCAGTTATAATAGAGTTTTAAAAATGGAATTATGGCTGAGTTAACTGTGCCCTTAACCTAGTTTAAAACTTTTTTATTATGTTCTACAGTAATAGGATCGTAAATAACGATATTGTTAAAGAAGAATGGGGATTTGGTTAGTAAATTTGGGTTAAATCAAAGAAGAATTTCTTAGAATTTCAGGATAAAAACATTTTATTTATTTTTTTAGATATTTTTTTATTTTATATTGTGCTATAAATTTCTGGAGACAAGTAATTTCATTGAAACCAAGTTGACATAGTAAGACTATTTTGTTGTTTAATAATGTTAAGGTGTTATTGTGTGAATTTTGAATAATGGAACATATGAAATGATAACAATTATTTTTTGACTATTTCTGTTAAGAATCTTTTTATCTGTAAAACTTTTTTTTACAAACTTATCTATCAAATAACTATTTGAATCTATAAGATGAAATATAAATAAAAAATGGGAAATACAGTACAATTCAGTTGACTTAGTACTTAGCCAAAACATAAGAATTTCCTATTATATCTAAAATCACGGAACTTTGCAATAACAAATTCCAAATAAGATTAAAATACGAGTCATAATTTATAGAATCAAATTTGCATTAAATGTTTTCAATTACGCTACATAATACAATTATATAAAATATATTGTATTTGATCATATGACTGACTAATTTTGAATAAATTAAATATTAGAAAAATTAATATGGAAAGCTCTTGAAATTTTAAACAGGCTGTTCGGCTAAAATAATATTATATTTGTTTGTCCTGACAGGGGCTTAATATATCTGAAAATTAGATGGATTTTTTATTTCCTATATATTTTATTTGCTCAAAGGAAAATAAAAAAAATAGGCTATCATTATTACATTTAAATATCCTGATTGAAACTTATACTCAGGTCTAAATATCCTGATTGAAACTTATATTCAGGTCTAATTCTTCAAGAGATTTATAGACCAACTCATAAGCTCTTTTTAAAAAAAGGAACCATTTTACTAACGAAGATCACTGAATTACATTGATCGTTCATAGGTCAGAAGATGTGCGAACAGTTAGCTATGTCTGGACTCGAACCTTGGACCTTTCGCATGAAAGGCAAGTACATTACTGCTTGAACTTCCAAGCTCTTTAATGACTTTATTAAAATCTTAGTTCTTATATGAATTGTATATTTTCCCGAGTAAATAAAATGTCAGTCCAAAACTGAAGCTTTCATGTCCATATAAGGCAATTTTATTTCAATAAAATTAGCCATATTTATAAGAAAGAACTTTTTTTCTGAATTATTGAAAATTATAAATTATTTATTTGCCCTACATATCTTACAATATCACTACAATGCACAATAAATTTCTAAACCCTTTAAGGGATTAGCATATTGGCTGAAGTGTAAGCTTGATTTTAAGGCATGATATTAAAATGTAAATTTTTAACTAAATTTTTAAAGAAATTTAAATTAGATTTCTGTCGCATATGATTATAAATGATTCCTCCAAATTTTAGTAAAATTATAAAATTAATTTTTTTAATTTATGCGTATTGCAGGGATACTCATAACATAACAATTGGGTAACAGATTGTTACGTCTGGGTCCTTATGAGGGTTAAAATATTTTATGTAAGTAAACATTCATTTTTTTTTTAGATACATCATTCTTTCACAATCACGTACTAAAAATATTTATTATAAACGCGTAAACACGATTTTCTCTTTCAAAATATACAACCGTCAAACAGATAAGCCTTCCAAACTGAGCGCCATTCATCCGCAAAATTACCGAAATCCTTTGAAAAGAAATCCCCTTTTTCAGAAAGTCGGGTTACTTTTATATCGTGACCCAAAGGTAGCGAAAGTAAATATGGCGCCCACCTTAAAAAGCTGAAGACTATCTTCTTTCAATAGAATCCAAGACTTGGAATTTCACCTTTAGGGGAAAAATTGGTACTGTTTTGCTGAAAAGAACTAGATATTTAAACCACTTTTTGAAATGTTGTATTGAGTTGCAGCTTACGACTGGTATCACTATAGGGACGGCATTTTAATTTTGGAAATTTTATATAGAACTGTCGTGAATTTCTTTTAAAAATATGAAAGTTGATTTGGTTAGAACTTGGTTTTGACGTTGGCATCCTGAAACATATCATACAAGAGAAGACAAGGGTGTGTAACACTGGACGACTTTATGATAAACCAGAAGCGTAGCGTGCCTTGGCGGGGCCCTGTATAAAAATTTGTTTGGGGGCCCTTAGGAAGGGTAAAGATTTCTCACAAAGGGAAAAAAATGCATAAAATTAAAAGAAATATTTGGGCAGTTTTACCACAATTTTTAATTTCAGGTATAAATTTTTTTTAAATTTATTTTTTTCAAAATCACTTTAAATGTTTGTCAAAAGGTTTATAAGGGTTCTATAAAAACGAAAAAAAGTTCAGCAAAGCTCATTTGTAAAAAAAAAACAAAAAATAATAACAAGGGATGGCCGTTTTTTAAAAACACCGATGCCAAAGAGACTGGTTTAAACTGGCCTTCCGAGAATAACTGGTTTTCAACGAAACCGAAATCACAAAAAACCAATTAGTCTTAAAACTGGTTTCGCTTTTCCATCCCTAGATCATTACGACGGTAAGGACCGGTAAGACAGGAACGGAAGGTAAGGACATTCACGCTTTTTTATGTTGAAACTAACTCCAGTTTAATAAAAATGGATCTTTTTACTTCTTGTGCTCCACTGAAACATATTTATAGTAAAAAAAAAATCAATTATCAAGCAAAAATTAGCCTTACCTGGGAGACTAAGGAAAGCAATAAAGCCTCGCAGCCAATTTTACTGATTTTTTTTAATTTTGGGCTGATTGGTGAATTTTAGCAAAAATATGTAGCTACTAACTGAAATGTGAATTTTCTGCAATACAGTTTTCATGGTTGAAGAATCACTGTAGCTCAATCCAGTGCCTCTCTTCACCACTTTAGGAATGAGGTCAGTGAATGTACCAAAACCCAGGGACATTATTAGGAGACGAGAAAAACACATTATAAATATTGAAAGCCAAAATTTAATGGAATTAATTTGTTAAGCTACAGTATTAGTTCAATTCAAAATATAAATGAATGTAATTTTAGCTCAGAAATATGTTGGCTTGAGCCCTAAACTAAAAAAATTGACATTTGGGACACACTATGGTAAGGATTTTTCTGCATTGTTCTGTGTTCTCAAATTTTTTTGGAGTTTCTTTGCTTTAAAATTCCGTTTTACAATTATATAAGGACAAGTCTACTCTTAGTATAATAAGAATTTTTTTAAAGAAGTATTACATTTTTTAAGGTTATTCCCAAGGGACATAAAATTAAAAATTATGGTAGAATTGCCCTGTTATTCATCATAATTATGTATCTGTCACTTTTTCTAAAATTAAAATTAAATTTACACACTCTTTGCCTTTTTTTCGGCAAATTGATTTATTAAATCATTTATAGATGATGATGACTTTAGTTTTTCGAAAGTTTCTAGCTCTATGGACAACATAGTGACAGGTCTGACAGGCGTTCCTGTCCCAGCGAAATTCTTAGGTATTTTTTTTGTCAGTTTCAATTCTGAAAAACTTCTTCAAGCAGTTGTGGTTGTAACTGGAAGCGTCAAGAATAAAAAGCATGCTGTTATTACCTCGGGAAAACTGGATGCAAGAATATTGAATTTTATCAGCAATAATTCAAAGAGTTCCTTAATGGAATGAATTTTTTGAATTTCAGATTTTATGCATGTTTTTAGAGCCTTTAATTGATCACAAGTTTAACTGAGTTTCTTTACGGTAAAAAACCGACAGTTTTGTCTCCTGAAGCGTTTAATATATCTTCGTTTGAAGGAGACAGGAGTTTCTCCGGTTTTGTTGTAATATTTTGAACATACTACTCAGGTCGCAAAGGCTCTGAAATCTTTGTACCCGCGTATATCTATGTTCCCGCAGCCCGCAACAGCCGACTGTTGACAACTTTTGAACTCACGCTTTACGCGGGGGAAAAAAAAATATATATATTTTTACTTTTGTCATTTGTGAAAAAAAATTGGGAAGTTTATATTAATTTTTGATTACGCACGTAGGGGGGCCCCCGTGGCCCGGGGGCCCCGTATAATTGATACGGCTGATACGGCGGTAGCTACGCCCCTGTGATAAACCTTTAAATAATGTCAATGCCGTAAAACCCAAAAGGTTTTATGGCTGATTTTCTCAATTAAGCTTTAATATGACACTCGACAGGTAGGGGAGACCGGGGTTTGTTGGCATAAGGGGTTAGTTTGCATTGTGAATTTAAAATTTTTCACTGTTGATTAAGAGCGCTACTGAGCCTGTCACATGATCGTCATTTAAACGTCCAACTTGCATGGATACGCCAGCTGGATCCAGCCTTTGCCTTTAGAGGAAACATTGAAAAAGTGATTTTCATATAAGTATGTAAAATTTTGATTATTCAGTATTTGTCGTTTTGTAGAGTAGTATAGTCATTCAGGGATAACATTCACAAGTTTTTAGTATCTTTGGGCATTTAGCCAAGAGGTCATAAGTCCATTTCTGCTGTAGTTGATAAACAATTGTTTTGGTCGTCATGTATATTTTACTTGCTCTATTGGGGTTAGTTGGCATAGGGACTCGGGGGCTAGTTGACATAAGCTGGCTGGGTATGCCAACTAACCCCGCAACAACGTATAAGTAAACATAAGTTGACATAAGTAAGCCAACATTCATAGCGACCTAATTTTAGTTAGATAGAGGTTACTTCATTGTAATAAATAATTATTATTTTTATCTATACATATATAAATGCGGAATTTTTTCTCAGTCATAACTCAATAACGGCTGGACAGATATTAACTTTTACTTTAGATACTTTTACGTAGGTTTGCCAAACTCAGAGTTTAAAAAAAAGGGCATAATTAAAGAATATACAAATTTCAGCTAGATTTCGAGCAAACTGTTATCTAGTTATTATTATTATGTAATAAATTGTTACTGTAAGCTTACTTTTTCTGCCTTACCTATCTATGATAATGTATATATTTTTTGTTCAGATTATGAGGACCTACGAACGAAAAACTGAGAGGGCTACAGTGACAGCAGATCATAGAAAGAGAGCTGTTGAGGCACACTTAGAAAAAATAAGTTCGAGAGAAGTAGCGGATGAATTTAAGATCTCTGTTAGAAGTCTCACCCGGTATTGTAAGATCGCAAAAGGAAAAATGAGTTCTACCCAAGGGGTAACAGAGGGCATTGGAGGATATGGGATAGTGTGGCAGGTGTTCAATCCTGAGAAAAGAATTTGCTTTGAGTGAATACCTTGTGAAGGCAAGTGACATATATACTTCCGCCTAAGCCCAAAAGAGGCAAGAAAGTTGGCATATCAATATGCAGTTGCTAATGACATTGCACATGTTGGACTCAAAAGAATCAGCAGGTGTTGACTGGTTTTCTTTTTTCCTAAAACGTCAACCACAGCTTTAAATACGCACCCCCGAGACAACGAGTTTGTCTCGAACGTCCAGTTTCAACCCACATAATGTTCAAAGATTTTTCAACCTCCCACAATCAATAATGAACCAACATTCATTTATCGCCCAGGACATATGGAATGTTCAATTTTAAGCAGATCAACATTTATTCTAATTACACCGTACATAAAGACGAGTAAAAGCGCTTGCCTCACATCTTATGCCAACTTACCCCACTACCTATGCCAACTAGCCCCGATACCGGGATAGGTTGGCATAGTTTGACTGGACAAAGGAAAACATTTTTCTCAGAAAGTGGCAACAATATATTTAATCAATTGCATGTGTGATTTGTAGCCAAAATGTTCACCTACATTACCCACTTTTTGCATTTCAAATATCTTCAAACCAAAAAATTAGAAAAATTTTAAAGTGCCAAACTATGCCAACTAACCCCGGTCTCCCCTACTGGAAACTCGTGTATCAAATTTGAAGTCAGAATGGTTTTTTTTTCAGCAATTCCTTGAAAACAAGTTCTAAGGCAGCTAATCTTTGCACATGGGAGATTTTCTAAAACATCTTATGATGACGTCCAACAGGTACCTGGACCTTGTGCACAAAATTTGAAAGTTCGATCTGCAGAACATATTGACAGGCGGAACATTATTTAATATTCACTTTTTTAGACTAAAAAACTTCAAAACGTGCAGAAAACACAATATCCCCATTTCGAATTTTCGTCTAAATCACAATACTTGTGTTACCTTATAGGTATGTGTAACATAATAAATACTCTAATGATATTTCCCTGAACTATCCGATCTAAACTTTAGCCAATTAATCGGCGTGTAGGATACTAGTTTTGATATCGAAAATGTCACTTTTAAGAATCAATGTAGAATAATTTCTTTGCGGTTAAAACTTTACAATCCGCCATCAAAACAACATTTTTGATTCAATAAGAAAGACATCTGGATCAGGTTCTAGCGCTTGATTTATATCAAAAGATTTAGAAGCGGTAATAATACGTTGTGTATATGCTCCATTCTGTATTCAGAGGATAATACGCTGCTCAAAACACTCAAGGGGAATATTTTGTCAGACTTTCAGTCCCTTCTTTTACTTTTTTGTTTTGAAACTTTAAGATTTGTAAAACAGATTCATTTCATAGTAAAATAGATTCACTCATAAATTCATTTATTCCAGAGTGAATTGATAAACAACAGGAGAAAATCTTAATATCCCCCCAAAAAACTTCGTAAAAGTAAACAAACGCCAATCTAAAAAAAAAAAACTATTTTATCAAAAAGCAAGTTCATTATGAAAGTTGTGGCTAAAAAAGCCGTGATATAAAATGAATGCCAATCTCTTGTTTAAAACTTCCTGGTCATAATAAGTAGTATAATTTAAGTTTTGCTGCCATAAAAAATTGCACTGTTTGAGGTTGGTGCCCATCTTAACCACCCTCCATAACTTTATATAAATGTATTGAGATCATACATTCGTTAAAGTTTTTTTTTAAGTGTCCTTCGTTATTCTGATTTAGTAATTCAAGTTCATTTGCGAGATTTAAATTTTTAGGGGGATTAAGTTGTGCACCAACCTCAAACAGTGCAATATTTTTATGGCAGCAAAACTTAAATTACACTACTTATTATGACCAGGAAGTTTTAAACAAGAGATTGGCATTCATTTTATATCACGGCTTTTTTAGCCACAACTTTCATAATGAACTTGCTTTTTGATAAAATAGTTTTTTTTTTTTTAGATTGGCGTTTGTTTACTTTTACGAAGTTTTTTGGGGGGATATCAGTAGTTTTTTTTTTAAATAACAAAAGATACAGACACAATACGACTACAAAATTGACGACATGATTTCAATGTTTATAATAAAGAGTTATATAACTTCTGAGAACCAAAGAAATTATTTATTTCTTACTTACATTATTTCTTACTCTTCATAGAAAAAGCAAAGTGTTTAAAAAGTTTGAGCTAATATGAACTGAATCTGACAACCAAATATGACTGTTTACATTTATGGATCAAGATCAACCATTTCATTATCGCTGTTGATATATATTTTTTAAATAAACGCCCAAACTTTTAAATGAAGCGTTCCGTTAATTAGAATTCAAAGGTTTTTCAGTCTGCTGATTCTATTTGATAAATCATTTATTTTAGAAACTGTAATATCGGCTTGTTCGTTGTGTTTTTGAACTCTGACGCTCTTTGATGAAAATATAGCAGACCTCGGTTGGAGCAGTCTCGGGAGGTAATACGGCCGCTAAGATGGCTAGTTAATCGCGCAACCGTACCACCAAAGATAATATCGATTTTAATTAATTAAAAATAGAAAAAAATGTTTTTGAAACTTCAAACCCACGAAAGGGCCTGAATTGGGACATTCTCAATCGTTTAGTAGAAACAGCTTAAGGAAAGAAATCTCCCCTATCACATCTGTAACTGAAAAATAGGAACAGTTTTAATAACCGAATCTTCATTATCGCAACGTTCCCGTTTGTTATTTTCAGGAAAAGTTTCTAGATGACGTTTTATTCTAGATGTATTGTTTTCGACACATTTCGAGATTACATCGCAGCTGTTATTTTTAGTGTACCACATCCGTCTTTTATGCCTAGTTTTTTTCACTTTTGTCGGCATATTTAATTTCAATTTACTTTTATTAAACTAAAAAAATATCCAGCCTATTCAAGAAAAAACAATAACCAAATACAATTCTTAGATTACGGTTATGTATTATAATACAAACATTTAGTAACAGATCATGTTAAAAAATGTAACTTTAATAATTAAATATTACTTTGGCATAATAAAATATTCCTCAATAAATTTTAGAAACAAATATCATTTCTTTTCATAAAAAAATAAGCAAAGATTACTTTGGCATAATTAATCATTCCTCAATAATTTTAGGGATAAAATATATTTTTTACTTTTTATGAAGAAAAAAACCAACAAAACTATTTTTTAATGGTTTTGGTAATTGAATATGGCAACCAAATTGGCAAATATGACTGTTTGTTTACAGTTCTGGATTGATTCATCCACTCGAGTTATTCATTAGTTTTTTTTAAATAAAAACACCAAAAAGTTGAAATGAAGAGTTTCCGTTTATTAATTAGATTTTTTTTAAAAATCTGTCTATTCAGATATTAGATTAATCAATTATTTTAGAAGCTGTAATAATAACTTAATAGTTAACAGCGCTGCTATGCGGCTCTTCGATGAAAATACAGTAAACCTTGGCTCGTTTTCGGAGGTACCTGGCCGCTAGGATGGCTTGTTTATCGCACATTCATACCGCCAAAGGTAATATAGATTTTAATTAATTAAAAACAGAACGAGTTCTTTTTGAAACTTCAAACCTATGAAAGGGGCTTAATTGGAGCATTCTGAATCTTTTAGTAAGAAGCGCTTCCAGATTAATGGTCTAGTAATGACTGTAGGTCACTTCAAAAATTAGGTCAAAATTTGACTAAAACTGCTCGAAAGATTTCATTTTCGAAAATTTCCATATTTTTTTCCTCCGCTGCTTTTGACTCTAGAATAACCAAATTTTTTTTATTGAAAGTAATCTACGAAACCTCTTTACTGTATTTTTTTTATTGTTCTACGAAGTTTAGTTTGCCTGGTAGAAAATAAAATCAATTTCGCTGTTAACATAGCGAAATGTTTTCTGTATATATACATAACTGCCGTTTAGCCCTTGGCGTCATTTTGAGATTGGCGGGCGGAACGACCGTTCCGTCTGATTAACTAAAATTGAAGGGGGAAAATTATTTTGAATCAAAACTTTCGAATAAATAATAACGATATATTTTTTCAAAACTTTAGTTGTTAAAAATCATAAAAAAATATTCTTGAACGTCTAAAAATGCAAACATGAAGAATTTAAGGTCAATTTAATATTTTCATTTAATTAAAACAATCTTAACTTAATTCTTCAAAGGACATGATTCTTCCATCGGATGATACAAAAAGGAAATATAAATTTATAGAAAAATGTATGGATAATATGATAAAACCTAATTACAATAAATGCGAGCTTAACTTAACTTAAAAATCGCAAGCTGATGATTTCAAATTTTATCATTTGTAGTGAAAGGGTTTAAGCATGAGCTCTTCTGATTGTTTTGAGCAGTGTAATATGCAGATGATAGCCTTAACATTTACTATGAATACTTTTGAATTTATAAATAATTTTGTTTTTGTCATTTTGACTTCTAGGATACGAAACAGTAACTATGAAAGTAGCAATATTAAATTCGATCAAATGTCGAATCGTCCTATTCTGAAAAACTGAATTCCAATGGCTATCGAAGAATGTCTATACCGCGATATCTGAAAAAAAAAGTCTTAGAATTCTATAAATGCTTTCGACTTTTCTTTGGTACGAATGAATGAAAATAAATATATTACTCTTTTATATAATCCTTAATATATTTTTTTGAAGTCATCTTTGAATTTAAAAGTAAAGTCTGGACAAAGGTCACTCTTCTTTAAATTCTAACAATAAAGATTGAGATTTTTTGCTTTATATTGAAAAGATAAAAATTTTGTATTGAATTTTACTAGCCTAAAAATTGCTACTTAGCAATGTTACATAGAAATAGTTTTGTAGTATTACGTGTATACTTTCTCTTCGACACTTCAGAGTACCAGACCTTCTACAATCATTTTAGTAATTTTCGACACAAAATTCTCTCTGTGTCTGTCTTACTTGAAGAGTATTGGGGAAAAACCGATTGATTTTGCAGAGAAGTTTCCTTAGCAGGCCACTTTGGCGATGATAGCGAGTGTTTGCCTAAACTTGTGTAAGGAAATCAGTTCCTACCACAGAGAAGTAATAGAGTAAGTAATAGAGTGGCAGATAACGTGACCTCCAATGCTAACGACGGGACGCGAAAAGAGCTCCCAGAAGAGCCCCAATGAAACCAGTGTTGTAGGTCGCGTGATCTTAAACTTTAATACCTTAACTACTATCTATGTGGTACCTAGCTACCAAGATTCAGGCGATTGACGATCCCGACGATTGGACCAAGCGAAGAAGAAAGAGAGAAACCGGTTTTCTGCCGCCAATGTCTGCCAAGCAGACAATTTAGCGATTAATTTATTAGGCGTCCGCCTAATAAATTAATCGGTTCTTCCCCTGTACTTTTCACTTGACAAAGGCTTGTAAGCGGGTCTCTGGTCAAGCACACAAGCCGGAATATATATGTACCTACCCTACCCAACCCTCAAAGTATTCTTCAAAGTCGTGAGATTGAAGGCAGGTAGTAACCAGAAGAGACAACGATTATCGTTCTTTTTTCAACTCACTGGAAAGGGTGACAGTAAGCACAAATGCCCGATACTATACAGGGTGGTTATAAAATAACGCTCGCTATTCGGAGTGGTCTGTAGCTTGAATGAATAATCCAAATGCATCAAAAATTGAGACACTTACTAATAAAGAAGGGGGAAAAGAATGGAATCATAAAAGAGATAGAATCCTAAAAAATAATTAAAAAAAGAATAATCATAAAAAAAAGCTCGTCTGTTGACCAGGGTTCTAAATTACGAGGCGTGGTCAATTATGGCCAATTACGGCCAACACAGCTAATTACTTCTCGTTATTTAGAACCCTGGTCAAGAGACAAGTTTCCTTTTTTCGAAAAAGAATGGAATCATAAAAAAGAAAATCGTATCTTGAGCAAGTTCTAAATTACGAGGCATAGCCAATTATGGCTAATTACTGCCAACACATCCAATTACGCCTCGTAATTTAGAACCCTGGTCAAGTGAAGAGTTTGTTTTTTATGATTACATTCTTTTCCCCCCTTCTTGATTAGTAAGTGTATCAAAGTTTTTTTGCATTTGGATTATTCATTAAAGCTACAGACCACTCCGAATATAGCGAGCGTTATTTTATAACCACTTTGTACTTCATGAGTAATTTCTTTTAAGTAGACGGTTGGAATTGGTTTAGCATGCAAACGTTAAAGGTTCAATACCTTGTTGGCAGATACCTCTTCAAACCTAGAAAAAGTCAGATCGCGCAAACACATTTCAAAACGAAAATGAAAAGTTTTCTCTTTGTATTCAAGGAAAGAAAATTCTTTTCTTGGACTCTTTCCAGTATTCCACTTTCACTCTAATAACTTATTTAAGAAATATTTCGGTGTTTTCAATTTTTATTGCTTGTGCATTTTTTACTTGCCTCTCTATTCCGGTTATTTATATTATGGTGTTTTATACTCCCTCACATGAAAAGCAACACGGCCATTTGTCAAACATCTAACCAGGTCGGCCAAGCCGAGTTGAGTTATTTATTAACTGCTTCACAACAAAAATGTTTTGAAAAAGTAAAAAAAAACATGAATTACGGGCGGGAAAATTTCTCATAGAAAAGATGATTGATGTAGCGAAGTTTATTCCAGACAACTTTTTTATGGATTAAAAGTTGTTATTTTGTTGTTCTATTCTTTTATAGGGAAAGTTGTGAGTAGAATATAGTCAGTTTCTTTAAAAGTTTACTCAAAGTCGTAAATTTATAATACAGATTTTTTATTTGTTTACTAACAGATGTTTTAGAACTGATAGAAGAAAACAGATGGCGTATATTTTCAACAAATAATGATGTAGAAAGAAGTAGTTATTTTTTGAGGTAGAGTTTTAAATTGTGTTAAAGGTAAACATACATGAAATTTATATTTAATGCTTCTTTGAGTGCCACACACAAATTTTAGTGAAGTAACATTCATTATAAGGGGCAGATGGAGAGGATTTCAATTGGCTTGTTTCAGGTGACGTAATTCCTTCCAGATTTCATTCCTGCATTTCATTAAACTAGTGTTTCTGTTGGTTTTTTGTTCCAATTTGAAATTGCTCTTGAATTGCTCTTGATTTGAATATGCTCTTTACAAAAATGAATTTCTCATCGGAGATGAATATTTGATTAATTCTGTGAGAAAAAAACAAGTATACCGATGTTAAAAATACCACCATATCATTCAACTCCATTTTAAATTTAAAAATAAAAATTATAATGTTAAAGAATAAAAAAAAATACTAACACTTTATTTATAGCGTGCTAAAATTTACGAAGATTTTATATTTAAATCTTGAAGAGTAGCGAAGTTTTGGTTTCCTTATTAAAGATAGCATGAAAAAATCTCGTTACATTAACCGCAATTAAATTGTAGAATAAAGATGCAAAATACTTTCAAAAATCATATTCAATGTATAAAACCTATAAAATGTTAAATTTAAAATTTTACTAGGTATAATTTCGGCATTTCTTTTTACATGATTTGTCCCTACTATTATAATGTACTGTATTTACTGCAGTAGAACTTCATACAAGGAAAAACAACCTTTACAGAACTCTATGTTGTGTTACGTCACCGGTAGTTTCTCCTATAACAGTTCTTCAAAAATAATTTTTAAAATAATTATTTGGTTGATATTTGGTTGAATAATTTTTAATCCAACCACCTCCCAGTCTACAGTTGAAGCTTTGAAATATAAATAAAAAATTTGATGTTATGAATTTATAGAATCTGTTAACTTGATCTTTCTTATAAAAATAAGCAGCCGCAAACATATAATTTTTTTCACTCAATTTATTGTTTATTTCAATTATCCTCAAAACAGCAATATTTTAGTAACCATCTCGAAAAGTCCCAATTTAAAGTCATTTTATCTCCTACCTACAAGTTAGTTGTCTTATTAGAAAGACCCCATTGGTACATTTGATGGCTGTGGCATTTACATTATGCCCCGCCAATGCACTTAAAAACAGAATTAAAATACGAGGCTTGAATTAGGAAATCGGAAATTCAAAAATGTTTTAGTTACTACACTTTCCTAATCCTAGGAGATTATTTGAATTTCTCCTTCACCTCAAATTTGGTTTAATCTTCAAGTACTAAAGAACTGGATTTTTTCAATGCCAACTATGATCGTTAAACTGAAGTATTTTTTCTGTGCTCGAATAATCCCTTTAATTTGGAAATTATCTAAGCAACAGAATAACTAGTATTTTTTACCCTCCTTTTTCCAATCAAAGTAGGTGAGTTATAGGTACGTTGGTACAAGTGTTTTCCGGTATGTGTGATGAATCAAAGACCCCGCTTATAAACCTTCGTCAAGTGAGACAGACACAGGCAGAGTTTTTATTGACAAACAGGGAGAAAGTACACCTAGAGCGAAGGCGGGAATCAAGCTGCACCCAGTACAGTGGGCAGACTGTTAGCGTAATGGGCCATGATCAAACCCACTAGGCCACCCAGGCCCGTTCCCAGCAATATGTTATCCCTTCCCTAACCCAACACCTACTTTCTAGATAACATATTTTGCCTATAGTATCTGGTATGCTTTTTTCTCAATTTAACCCTTTCTGTCCCAGTGATGCCATTTGGCATCATCACTTTCAATATTTTTTCCAAATGTTTATGCCCCGTTACGACATCGAAATACACATCATTCGATTCTTCACACTTTGTTCTATTAGACAATATTTTACATTAATCTCAATAGAAGTCAGAGCTACTATTTTTTTTATTTAGAAAATATAAGCTAAAAAGCGGTTCACCTGATTTTTGAAAAGTTCAATTCAGTTCCACATATTTAAAACACAATTTAAACTAATTCGGTTAAAATAATTACTAATTTTTTTTAATAATATGGTCAGATACCTTAACATATTTCTCGAACTGGTTTTAGGTAATACATATATATTTATTTTGTTGTATTCCACAGTAAAAAATGTTGGCATTATTTCAAAAACCATATAAAAAATTAAAATGAATTTTTCTTCTGGAACTTTTGTTTCACCTAAAATAAGCTTATTTTGTGAAGGAGATCAAGTGAAGTGGATTTGTGAAGGTATCAGATGTTTCTGTAGTGTAGTAAATTTTTGGGAGGGTTAAATTGTGTATTATTCTGATGAAGGAGGACCTTTTCCCTTGCGAAACATGTCAATTATTTCATAATAAATTTATTTATGTCAAGAAACAGCGTTATTTTTCTCATGTATTGTGTTGTGGATATTCTCTGTATAGTAGACTTAGTCGTCTAAAGCGTTTATAGTCGAAGTCGTCTATAAACGCTTTATAAACACATTTCTATCTAATGCAACATTTTTAGCAATAATCAAATACGTCGTTTTAGTTGTTTTATCTATAAACTTAAGAAAGCATAGAAATGTTTTCCTAGCACAATAGTAGTTTGTGAATGCATAAAATTATTACGGAACTGTTTGTCATTTTTATGCCCTTCTAAAATAAAAAAGGACTTCTTTATTTTCAAAAGTTTTAATTCAGAAAATACATTTGCTAAAAATCAAGTTAGTTGCATCTTTTAAAAGCGAAAAAATTTTTTTTTTAAATAAATTTTACTTTTATAACCGATAAAAATCCTAACTCCCGCTGAGAAAACAAGAGATATTAAAAGAACAGCTTCATTAACAACACACCTGTCAAGAAGAAAATTTATGATCCATTTCGACTCCATAAATCGTCTAAAAACAAATTAAGCTCAGAGAGACTGTTAAAAGAATGTTTTCACAGAAAACATTGTTGAACATCGATTTCCCGCTATTTCCCTATTTTCGAAATATAAATCATAAAGATGATACATAATTTACAACGGTGTCTTACAAAGGGTTTACTCGATAAATAGGTTAAAGAAAAGGTTAGAATATTAATGGGAGGCTTGGCGAGGGAAAGAATTTAAGCCAAGCTTGGCGAAAGGAAAAATTTTTAGCCGTCCTAAAGTCGCCAAATATAGGGGTAGGGGTTGGTACATATATATTAGGCTTGTGTGCTTGATCATAAACCCGCTTATATAAGCCTTCGTTAATCAAGACAGACACAGAAAGAGTTTTTACTGTTACAGATAATGGAAAATACACCCGGGGTGAAGGCGGGAAACGAACCCGCACCCGTATCAGCGCGCAGACTGCTGGCGTAATGGTCCAAACCACTCGGCCTTCCGGGGGCCCCTCCAAATATATATGATAGTATAACTCATATATTTGTACTTTTATACGTATGCTAGATTATCTACGAGCTTCAACTAGTAGTTTTGGTTGGTTGACGGTGAAATTCTTACACCGTTAAAGGCAATTTAGTGCTAATATGCATTCCTCCTTTTAGTTCCGGACAATATAAATTGATGTTACAGAATTTACAAAAGTTTACTCGATAAATGGGTTAAAAAGAAGGTCAAAATAAACTGGGGATGCTTGGAGAGAAAAATAACTAGTTTCAATGATAATTCAATGTTAAATACGATTACAGATAGTAGATTCATGTCCGTCCGGACGCACTGACAGTTGGACAAAAAGAATGAAAGTCGGGTCTCTGAGGTCATACCGTTCTAACAAAAAAAGAATTTTTAAGATCTGATTAATCAAACCGATTTTGTAAAGAGGAGTTGGGGCAAGTGGGCCACCCCTGGCCCACTTACCCCGCCATTATGGTGGCGCACTTATCCCAAACGCGGGGCAAATTGGCAACCCTAATTTTCTTTTAACCTTATCAACATCACAAGTAAATGACACTACAAAAAGATACTATGTTTTATACACTTTCAAAATATATAACATTTTGTTTTGTATCATGAACCATTTGGAAATAAAAAAAATAGTATGATGGCGTGAATTACGAAAAGATGCAATTTTAAAATTTTCGTAAAAAGGCTTGTACCTTGTTACATACTTAAATGAATATGATGCCATAATGTTTCATGCACCTATTGGGGTAAATACGTAAAAAATTGTAACAGATTTTTTTTACGTCCATAATTCGTGAAATGCCAGGGGCCCACTTGCGGCCAGACAGACGGACATCGACAGCATGTCAATACCTACTTTTCAATTTTTAAAAAAATCTTTCGAATTAAAAAAAAGAAAGGAGAGTAGGCTGAAAGTATTGCATTTTACAATTATAACAACATATATGCAAAGTTCTTTTTTAACTTGATGAAATTTAAAATAAAACCTATACAAAAAACTTAGGACAACTTTAAAAAAAAAAACGAAATATTACAGTTTTAAATTTAGTTTTAAAACTGTTAACTCCCATACCAATAATTTCCCGGAATATTGTTAAGGGCATTTATTTCATTTAAGTAGTTTGCCATTAATTCATTATTATACCTTTTCCATTTAAATGTTTAATTAAACGTTTCTAAAAGACAGCTTAGTCTTTTGTCTTATAATAAATGTTATTTAATTACATCGACAAATATTATCCAAATTTGTTTCAAAATAACATTGCATTCAATACAATGTTTGAATAGCATAGCATTTGGCTTAACTTAATTTTATCACTATCCAAATTTTCTGGCGTATTTTAGTCTATTTAGTTTTCTAAAAATTCCCAAGTGATGATAATAAATTATGTTTAAGTAGTTACTTATCTGTTAAACAAGAGTCTAAAGTGTAAATACGGATCTGGGCATACTTTATAAATTTTTAAGTGTTATATAACTTTAAATCACTTAATATAGTGAATAAACCAAATTGAGAAACTGAATAGATTTTTATCGTCTCATATATTTGATTGGAATATATGTAAAATACTTATAGATGTTTAACTTTGCAAAATATGAACTCTTTATCATCATAAAAGGATATTACTTCTAATTGATCACAAATTCGAATAAAAATGTAAAATTTTAAGTGTTAGATGCATATTAATAGGAGCATACATACATAATAACTCTTCTGCAAAATTAAGGCTACCTATGATTTTTTAAAAGTAAAGTTGCTTCTCACCAATTGATGTGAGGATAATGTAGATAAAAAAAAAGTATGTGTCTATACGTACCTCACATTTACATTATCATTTGGGTTGATAAATGGTTTTCTTTATAAATAATATTGATTGTACTTGTTCTAAGTATTATTTTTTTTGTAATAATTATAAATTTCTTGTATGAAATGAAGTCAAGAAATAACTAAAATAGATCACTTTCCTGTTTCTTTAAAGTCTCAAAGTTTCTTATTGAGTTTATTATAGTTTCTATCTGACGAATAGACAGGTGAACAAAAAGATATCACAGATAGGTCTCTGATGTCACATCTTTTAAACAAAATATAACGTTTTCAGTCATTCAATACGGATTAAAGAAAGAATTGGACAGACAGACATACGGAAACTTTTCTACTATGCCAACTTTCTTAATTTAAATACTTTAATTAGTTGGAATTTTAAAATAAAACTGAAGTTGGCTGAATATATTAGTATTCATTTTCGTAAAGCTTCGATTCTAAATATGATGTCCTCCCATTTCAGCTTACATAAACTATAACCCTCGCTTCTATTAATATTTAAAAACAGAAAAAAAATAATTTAGGTGGGTCAGAACGAAATTGAAGATCGGTTTGGACAGAAATATTGAAATTTCTAAAATGTCAACTACCTCATTAATTTTTTTTTAATTAGTAGGAATCATGGAAACGAAAGTTGGCTGAAAATATTAGCATCTATTTTCGTAAAGCCACCGCTTTTAAATATGAAGTCCTCACATTTCAGCTCACATAAACTATAACCCTCACTTCTATCGAAATTTCAAATATAAAAAACACCATTTCTGTATTATGAAGCAGAACTTCTCGGCATTCCATCAAAGCGGTATTCGAAGAAATCTTTTCTGGAGCACTTTTCTGAAAAGGTGTTCCACTCAAATGCGTTCTTTATGCTAACGAGAGTTTATAAATGGACCCCATAAGTCAGCCACTGACGAAGAAAGCGATAAATCCAGATCAAAAGGAGAGAAATAGCGAAGGCTTTTTAAAAAAGCGCAGTTGCTGGTTGGGGTCGTTCTCTTTACATTTATTCCCATCAGGATGGTTCTTGACGCAGAAACTTTTCTATAACCTCTTGCGACCAGGATGGCGTCCCCATTTGGGGAAATTTTTTAAAACCTCTCCACAAACAATTAACATATTAATCAGTTCTGAAATCGACCTGGTCCGATAGAAGAAGATCCAAATATCAGTTTTCAGACTTTGATTGCAGGTATCAGTCATTTATTTCTATAAAAATGAAGTTGAACCTGGATCAATACGATATTAGAGTTCTTAAAAAATTATTAAATTTTTTTCAAACTTTTCAAAAATTTCGTTTAATAATTAGTTTTAAAGGCATTTTGCATTAAAAGCAATGTTAAAATAATATGTTAGCTACAAATAAGTGAAAAAGTCTTTTTTGTTTCATTTACAGCACAAAAAATGTGTATTTTTATAGTTTAAGGCGTGTCCCTAGTAATTATTAGACATAATTTTGTTTCAATTTCTTCGAAAAACTTACTTTTAGCATATATTTGTATGAAAATTTTGTTTGAATTAAGAAATACGTGTAGGATTTCGCTCGGGTCTTAAGAGGTTAAGTGTCTGATAATGTCGATTTCTGTTAAAATTTTAACTGCTACTTCCAAAATTCGTGTGGATTTTTCAAGAGTTCAATAGATACAATGAAAGATTGATATTTAAAAATTATATTTTTGTGTAACACTTAAGAGAAATTGAACTGAATTATTTCTTTAATTAAATTTGTTTTTTGTGACTATTTAATTCCAGTTGTTTGAAACATTTAGTAAGAAACAAGTTTTCCAAAACACCGTTTAGTATTGGATTAGATATTTTCAAAAGGTTACTACTCGTTACTTGACTGCAGTTCTAAATTGGGCAGATTACCATTTACTCGAGCAAAATTATAGATGTGTCTTCAATTTGTAACTTTATTTAGGATGTATCTATCGGTATTTTATGACAAAAAGTCCTGACTGACTTACTGATTCGCGTATCACTGTCCAGCCAAAACTATTCGAGATACAGATTCCAAATTTTAAGATCTTATTCCTTTTGTACTGGAGATGTCATTTAAGAAGCCATTTTATTTAAAGTTGGAACCATTTAGGGTCTATTAGTATTAAACGCGAGCTGAATTCTCCATAGGGATGTCATTGTTGCAAACTTGGGAAACAGAGCAATTTTTAATTTGAAAGAAATTTCAGCGCGAGCAAAAATTAAGTATAACAAATACGAAATATTTATTTATGCAACAAGTGTGAAAAGTATCACTTTTTAAAACTAGTGGATTTTATTTCACGAGCGAGGTACGAGCGAGTGAAATAAAGACACGTGTTTTAAAAAGTTTACTTTTCGCACGTGTTGCATACACTATTTTTTATAATTGCGTGAAAAAAATCAAATCTCATTGGTTCAAAAATAATTCACGTGCTAATTAGACTAAAATGAGTTTGGAGCTTCCAGGAGAGATGTCAAAGAAAACAACCAATGAACTCGCAGTTCGGAGCGCGTGACGCTATAAAAAACCAATAAGCGTGTTTCAACATTTTGTCAAAGAAAGCAACCAATGGACTCGCAGTTCGAAGGGCGTGACTTAAGAAATATTCCCATCGCGAGAAAAAAAATTCTCTGATTTAAAAATAATTCACGCGCATAATATTTTTAAATACAGCAGATCGATAAATCTTTGGATTTTTTGAGTATCATCAAATCGAAATTTTACTTGAAATGTTGGCATCTTATAAAAAGAGTGCGACAGTCTTTTTTTCACTGCTTTTGGGTAAAAAAAAGTACTTTTTTTCCACTGTTTCAAAAAGTCTAGCTTTGTGCACGTGTCTGATATTGAAATTATAATGTAAAAGTCGGCTTATTCACGCAATTATAAAAAAACTGTTTAATATGCAAGAATGAACTTTTTAATTAAGTTTTATTAAAGCAACCTCTCGTTAGAGGTGCACGAGCAAGATAAAATAACCTCCTTTCTATGTCAATCCGATAAAATTTGGATTTTGTGACATTAAGTCGAAATCCTGAGGTGAATTTACAACATTTGCAAATAGTGATCTTTATCCATCATTGAATAGAAACAGGTAAAAAGTAACCTCAAAATACTAATTTTTCACCTTCATTCAATCCCTTTCAACTTTTAAAAAATAGCCGAAAAATCGATTAAATAACATCCATCTTTAAAAAATCGAATATCACAAGCGTGACAAAAAAAAAAGTTCTATTCACATTTTCCTTCCACCTTTTCTAGAACATTCCTTCATCGTTTGGCCCCAAGCACTCTCGATGCCAAACCACAGCAACTAAATAACGCATGAAAATTGCAGGAAATGAATATTCATTCAGAATTAGGGGGGAAGAGGAGTGATTTCTCATATGAAAAGGCTGCTAAAAGATAAATGTTTCATTAGAGAGAAATTTAATTAAAGATCGGAATAGACCGACTTAGTAATGAGAGATTCTTATTGGTTGGTGCCGTTCAAACAATTAAGGAAGCTGTGACGTAACGTGTATGTGAAAGGAATTGCATTTGATTGCCTGAGATGGTACTCAATTTCGAATAGTTTGGGCTTGCTCGAATGCGAATCTTACTATCGCGTCCAATTGAATTTACCGGTTTTTAATGACTTTTACAGATGAGAGGTTAGGTTAGGTTTGAATTATCGTCGCACTAGACTTACACGAGGGCTATTGGCGACGGGCGTCTTATTTTAGAAAAACAGTCAAGTGACAAGCCGACACCTGAATAGGCACACAACGCAACCACTGAGGGCGACATCGTACGCAGCGTTAGAACTCTAAAGGATATTTAACGTGCACTCCCTTACACAAGATATTATTCGTCGGGCTTTTTTGGCTGCACTGGCCGTTTATAGGTCGGCAGTTATTTTGGCAATGCCCAGACCCGATTAAGGATGAGAGGAAACAACGTTTATTGTTGACACAAATAGTTTATCCAGTAGAAATTAACATGTTTGGGTTGTAACTCAAGAGGCCCAACACATCTTAACCCTATCTTGCAAAATCAATGACACACATTGTAGGTTTGATGTTACTATATGGGTAGGGTAGAGTCACTCTATATTAACTTGTTCTAGCGCATACACAATACCTGACAAATCGTATAGTTTCGGGAAATTGGCGAAAGTTTCCCTTAACCGCTCTGGGCAATTTATTGCCCTCTTGGACCTATCTATCATACATTCACCCTATTAATAAGCTTCTACTGAATTCTGGTTGTAAAGGGTTATTGTAACTCAAAGATAGTCATGGTACAAGCTTAATCTTTTTTTCATCTGTTTGGTTGATTAATAATACATCTGTTTGGATGTTTTGGGCAATTACCATGATAATATCGTCACATGATTTAGCGGGAACTTATTGGATTAATCAAGTAAACGATTTGAAGCGTGGTGACCGGTGTTGTAGTAGATGAATAAATATTGGAATTTTCATAGGGTTTTACAAAACATTTAATCTAATTAACCACATCACTAAACTACATAAAAATTATAACAAGTGTATTCGTCTTGGTAATTCGTATGGTTTCAATGGAGACGCACTTGCAGTTTCATGGTTGCTATGGAGCCGTTATATGGTTTCTATGGAAACTTGCCGTTGTTGGCATTTTTTTGTGTTGTTAAATTCTAACCTAATTGCTGCTGTGTTCCTTAACTTGTTTTTAATAAAAAAAATGCTAAATAAACAATTTTTCTCATTCAAGTTGATTTCTATTTACTGGCTTCGACAACAAGTAAATATGGTACAGAACATCTCCGGTTCTTTTATTAAGAAAGTAAGAGCAAAAGGTGGTGTCTTGTTCGGTTCAAATCTCACTGTGAATGATTTTGTCCCGCCTTTATTGTGCATGGATTGGATAAAAGAATATATTAGAATTTATACTATTTGAGTGACAGAAAAATTTGAGTGACAGATCTTTAGTTTTAGTTCGTAATTATGCAGAATTCGGGTGCAAAGATACGTTACCGTGTGCAAAAGTTTCACTTCTCAAAATGGTGTTACGAAACAAAGAAAGTTAATAAAAATAAAATCAAATAAGATTACCTATAATCTTTTATCCATTAAATTTCAATATAAGTACCCAAATCAAAGCAAAGAAAGAGCTTTTACTTTTTAACTTCATGTAATTCAAAATTAAACTCCATACCATTAGTTTATATTAAACCTCAGAAAGCTAAACTCAAACTTCACAGAACACAAATAGTGGGATTGTGTTTAAGCTCTCTGCTAGCGTTATATAAATAGTAATTTAGTTGAGGGATAATTTTCGTCACTCGCGGAACTTTTTCGTCATTTTCGTTGACGCTTTTATTCGGTGAAAGGCTTCCCGTCGATTTGTTTTAGATGGATGTTGACACGGAGTTAGTCTCGGAAAGATTTATTTTCTAGTTTTTGGAAGTTTAGACCAGTAAACGAAAAAGAAATCCAATTTTTGTCTGTTGGTTCATACGATAGTTTTTTTAGAATAAAAAGTGACAGGTCATTCGACACGTACATAGAATTATCAAATTCAATAGTCTTTTTTGAAATATATTTTTAATAAATATTTATCTTTAATTTATTGCGTTAGGTTTTGTATTTTAGAAAAAAACATGAATCTCACTTTTTTTATATAAATAATTTTAATTTTTTGCTAAATAGATTTTTACATTGATTAAAAATTAGTCTGTTAACGATGCAGTATACCTTCCATTAGTAAAATGTGTATTAATACTAGATAAATTCACATTTTATTATAATTTTCATGTCATAAAAATATATCCCATCTTTAGATATCAACATCATATAAAATAGCTGCCAACCCTTCGGCGCAATGGTTAAGAGAGCTAGCCTTTGGTGCTCCTGGGTTCGAATTCCGATAAGGCATGGATGTTTGTGTTTGTCGAGTATATGCGGAGTACGTGCTCGTTAAATCTGCTGGGACAGAAAGTCCTGTGGGCGGTCAGTGCGCAGTTTAACTCCGGTACAGGTCCCTGGAGACTATTTCCCTCCCCTTCAGGGACATGTCTAAATTGTGGAGGTGGCGCGCTATAGATGGCAGCATCTGTGTGTGTGTTTGTTGTACTTGACGAAGGTTAATAAGTGGGTCTCTGAACTAGAACACAAGCCTGAAAATGTATGTCTACCAACCTGCCTACCATCAATAGCTAAAAAAGAAGAAATTACCCTTGGCAAGTACAAACAACAGATTGCACTATCATGTGTTAAATGTGTACTTCTTGTTATTATTTTGTTAGTAAAATCGAATTTTAGTTATTAAGATGTATGGTTAATTTATATTCAGTGTTTGGTATATTTTCTCCCTGTTGTAGTTTTTTTATTCAGTTCCCAGATCACCTATGAAACTTGTCAAAATAAATAAACAAATATCCAATAAGTATCTTCAATAACATTCAAAACAAATTAAAAGTTTTTTTTACAGTAAAATTAATTGAAAACTAAAATAAAAACTATTTCTGGCAACACTTTTGCTTCTTTTGCTTGCAGCAGAAAGGGACGTCTACCAGATCGACCAAGGCAGATGACCTGATGGCTTATCGAAAATGCCGACTCTTGAAGCTTTGATAAAACTTTTCTTTACGAACTTAATATATTGAATTATGTAAAAACAAACTGCTTATTTTTATTTAACTTTTGTAAACTTTACTTTAAAATGAAATAAGATTAAGATTAAGCTTGATAGATATTTGTTTAAAATTGCAATCAATTAAATCCTACAAGTGAATTAATCTTCAACAGCAGTTGTTGTGTCTTCTATCTGCGTAAGTTATCTCGAACTTAACAACCTTCTATCAAAAAATATCTCAAATACAATCACAATACCAACCAGGAACCTCAAATACAATGCCTTATTCCCCAAACAGAACTCATAACTATCTACAAACCAATGCCAGAGCTTACATGAATATCTACAAAGCAATATTCCACTCCCAAACCACATTGCACCATACATGGAAAACAGACCTATCTCCCATTGAATTAACATAACAGAAGTACCATATTTCCACATACACGAGTAATATTCCTCCTACCATGACTATCCTTGGGCACAAATCTATTAACGTACTGTATGTTAGTACATGTGATTATCCTGGACTGACCAGGACTAGCCATGACTCAAGACAAAGCGGCCTGGGACTATTACTGGAATATGAAGGGGCCGTAAGGATCTAATGTGCATAGTGAATGTGGTATTGGATGGTGCTTTATTTAGGGTATCGTTGGCCCAGTGGTGTAAGTCTATAGATTTGGGTTAAATGTTGTCCGTTTTTAAGGGCATCAGGTTGTGATGGTAAAATAATTTAGATGATCGTCAGAACATTGATATTGATCGCTGGTTAAACTTCTGGTGGTGGGGAAGGACTAATCCTCAGCCGCCCCGGTGGCACAATGTTAGGATGCTAGCCTTTGGCGCTTCTGGGGTCGGTCAGGCATGGATGTTTGTGACCGTCAATACATGTTGTTATTTGTCTATGTGTTTGTGTCGTCTCTTTCTTTGTGTGTCTCTTGTGCTTGTGTCATTTCTAGGGTTTAGTAAAATAGACTTAAAGTCTCAGTGCTTGGCGATTGTGCCCCCCCACCAAGAAAATCATAAGTCATAATCCTCATCTGGTCGAGTAGAACGAGACCAGATCCATGAGTTTAAAAGCTCCCAAAAATTCTAAAAGCAGGTGGGGGGTTTTCACAGCCTCTTCGCGTGACACATACACAGCGTGACCCAGGCATTGCAAAATGTGCTGGGAATAAAATGGAGCATTTTCGCACCTGGGGCATGATGGGTGTTTTCGCTCTTCGCCCTCAAAAGTCAAACACTTCAAGTGGCCAGTTGAAAGTCGAGGCAGTGTCGTCTGATGTACTCTGGAACCTTTAATGTTGTGGAAGCTCCATGATGTTTTTGTAGGTACTAGGCATGAGTAGGAGGGTCAGCCCAGGTTTTAGAAATAGGTTGGGTCAAACTTCTTCTAAACATTCAAGAAATGTACACACAAAGCCTGAAATATATTTTATAATCATAGTGATTCGAGTTTATTCTATGAATTATATCGAGATTGATTATTCAAATAACAAATTAATAACAGGCATGGTACAAAAAATATCTTGCTTCAAAAAGAGATGCAAGGAAAAATTATTTTTACAATGCAGTCGTCAAATTATAGAATGCTTTACCAGATTATAGTCAAAGACTGCAGAAGATTTTTAGGGGAGATCATAGTTAAAAATGACCAAAAAAATTGAATTTTTGAAACCAGTTTTTTTTTCTGATAGATGGAAGTCCGATCTATCGAATGAGACCAATTTTGTATCAATTGGTTAATTATTTCATAAAAAAATTAAAATTATAAAAATAAACGCATGTGTCACTTCCCCTTAGAATTACTAATTGTATGGTTGTATTATTTATTTATTGCATCATAATATATGACTTTTTTTGTGTTGATATTTGAAAACTATTCACTGACTCAATGTAAAAAAAAATCCTGCCGATTTACATGAAATTCGGTTAATAAGAAATGTTTTGGTGGTTATTTCGAGTTCGTGTTAACGGGACCGACTGTATTTGTTTTTCACGTTTTTCTCAAAACTATAATTTTCAACACATAGGTACACTTTACTCCAAATCTATTGAATATTTTTAAATATTTTTTGTGTGTTATAAAACTATTTTAGATCTATTTAAGTCAACTAATTTAGTCTTACAAATTTAAAAAAAATATTTTATTATTTTACACTTTTCTTCGTAGGAAATCAGAATTTTTATGAATGTAGAATATAATGTTTTTAAAATAAAATTTAAAAGTTATTTCAGGCAAAAAAATAGGTGACTTAAATAGATATAAAATGGTTTTATAACACACAAAAAATTATTAAGAAATATTTAATAGATTTGGAGAAAAGTGTACCGAAAAAATACTTGTATTTTTGAAAATTCGTAATTGTATGTTTCAGAAGATGTCTTTTTTTTTCAAATAAATAAATAAATAAATAAATAAATAAGGTTCTTGGTTGTAAATATAATAATGAAAGTACAATTTATAATTTGGTACAATTTGTTTTTTATTGTTCCATAATTTTTAAATGATTTAGAGCCTTTCGAAATCAATACTAAGATTTGCTAATTTTTGCTGTCGCTAACTATGATCCCCCTTAAAAAGAACCTAAAGAGTAAGCGATACTGAAACAAAATAATAATTTTTTGACCAACTTTTTTGGACATCCAGCCTTTTGTTGGTTGTTAATTTTTGTGCTTGAATTTGTATTAAGGCAGTGGGTAAATGGCAGTATTAAATCATCTTCTTAAAACGTTCTAAATAACTTTTAAAACTTTCATATTTTTACTGTACAAATACATATCTCATATAGAAAAATATAAACAAACAATTTTCGTATAAATTGAAAATAGTTAAACAAGGGAAAACATATACTTAAGAAGTTCAAATGTCTACAGAAGACCGATGAGCATACAATACGTTGGTCTTCCACCATAAAACGTGTGGTAATCGTGATGAGTAAATTTTGAGCACTATATGATATCAGCTTTATTAGTCCTTATGTCTAAAAATATCAAATTGTTTTTAAACAAGCTTACAATTTTCGAATTGAGGTACATAGAGAACACTCATAAGCTTATTTATTAATATTTTATTCTTTATCTAATGGGGATGCAAAATTGGCAGTCAAGCCTTTGTAGACTTGGATATTTCCCAGAACAGATGGATATTTTTTGTAGCACCTTCTAGGCGACACTCGCTACCAATTTTGACGCTCTGATTACAATGAATCTGAGCTCTCTGTGGATGTTATAAAGTATGCCGAGCTATGCCGAGAATGTGCTTATTTACGAATGAAACAACAATGTTGAGACCACCTTATAACATTCTGCCACCGTGTTTTGCCATTATGCAGGAACAAACATATACGGATAATTTTTTTTCTCTAATGGGTTTGCAATATTGGTAGTCTAGCCTTTGCAGACTCGGCATATTCCCCAGAACTGAGAGCCATTTTAATGTGGAACCCTCTAGGCAACTCTCGCCACCAATTTTAACGCTCAGATTACAATGAATCTGAGCATTTTGTTAAAGTGTGCCAAGATTTAATTTTTCCGCGAGAACTCGAGCCAAATGATAACTCAAGATATCTTTTACATCCTACATAATCATATGGCATGCATGCCCAAGATTTTCCCATTCAGAAATTCCGACGACTCAGCTGGGGATCGAACCCGCGATCTTGGGCTTATGAGGCACATACGAATATACGTCCGAACACTCAAAATTTGATTAACTCGATTGCCATTTATGACACGAGCGATACTCAAGAGCGAAATTCAATTTCAATCAACATCGATGGACTTGTGCCATTTTCGATGCCAGAGTTTGGATTGAGACCTAGCAAGCATTGGGAATCTGAGTCATGTCAACAGTTTACGTTGGTGATTGGAGTCTTGGGGTAAATCAAGCTTGGCTCGAAGGCAGCCGATAATACTAAGATATAGATTTAGTCTGTCTATATGGATATTAAATCCGGTAATAGGAAATGATCAACTGTTTTTATGTAGGCTTATGTGTTGCATATTGATAACAATACGATATGAACGTTATTCAATAATTCTTCATATACAAGTTTCTCTTTGTAAATTTTTTTGTTCAATCACCTAATATAAAATATAAGATGTTACTTTTGATTACCTCTTATGAAATATTAGGTACAGGGGTAAGGGTAGGTACGTTTATATATTCCGGCTTGTGTGCTTAATCAGAGACCCGCTTATAAAGCCGTCGTTAAGTAAGAAACACAAATATTTTTTAACTGTCACGGAGAAAGGAATATACACCCAGGGCGAAGCGTAATGGTCCAAACCACCCGATCTTCCGGGTCCCAAGTAGGTACAGAAAGGATTGTGATGGAATCGAAAATTCAAAATGGAGATTTTACGTTTTCTACCCGTTTTGGAGGATGCTGATTACAAAAAAAAATATATTTGAACATTGGTTTGTCTGTCATGCAGTCTTTCCTTCTGTCTGTCTGAAATCACTTTAAAGCTCAAACTACAGAGGCTATGGACTTCAAATTTGGCAAACGAGTTTTTAGTATCTGTCGGACAAGATTTTCATGAAAATCGCAAACGAATAGAGTCGCTGCTATAAAACTTTTTAGGTTTAAGAGCTGATGACATTATTTTATGTAGGCTATATAATTATATTTAAATGTATTGATCTATTGAATGGAAAATGAAAGTCCTGTAGTATTATATAAACACCTAGTTTCCAAATAAATAATAGTGATTTCAATTATTATCTTATTATAAAATTGAATGTAATTATTCTCTCAAAACAAATATATAATTAAACAAAAACTTTGAATTCAAAAGCTCTTTGAAAATCAAAAGATCAATGACTTTTAGGGAATTTTTGTAAATTAATGAGCTGTTCCTACATATTTAAAACAGAAAAATCCTCTTTCAATAGGATATTAAATAAATTACGCAGAGTAAAAATTGAATAAAATTTACTTTAAAATTTCGAATAAATCGATATTTTAGTCGTTTCGATAATTTTCAAACTCATAGCCCCTCATTTCAAAATTTTATTCCAAAATGAGCTATTTTCGAAATGATACGTATATCGTATATAACACAGCACCCATCACTGTATCTGATCCCCCCAATAAAATATATTATAACTATTCTCCAAATCGCTGCATTGGTGTGACAACATCGTAAGTGACATTTGTGATCAAATATATTTCAGGATGTATGATGTATTTGTTTCGGATGGATTAAAAAAGGAATTTGGAATAAACAAATTTTTGATAGAGATTTGTCTTAAATATTCAAAATTATTTGTTCTTTCTAAACCCACATAAATTGTAATTTTTTTCATTTACAAGCATATATCCTATCGGCCATTTTGTTAGCCAATTTTTGCCTCCATTAATTCAAAGAAGCTTTCTAAGGAGGTGGTGCTGTATTAGAATTAAGGTCTAAAGGCAACAGACAACTTTCCTCTTGCTATTTTAGTAGTCGGTCTATATTACTATGCGAACCTCGAAAATACTTCCTCATACCGTCGCTTGGTTTTTTAGGAAATGGAAGGAGAATCGCTTTTTCTAAACCAAACGCATTTGTGGTTCTGTTGTAAAGTTGATAATCCGAACAGTTCAAACCTAAGTAGAGAGGGGAAAAAAACCGAAATTGTGACGCTCACGCCGGTTCTAAGAAAACCACATGCGGAGATGGGAGAAGAAAATGCTTTCGAGGCTCACATTCTAGATAGACCTATTAAAGCACAATCAAAACAAATAGTCAGCTAACCATTTTACTTTTAAATGTTTCTACATAATTGCTAGACCAAATTAATAGATGTTATTTTTATATATTTGCTATATACTAGCTATTATGTCTTGTCATGATTCATGGTTTAAGTTGAGAACGATCTGCACTCGGGCCCATATTTGTGGTAAATTTAACTCGTTATATAAATATTTTCTTCAAATAGTATTAAAAGTCTAATTATTTCATAGTAATATTTTAATTGGCGTAAACAAACTTCCACAGACTCTTTTTTGAAAAAAAAAACATTAAAATTTTTTTGCCGTATTCCCAAATATTAATTTTTGAGATCTTAATGATCAGAATTGGCTTGTTTCAGAAAATGTATTCCTTCCACTTTTCGCTTCTGTGCTTCCTTTGATCGGTGTTCCGATTGGTTATATATATGTTCCTACAGTCACTTATTTCATCAATCGGGGCTAAATAAATGATTTATTTTCATTCATCCTTTCTATCCTAAAAACCTGAAATATGTCCATCTCTCACATCATAAAAGAAAAGTATTCACCAATGTTTTGAATTTCTGACCGATAAGGTTGAAATCAATCTGAAATGTTAGTTGGTTGGTACATGTATTTACGGCTCTTGTACGCTTGATAAAAAAAACGCTTATAAACCTTCGTCAAGACAGATACCGACAGAATTTTTACTAACACACACAGAGAGAGAAATTACGCTCAGGACAAAAGAGGGAATCTAACCCGCACTCGGTACAGTGCGCAGACTGTTAGCGTATGCGCAGCTATCTTAACCACTCAGCCACCCGAGCCCCTTAAAGGTGGAGATACATTGTCAGAAATTAGAGCTTTCTGGCTAATTTTGACGATTCTTTGATTCACACAAAAAGCCCTTGGTTTATCTTTTGGGTACTCGGAATTTTTTATTTAGATCTTTGGCTTAGGCGATATTTTTACCATTTAAAATCTGCAAACGCATTTAAAAAAAGGTCTTCAAATCAGAGTTCATAAGATTGTGCTGAAAAATGGCCCTTCATTTTATTGATTTTGGTTTCATTTTCAAGGGTAGAAATTTCGAAAGAACTCAGTTTCACTTAAGTTAGCATTCTACCGTTTCAAGGTGTTCATATGTTTCGATGTCAAAATATAAATGCAGCTGTGTATAACCTATTATTAATAAAAAAAAAACAAGACTGTTAACGAATTGGCAGATATCTTAATCACTAGGCAATCCAGACCCCGAAATGTCAGTTACAGCTTTGTTAAATATATTTATCTAAATGGGAAGTTCCACTAAATGCCTCAAAACCACTTTATCCACTCCTATGACTCGCATCCAGAACATTCGATCCCTTTCAGAATCGTTTTCCCAGAGGGTCCGCCAAGCCCCACTTTTGGAAAATATGTCTTCTACCCGCTCTTTGCGGCTCTAATCAAAGCAAACGGCCCCAATTTAATTTTCGGGGCCCACAGGGAAACCCATCTGAGAAGCTGAAGTCGAGTTGAGATGTGCGCCTCCTCCCGAGACCAATAACTGTTGATTATCTCGGGGAGTTATTTGGTGGCTGGAACCTGGCAACAAAACTGCATTTCGAGAAATTAGCCAACAGCGGGCGGAATTTTTCCATCACGGAATCACGGCGGCCAATCAGCGGAGAGATTTCTTTATATACGGAATCCCGGTAGCCAATCAGTGGGAGAGATTCTTTGTGGTTTTGTGGCACTGATTGTTTGTTTTGAAATTCCGATCGTGTGCTTTTGTTCTTCTTATGGGATGCTAGGGTTGGTTGGAATGGGAAAGGGTTATTACGTCACGGAGGAGTTGATTTCCGTTCTATGATTGGGTTACGATGGTGTTGCCACGTGGTCGTAAACTAATTGCAAGAGAGTAATAATGGGACTTCATGTTCTGCTTGTTTTTGTGAACTAAAGTAACACCACGACCAATGCACTAAATGCACTTAGAATACTGTCTGCTAGCAGTTTGAAATGTACCGAATAACTTACAAGACAACTTGTGTCACTGTAAAAAAAAATATGAATCCAATTTCGTTAGCATATTAGTAAACACATTTTTCTAATATTCATGTTAAATCAAAGGGATGCTGCATAGTTTTTTTTTTTTTTTTGCCAAGAGCAAGAATGATTCTCTGATAACAGTTAGATGTTTTGTATTATCATTTGTATGCTTTTTAAGAATGTTTAACTTTTCATTAATTTGAGTTTGAATACGTTGCTGTTTATAAATTCCTTGCTTATTCTAGATTTTTAAAATTTACCTAGGAAACAAATAGTATACCTCAAGTATCAATAGTCGTATTTATACCGATAACAAGAGTTAAATATCCATGAAGTTCATCAATATAAAAAAACCACCATTTTTTAATCACACTCAACGTACCAGATAACCTTATCAGTCGACGCTTTCCCTTGTTAATCCATTCCTCTTTTACCCAAAATCAATACCAGAAAAAAAATAGCTCCACAAAAAGAAAAAGGCGAAGAAACATGAACCTCTTAACGACTAAGAAGGGTTTGGGGATGAAAGCAGGCAAGAGCACGGATCAGCCGGATTACAATGCTATTCAGGTCACACTCTGGGCCAATATTGGCAGGACGTATGTCTTTAGGCTCAATTTACTACTGAGGAGCAGGGTTTATCCTATTTCCCTCGCCGCATTAGTAGTAGTTAATGCTGGGAAGAAGAAGGCATATAGGTTTATGAGGTCGTTTGTTTTGTACATAATGTTTGTTTTTTAAGCTTGTTTAGTTAAGTTAAAACCGTAGGAGGTGCAACACTAAACGACTTACAATTAACAACAAATAAATCAATATTTTTAAAGGGAGTGATGTATGTTTGAAGCCTAAAAATTTCTGTGGTAGCTACCTTTTGCGCAAGTGCAATTAAAAAAAACTTAACATGACGTGACAGGTTCTGCCTATTTCGTGCCCCAAATGTTAAGTCCGTATCTCTTTTAAATAGAGCTGTATAGTGGTTTCAAGACAAAACAGGCCGCAGAAGATGGACCAATGTTTAAAAACCAACGGGTAGAAAGCGCAAAATCCCCATTTCAGGTTTTCATCTCATCGCAATACTGTCTTTGCCTTATATTTTATATTAGGGGTATTAAAAGCAAAAACATAGCAGGAGAAAAATGGCAAAATTTTATTTGGTTTCGAACTCTAATAAAAACAACTAGTATGGTCAATTTTTTTTGAGGTTATGAAATTATTTTCTATAGAATGCCTGATCAATCCAAAAGTAACATGAGTTTTCAAGCAATTGTAACACCAATGGCGTCACATTTTTTTTATAGCGCTTAACGCCATCTATGTGGATAATCATTCCATAATCTTTTCTAACTACACATTCTAGTTTTTGTTCCAATCCATTTTTTGTCAATTCTGCTTTAAGGGGAGCGGACACCCCCATTCCTTTTCCTACCTCGATCGGGCTGGTTAATGCTAAGTCTTTGGGGAAAAAATGGTTTTTGTTCCCAAAAAAAGCAAAGAAATTATAGGAATATTTTGATGCGGTTTTTTTTTTTAAATCATAAAACTCCAATAAAGGTGTGCTTTTAGATGTTATTTTTTTAAAAACGCTTTTTACTTTTTTTTAATCTAAATTTTTTTCGATTAAAAAAAAGTAAATAACGTTTTTAAAAAAATAACCTCTGAAAGCACACCTTTATTGGAGTTTTATGAATTTAAAAAAAGACCGCATCAAAATATTCCTATAATTTCTTTGCTTTTTTTGGGAACAAAAACCATTTTTTCCCCATAGACTTAGCATTAACCAGCCCGATCGAGGTAGGAAAGGGAATGGGGGTGTCCGCTCCCCTTAATGGACTGCTTTAAGTTTGGTAAAGCAGACATGCCTCTAATTGTCATGGGTTATGATTAGGCACGTTCTTTATAACTATTGATCTTTTAACAAAAATGTTTTAAGTTATCACCAAAGAATGAAGTTTAAACGACACAGTTCTGGATTAAAGAAAGCATAAATATTTAATGTTTGAAATACAATGGACATGTTAACACTAATACCCCTATTGTTTACTTAATATTATTATAACAAATATAAATAAAAAGTTAAAACTTTTCAATTTAAGAAAGTGGAAGACTGTAAAGAAGATGAAAAACGATAAACATGAATCTAAAAAATATCTTCTAAAACTAAAACCCATCCTTTAAAGATCTGAAAGTAATAATAACACATGTTTTTTACGCAATATTTAATCGACTCTAAAACTCTAAAAGAAAATTCGAATCATATTAAACCTTCGTTGAAATACGAGTATCACGTACCTTACAAAAAGAAGTATGCGTCGCCTATTCATTCTTAATAAACTATGCAGTAAATCAGAACTAAAGAACAATAGTGTTGCAATGTAATCCCAGTGGGAACGTGAGCAATATAGCTTTTGGGGATATACGGTACGTTATTTATTGTGCAAAGGTTTGCGGAGTTCATATCAAACAATGGAATTCTATTGAGCTATTCCCCTATTTTAACACAAGCTTTGGGTATATAAAGTAATGCTGTTTATACGCAACTAAATAATAAATATATTATTTTTATGTATTTACTATTTCGAATTTTTTTTGTAAATTATTAGTATCTATACTTTTTAATGTTTGCCTTGCGATCCTTGGCTTTTTGTCTGCATTATTATTCTATATGTTTATTCTCCTACAAGTTTTTGTCTGTGATATATTTGCGTGCAATAAAATTATTATGAATATTATTATTATTATTGATATTGCTATTATTGTAGTTGATAGAAATATATATATATATTTTGATAATGTTATTATTATTGATATTATTATTTTTTATTACTATTGTTAATGTTGTATTATTATTATTTATTTTATTTTTATTATTTTATTATTTTTATCATTTATATTTTTTTTTATTTATTTATTTATATTTTATAATTATTATTGTTGTTGCCACAAAGTAGAACGAGAAATTTTACTTACTTATTATGAAAACAAAATTTGGATTAATATTTACTTTGGGGAAATAAATTAGTTTGGATGGCCGTCATAGTTCATTTCACAATAAAATGCTTTTGATGGTTTATTATACACGTATTGAGAAAGCGGGAGAGCGAGTTTTAATTTGCGTTTTTGAAGAAACAGGTTGGCAATTCAGCTATTTATATTTCAGATTTTATTAGTGTATAATTATGTAGACATAAAAATGCAAACAAATAAATGTTTTTGTACATAAAATAATTGTTAGTCAAATGTAAAAAAAAGATGTTACAATAATTTTATTTATATTTTAAGAGCAGCACAGTAGCCAAGTTATTATTCTTCAAACTCCAATTAATTTAGCAACAATTTAAACGACAGGTAATTAAGTTGAATTTAGAACAAAAAAAAACGAAAGAAAATGGGCAATTTCACCAACTAAAAGTTAAAATTGGGACCAAATGCTGAGTTTCACTTTTTTTGTGTTTCTAATAATCTTAAATCGTGTGCGGAAGCAGTTCTAGGTGGAATTCACTGTTACTAACATACTTGTTTCATCTCAAATTAAAAATACCGCAGGCAAACAAGTTGCGTCAATTTGTAGCTACGAACTGCGGCAACTTGACATGCAATGAAATAAATTTATGTATACGAGAATAAATATTTTTAGAATGTTAAAATTGATAAGGTAATGTAATCATTTCTGGCTGCCTATTTCTAGCCTCCTTTAGGGGCTTTAACACAGCCAATGACGCCTCGTAATTTCGAACCCTAGTCAAGTGACGAGGTCGACACCTGAGCGGGCACCAAACGGAACTTCGAACGACATCGTGCGCTGACCCCGTCGGGGCTTTGGACTTCGCAGATTTAACGAGCACGTCTGTCCCAGTGTACTCGGGCCCATCCGTCACGAGTTGAATTTTCTACTCTTTCCCAGTACAGATATCCGATTTATAGGATGACTGGCAGTAGGTGGGATTCGAACCCCCGTACTAATGAGAAGGCTGAATCCTGAGGCGCATGCATTAAGGGGTCTAAGGAGTCTTAAAAATGTGCAAAGAAGGAACTACAAAGCATAGTTTGATCTTTCATGTAATTTTTTAACTACTCAATAATTAAGTATAATTTTTTTATATGTAATTCTACAAGATTTATTTAATATGAAAAAAAATTTAAAATTTATGAAACTTTAGCCAAAACTAAAATAAATGATATTAAACATAAAGCTATTTGAACACATTGTGATTAGGCTTGCGCGGCAAATTGTGAGGTCAAAATTGAAGACATGACCAAGAAAATGACTTTATATTGTACAAATATGTACAAACAAAGACTTATACCTAAATTCTCAGCTCAATTTTAATTAGAATTTATTTTAAGAACTTTTTTCTAAAAAAATTTATAAAAATTTTTGAATTTTGATTTAAAAAAATTTTAAAAATTATTTCTAATTAAAATTGAGCTGAGAATTTAGGTATAAGTTCTAGTTTGTACATATTTGTACAATATAAAGTCATTTTCTTGGTCATGTCTTCAATTTTGACCTCACAATTTGCCGCGCAAGCCTAATCACAATGTGTTCAAATAGCTTTATGTTTAATATCATTTATTTTAGTTTTGGCTAAAGTTTCATAAATTTTAAATTTTTTTTCATATTAAATAAATCTTGTAGAATTACATATAAAAAAATTATACTTAATTATTGAGTAGTTAAAAAATTACATGAAAGATCAAACTATGCTTTGTAGTTCCTTCTTTGCACATTTTTAAGACTCCTTAGACCCCTTAACCATTCGGCCATGGAAAGGGCCTTTATAGTGATTACTTCTCAGCAAGAAGAAACAACATTTACATAAAGAAAGGTCTATCAATCCTTCGTAAAATTATCACCCACCTCAGCATAGACACTGAATAATTTAATTATGCGTTTATTACATTAAAATGAAAAATATTGAATAATTTCCTCTTTCAACTTTACTTACAATACAAATAATTACGTAAGAAGAATAATTTGCAACAGTTCACATTTACTTCGCTGCAGTTAAACTATATGCAAGGAAAAACAGCATTTACAGAATACTTATACTATAAAAGTATTCTCCTGTAACATTGGTTAAATAAAAATGAATGCACATATGCCTGAGGTAAACTGAAAGGTTAATTTGGTTTTTGAAAATGTTACACTAAAGCTAGAGATGGTAATTTTCTATAGAGCTCATTTATTCTATTGAGAAAAAGTATTAAAAAACTTATCTGCATTCTATTTGAAATAACTGCTATTTGAAAAGCTTTTCATGTAATTTGTAACACCATGTTTCAAAATAAATATGCTTTTTTTCTACACGTTTGAAACAAGTTTAGTGTTGCAATTTTTATTTACTCAAGAAATAATCTTGGTAGATTTTGTTTACTTTTAATTCCTTTTGGCTTCTAGAAACCTATATTCTCTACGTGATTTAAAGCAATTCTAACTCACATTTTTTTTCCACAAATAGAGTTGACCTTACTACACTCTTAAAAATGAATGCTCAAAAACAACGAAATTTTCCTTAATTTTGACGATTCCATTACTGGCAAATGCTCCGAGTTTTCGTTTCCTCAAAGCAAGGACATTTGAATCGTTATTTTTATGAGAATTTGAATGTCGTCTAATCTAAAGAAATATTTCGTCATTTTTGAGCATGTGAGTACAGCAATGAGATTCAGTTTCCTCAAAATCAAGATACAGAATCGTCAAAGCAAGATCGTAAAAGTGAGGATTCGCGTTTACTCAAAGTCACGTGATAGTTTGACGAAACAATCCTCAAAATTAACGAAATGAGGCTTGAGGATTCATGAATCGTCAAAAATGAAAGTGTTATTTTTGAGAGTGTATAATCCAAAATGTTATATTTTGCAAATCCTTTCTTTTCTACTCGACTGTATCTCAAAACTGTACGACCCGTCGCCAAAGCATTAAACTTTTAGTACAACATTCTGAAACTAAAACAAGTTTTAGTCTTACATTACGTAGTACAGCTGTCACTTATTAACATCCCAAATATTTTGATTGTGGAAAAGGTAGATAACCTAAGGGAGGCAGGGTTACGAATTCCATGGTGCTGGGGGATTGTATGGTTAGTTTGGTTGGAAATAATGTGTCACACTAAAACTACGCATAGGTTATTAGTGAAAGTTGCTATTATAGTTATTTGCTGATTGTTGTCTTCAATTGCACGCGCATTTCTCTTCGATTTTATCGTCAATATATTTACATATGTAGTATGTATTATTTAATATATTCAGTATCACTTCGGGGAACGCTATAAGTTATAGTTATGCAATAATAGTAAACAAGTGACGATAGTAATGCAAAGTCGAACTGCTCTTCAGTTGAGAAACTGTTCCTAAACCGTAATTAAATGTGCACCTGCAAAAGCAATAAAATCATCAAATATATTAACTCTGGCTTAAACCAAAATCTACCTTAGCCCTTATCGTTTTACGACTGATGGTTTGGACTCTCTTAAAACACACGTCTTAATCTAATAAGTGGTGGGAAAACTATATCAGTTAAGAGTTTGTCAAAACCATAAGAAAATACACCGAAAGTTGAAGATGTCCTCCAAATGTTACTTAAGAAATTATGCCCGCTCTCCTTCTTAAGACTTACTGTAAGTGGGGAACAAGATTCTTTTTTAATGTTTTATTTCAGTTACAAGTCAATATTTACTTGGCAACTTAAAGATAAGTAATTAGTGATATAAAAACCGAATTGACTTACGAGGGTTTACTCAATGATTGCAATCCAAACATAGTTTATTAATTGGTAAATATGTTGGCAAAACATGCTTCAATGTATTTTTACTTTAAAATGTGTTTTATTTAGGATTTTTGGTGGAGAAAAATTAACTGAAATTTTCTGTAGTCACTCTTGTTCTGTTGTAATCTCTTGTTCGTCAACACGACCGGCATGATTTTCTGTTTCTTACATGATATAAGTCGATGTTATCAATGTAAACAAAGCATCACTTTTTCATAAAAATGCTCGTACCTCCGGCCATTATAATAACCATTTCGCTTTTTCTGCGTTTTTGAACGGTTCTTATTAATTAGTTAGAACCATTTCATCTAAAACTTTTTCTCAATGACATCACTTTTAAGTCGTGTTTGATGTCAATAAAACTGTGTCTACATGTTTGATCGTAATTTGAAGTGATTTTCTCTCCAGTGTAATATTAACATCTCTAGCCAACATTCAAAATAACATAATATAAATTTGCTCAGGTATAGCTCTAAGAAAGATACCAAGGCCAGTACAAATCATTTGCAAAAGAATTCTTTTTGATACAATGTACTTTGATACTTAATTAACCCTTTCAGTCCCAGTGATGTCATTTGGATTCATCACTTTCAATATTATTTTCCAAATGTTTATGTCCCGTTATGACATCTAAACACATGTCACTCTATTCTTCACACTTTGTTATATATAATAATATTTTACATTAATTTCAATAGAAGTCAGAACTACTATTTTTTATTTAGAAAATAACTAACAAACATTTCATCTGTCGTTTAAAAAGTTCACTTCAGTTCCACATATTTAGAACACAATTGAAATAACTTCGGTTAAAATAATTACTGAATTTTTTAATAATATGGGCAGATACCTTAAAGTATATAACTCAAAGTGTTTTTTGTTGTGTTGTTTTCTACAGTTAAAAAATTTTGGCATTGTTTCAAAAACCATATAAAAAATTAAAATGATTTTTTTCTTATGAAACTCTTATTTTTGACCTAAAATAAGCTTGTTTTGTGAATATACCAGATGTTTCTGTAGTGTAGTAAAATTTTGGGACTGAAAAGGTTAATAACTTATATTTAAAAGTTACGATAAATAAATTAGCTTTTTATTTTCTTGAAAGAAGGGAATCCCCTTAAAATGTCAACACACACCTACAAAAATGTTTTCCATTTTTTCTGACCCATCTTATAATGTATTAACTATAACATGATATTGATATGCCATACCAAGATGGCGCGAATGAAATAGCAGCCCCGGAATTCCGGAAATACAAATACATTCAGCGAACCGAGTTGTCATTGATAAATTCAACACCTCCGGAAGAAGAATCGATAGGACCCAACGATTGATTTCAGCAGACCTGTCACACGATAAGGAATGGATGGGGCTTGCTGACAAAGAAAAACGGCCAAGATGTCGCCTCCGGGTCACCCAAATATGATTAGAATACGGATGTTTGAACAAAAACTTTCTGTTCATGTATATGTTTGACGTGTCCGTCAGTATCCCTGTCCACTTTTAAACATTATTACTTTTTTAGAAAGGTATATTATGAGGCAACTGTATTTTATACTCGTTTTCCGCCTCTTTGTTCTATCTTCCATCTTTTAACGGTCGTCCGTTTTTTAACGGTATGTTTTTTTTCGTTGTAACCATTTTATTATTAGTTATTTTGCTCACTTGTTTTGTATTTAAAAGTACCATAAAGTAGGTTTTTAAAATCTTACTTTTAAAGCTATTTGCTCACTTGTTTTGTATTACTTTCATTTCCATGCAGAACTTTGATTGATTAAATTAAGAAATAACAATAGACCCAAGGTCGCAGTGTTCGGCGAACTTGCCCCCCACCAAAGAAGTCATAAGTCATAAGTCATAAATTAAGAAATAAAAAGGCATTATTAAACTGAAATATATTCATATGCACCTTTAAACATCGCCCTTAAGCCTACAAAAATTAATTTAAACTCATCTAAAGTTTCGTGTTCCATGATACAGTTGAAAACGAAAATTTAGCCTCATAATTTCTCTATATTTTTGCACTAGTAAGAATAAAACAGGATCTTTTTGCTAACAGTCAAAATACATTAAACTCTTTTATGGTTTATTTGACCAAAGTTCACTTTTAAATATGAATGATGATAAAACAAAAATATCTTTTTGAAAAAATGCGCAGCTGATATCGAGCATTCCTTAGAAATGGAGTTTCTTAAATTCGATCCTTAAAGACTGCAGAAGAAAGTGTCTATTCATCAAGAGGAGGTGTCTTAGGCAGGCGATCTTCCACTGAGTCAATGAAACTTATGAGTTTGCACTGCATTAGTTTGACAAAATGTTAACCCTTAATGGAGGTGAGACGTTTCCAGTCGTTGCACAGTGGGGCAAAATCCCTTACACTCTTAAAACAAAAGAGTGAAATCCACTCCAGTTGGAGAAGTGCATTTTCGACACCCTAAAGGCATGCATATTTACTCAGACTGAGTTAAAATCACTCGTTTGGAGTGATACTGTCGGAGGTTTAACACACAAAGGATCCACTCCAAAAGGAGAAGTGCATTTTCCAGTCTGGAGGAGTGAAATCCACTCAGACTGAGGTAAATCGGGAGTGTTTGTTTTAAGAGTGTAAAAGCTGGCCAAAAGTCAAAAAAATGAAAGTGCCTCTTTTAAGTTTCCATCTATACGTAGGGTTGTTTAGAAATATCTGAAGTATCATATGTCACCTCCCCTGACAGATTTATGGCTTCTGGGAAGAGTTGTGAGGATGCAAAGTAGACCAAATCGGTAGACTTCATTACCAGTGAGAAATTTCTCAAGAACGGAGGCTTACTTTGTGTGCGTACAAAATATTTTTTTTTTTTTTTTTTGTAAAACTTTACAAACGTAATGGATTCGACTGCTGGTGGTTTGTGTAACCTCAATTAATTTTATTAGATTTTTTGGAAGTGTTTTAATATTTTTTTTAAATTTAAAAATAATGACCTTTTCAATTAATAATATTTTTTGTGTTAAAATTTAAAAAGTAGTAAATTTGTTATATAGCTACATCTTGTAACATAAAAACTGCTATGCAGTTTGAAACTTCTTACATTGTTGTTTTCAAAACTGTTTTCACATGTTGCACGTTTTCGCACGTTTGGCTAAAAATTCAAAATCTGTGAGGCATAGTTTATATAAGTTTCAATTGCCAAATGTGCAAATAATGAGTACTATGGCTTTTGCTTTCAAAACCACTGAAATAGCATTCAGTTTAATACTTTTTAATGACTATTATGAGTTATTCACGATAAAGTAATGTCATATTTTGACAATCATCTTATGTAGGGTGCTTTTTTTGGCAGATATTCAATAATTTTGTTAATTTTTTGGGTCTAGTTTAACGTTGAATTCAAAAAGGGGTTTTTCAGATAACTTTGAATATTTTATTCATTTAACGCACATAATTAAGCATCTTATATTTTGCAAGTGGCAAAAATAAAATTAGTTACTGAATGTGGAGCGTTTATGTTTTCTCTTAAACATAAGTCCACCAACCACACTGCAGCCGAACTCAATATAAAGCACATTGAGTTCCATGAAGGAATAACATTTTGTAATCTCTTTGCAGCATTGTAGAAAAAAAATCCTATTACATTGCCTCAAGTAACTCACATACCTATAAAAAAGGAGGAAAATCTTCAAAATGCCTACCAAATTGCCCCCAAAATCGTCCTTGAATAGTAAAGTATAACTATTGGAACTTGAGCTTTAAAAAAAATACTAATTGCCCAGAAGAATCTATCTTTGAAATAAAAAAAAATTGCACGATCATATTGAATAACATTTACAATGAAATGTAATGCCGTACATCGAGTGAAACAAAACTTTATAAATAAGAAGTGGCTAGCTGTATCTGAGAAAGAATGGCAATGTGCGGAAATCTCGGAAAGAGCTGATGGAGCTTTTTGTCTTTCCTGATGGATGCTCAATTATCACGTCACTAATATGACATTATTATAAGTCATTCGAAATGTGTAGGGGTAAGTTTTGTACCTTGGACGTATGTGTACCTCGAACCTATGCTGATTCTAGCTCGATTAGCTTAGATATTGAAACAACACCACATGCAGTTAAAATATTTGCTACCAGGGATCTCAGTGAAGTTCTATCTGTTTGTTTAAAAGGTCAATTTATTAAAGAGTTTTCGAAAAACTAAATTCACAGATCAAAAGTAAATTTTTGTCAGATTCTTTAGAGTATTTTTTTACTCAAACATGTAGTGTTTATTCAGAAACGATGGTTATGCAAGATAAAGCAAAGTTTTAGCTATAATAAAGTGCGCTTGAAATTAAGTTAAGTCTAACCTTAACTTGGTGATCAACTATTTTGTTTTTAGTATCCAAGTGGTGTACCTCGAACCTAAAACAAGTGGTGTACCTTGGACTGGTCCAAGGTACATTACTGTAGGTCTTATGTGCTTCAGATTGTTAAAAACCCTTTTTAAAATTCAAATAAATTTTTTCCTTTGAAAAATTAAGTATTTTAAGCTATTAATATGCAACCCTGATTTTTAAAATCTGGAAGAATGGAAATTTGTAAGAAATTTTTATTTGGTGTGATAAAGATTTTTTTTTGTTGTTAATTATTTAGATTTATGGAAGCCGATAAAATTTTAACCATATTTATATAATATAGAAAATAATTATTGCATGCTCATCTAAAAAGATATTTTTTATAATAAATATCTAAGCAGAACATCATTTTTACGTTTAGGCCTAGTTGTATAAACATAGTGGGGAATATTTGAGTTGTTTTTTCAAATTTATAACAGAAAGATAGCCAAATGTTTTTCTATGGCATGAAATAACAGTTTAATTTTATGCTGCATTTTAACCCATTAATGCCCTTTCAGGTGGCGCTTATTTAAGGTTATGAGACTAAAATTTTAAGAGTTTTACCGGAAAAGTTGCCGTAAACAGCATCAATGCCCTTGGGTCAGTTGAAATGTACACTGTTGAATACAACGGAGCAACTTTTTAATTGAAAAGTTGATTTATTAAAAATTGCGATTTTTTTTTTTAAGTGTCCCTAAAAAGGGACGCCAGGCATTAATGGGTTAACGGATACACCTGAGAAAGATTGCATTGCAGCTGAAAAAGCCAAAAGGGCACTAAAAAAACTAAGGCAATAATACCCCTTACTAAGCCAATTGACCTAACATAACCAATTACTACAATCTTGGCTAGAAATAAGAGTAGGTTGTAAAATGTATTTTTGAATTTTATGTTGCTAATAAATATTGGTTTTCGGACTGTAAATCGAGTCTCTCTACCTGTTAATAATTGGTCCAAGGTACACTACCGGTTGGACCAAGGTACACCCCCGGTGGTGTACCTTGGTCTTAATTACAATTTTCTGTATTTATTTTTTTTAATAGTTGAAATCATTTAAATAACATGTTAAAATAAATATATGTTGTGTATAACAACATAAAGTATTTAGTAAAAATATTTTTATTCACTTTTTGCAAGTAATTAAGAAATTAAAAATTGACAAGTCAAAATAGGTCCGAGGGAACCCACCTTCCCCTACATTTCCTTCGTACGAAATCATACAAAAAGCTAAGAAAAACTGCTATCCTGAAACTGGCTCCTATAAAGTCGAAGAGCCAAAGGAAGTGAATGTTCAAGCTCTTTTGGACCATAAAGCTCAAAGAATAATAGACTGCACATTGAATGATTTGAGCAACTATTCCTATGAGCATATAAAATGTTTGAAACTTATTTCAAAATAGGGATATGATGGCAGCTCAAGTCAAAGCTTGTAAAACAGAAATTCAAATACATTAGTTCTTCAGATTTGAATCGATTTCTTATTTCGAATGCACCCCTGAACTGTATTTCGATGAAAATGATGTACAAAATATAATCTGCAATTATCCTAGACCGGTATCACCTCGATTCTATCATCCAATCCTTATACAGGTTATAGAAGAATCAGCAGAATTTGCAAAACGCATAGTAGAGTGCACCTAAATATTACAGTCTCATTCCAACAATAGTAGTATTAAAATCTTAAGTCTACAAATTCATCATAATATTATATTAACTATGGTGGATGGTAAAATTTGTAATGCAGTTACATCTACCACATCTTCATAGAGGTGTTATTTTTGTGGATAAAATAATTTAACAATATTTTAGAAATTATTTAGTGTTTCTCTACTGTATTAATAAATTATAATGGTCTGGCATGCGAATGTGTTTAAGATAAGGTATGAATGATTTATTTGTATGTATTATATTTTAATTTGAATTGTGAAACTGGTACTTAATTGATTTATTAATATATAAATTGAGTTTTAAATTAAATACTAATTGTTTTTATTCCATGAAAATGGAGATTATTAATTTTAAACAATTATTTAAATAAAAAATACCATGATATTAGGGGTTTTAAGTAAATGAACCAAATGTGATAATTTCAGTCTAAATTACTTTAAATATTTAAAAACACTTCTAAAGCTGGACACTTCTAAAAACATACCAAATACCCAACTATGATGTTTTTAGCCCAGTGGAGAAATTACAGAATTTTGGCCAGGTTTTCACCCCTTTTGCCCCACTGTGCGTTGTTGGATGTACTTAAGTAGACATAGTTCCAAAATTGTCTAAGAAGCAATTGTTATGAGGGCCACTGTCTACACTGTAAAAATATCGTAACGTTACTTTTAGGTACCGCTAAATTTCTGGCTCTTTCACGTTTACATAGCTTTTTTGGAACCTTAACTCTTTGTGGAATAAACAATTTGTTAAGAGTGCCCTGTCTGCACTGAATAACTCTAGTACCGTTACCTTTAGGTACCGCAAACTTTCTGGCTTTTTTAAGGGTTTCCCAAGAATCATAAGTAAAATCATTTAGCACACATCCTTTTTTCATCTTTAACGTACCCATATAATACATTGTTTTACATATGTTTTGTAGGCGGGAAGCGTGGAGCACAGTTAGAAACTAGCTTAACTAATGAACCCCCAGTTTGGTTGAGAGATCGAATCTGACAGATACCATTCCAAGTCTGGCTTATTATGTGATATTGCTCCTTGATTTTTAAAGAAGTAACCATTACGTTATAAGAACTTTTTTTTTGGCACAAACTGGGCACCTCAACTTCCCAAAGTTGTTCAGTAACAACCCTGTTTTTTTTTAACCAGTGTAGGAATTTGTCAAAGAAAAGGTATGTAGTAGGTAGAAGGTTGTAGGAGCATGCAAATTTACATTGACCTGCTTCTCCAAACCGATTTTAAAATGTCTGCAATCAATGTTTTGAGAAATTCCTTGCAATTTAGTAATGACATTGTTGAAGTAGTCCGAAATGCCAATCACATGAGTGTGAAGCAAGTTAAAGATGTTTATTAACAACCTTTATAAAATTTGTTATTGTCCAACTTGTATTACCACTTCCCTACGCCATACTCTAAATAGTAATATGAGCGAGAGCCTTATTTTTATAATGTGCTGATGTAATCATCCATGTCTCATGTGAATGGTAGAACTAATAATATTTTATAGTGATTAGAGTGCTACCAGTAAACAACAGCCATCTAATGACTCGGAAATCACTGAGTTTTAACGCAAGCGATGGGGCCGGATGGCCGAGTGGTTTGGATCATTACGCCAGCAGTCTGTGCGCTGTAAAAGATGCGGGTTCTATTTCTATCTTCGCCCTGGGTGTACTTTAATTCTTTTTAATTCGTATTAAGCTAAGAGTAAAACTTATCAAACGATTTAACATGGAAATTTTGTGTTAAAAAAAACTTTTGCATTGATCTTAAACGATCCTAATTGAAATAAATGTTTTTGAATGATTTTATATTTAGATTATTTAATTGATAAGTAAAAAAACTATTACCAATGACAAAAATCGTTATAAAACCCTTATTTTTTCCAAACATGTTTCATCTTTTATAAATAATACTTTTCTTCGCTCATTTTTCCGAATGCTTCTAAACATACATATCTTTAAGAAAGTTTCAAAAAGGCGATACCGTTGAACATCAATATTTTGCTCATTTCTTCGTATACAACTGTGATTTCCAATAACTTTTTTTTGTTTCAAAAATGTTTCCTTTTGAAGTGAAACACTCACGTGAAGATACTTCTAAATTGGCGCAACGCTATCCAGCGCAAAAAAAATCCCTCCTACGTATAAATTCTTCCCTTTATTTCCCCCATCTGTCTTCTAAAAATACCTATTTCTTCACTGTCTTATGATGCATGTATCTATTTTTTTAACAAAAAAAGTTAATCTTTAGAAAGATAGAAATGTTCTTTCGATGTTAGCAAAAAAATTTCCTTTTGTAATTGGTTTGTGAAATACATTTTCTTCGAATTTAAATTAAAAAATTATGTATTTTTAAAATAACTTTTTTAGTTTTCAATTTTATATGAAAATTGTTTTTAAGAAGATGGAGCAATATAATTTTAACATTTTGAAAAGGAAAAATTCAAAAGAATAACATGAATAGAATAATATAAAATAGCAAAAAATTCATATTTGATGTGTTTTGCTTTTCTTTGTTATATTTTCGAGTTTTGCATTCAAATTTTTCACATTATCCTCATTAAAATCATGTTAGGTTTTGAAATGAAAAATAATGTATTTACTTTTCGAAAGTCGGAGGATATATCTATTAACCAATATAACATCAGGTACATAGTTACAAACTTAATTTGGCTATTTGGGGTAGGAAGCTAGGGTAGGGTAGGGGTAGTTACATATATATTCCGACTTGCAAGCTTGATCAGAGACCCGCTTTTATAAGCCTTCACCAATTACGACAGACACAGAAAGAATTTTACTGTCACAGAGAAAGGAAAGTACATCCAGGGCGAAGGCGAGAATCGGACCTGCACCTAGTTCAGAGCGCAGACAGCTGGAGTAATGGTGCAAACTACTCGGCCATCCGGGTCCTGTGGTTATTACCCTGTTAATAAATGGAAGTTCATTGAGTGAACGATTGTTAAGCTTCCAAATAATTGAACAATTGATGCTAGACCTTGACCAGATTATAACAAATAAAAGACCATAATGACGCAGACAAAATATTTTGAATGAAACCTTTGCAAACGGGGCCGTGGGTAGCCTAATGGTTAAGATCTCGGTCTCGGTCTCGGAATCGGAAGGTCCCGCGATCGTGTTCCGATACCACTGAAGACCCACCGAGTATATACGGAGTACGTCCTCGTTAAATCAGTGGGTCCGAAAGTTCTGTAGGCGGTCATGACGGAGCTTCCCAAGAGTACAGGTCCTTGAAGACTATTTCCCGCCCCTTCAGGGACGTCTCTAAATTGCGGAGGTGGCGAGAGATGACAGCATCTGTTACATATGTGTGTGTTGTGTCTGTCTTACTTGACAAAGGTTTATAAGCGGGTCTCTGACCAAGCACACAAACCTGAAAATATATGTCTACCAACCAACCTTTGCACACATTAAACTTTTAACGTCACTAAATATATTTTAGACTCGGTCTTTATATGCTATTTTGAGAAACATTTGCTTCACTCAAAGGGATTGGAATTACCCAATGACTCTTTACCTCTGTTTAAACCTATTGGAGTGTGTTGTTCCTGTGACTTTGTGAATAAAAAAAACATCAATTATTTTGTAAAAAAGCATTACAATTATGTGCATAAAAATAACCGCACATTGTGCAGTAAGTTTAGATTAGATTGGTCTAAAATATTCAACAAGATTGGTCTAAACAAGATAACAAGATTGGTCTAAAATATTCTAATCTTGTTACATTTACTTTAAATTCCTTCCAATCTTCATTTCGCGATAGCCCGTTGCCAAAAAAATCCAAACTCAATATAAATCTATGTAATTATTAATAACAGGTTATACATAACTGCATTTAATTTCGACAACCGCAACATATAAACACTCTGAAAAGATAGAACACTAACTCAAGTGAAACTGAGTTCTTTCAAAATTTCTACATTTGAAAACGAAACCAAGATCAATAAAACGAAGAGCCTTTCTCCAACCTAATCTTATGAACTCTTATTTCAGGATTTTTTTTTTAAACTGCGTTCATAGATTTGAAATGGTAACGTTTTCCTTTAGAGTAAACGCTTACATGTTGAACTACAATCAAAAATAGCTTTTGGAAAGTTACTATTGGTAAAGTAATTAGAATTTTTAGTAGCGATTCAATAATAAATATAAATAAACATCGACACTTCATATAAATAAGCTTAAAATGCCAATTTATTTTCATTGTCAAATCCTTCAAAACTTTAAACACGCCCTCGTCATTTGACCAGCTCTCTAAATTACAAGTAATTGTCTATGGTAAATCTTCGCACTACGATGCCACTGGTTTGCTTTGGGTGTTCGCTCAGGTATCGACCACGTCACACGCCCAGGATTCTAAATTACCATGAAATCAAGAAATAGACAGCCAAAAAAATACAATGTAAGATAACACGCTAAGCCGTAGAATACTCATGTCACTTGATTATAAAACTTTAGTCATGTTTGCTCCATTTTAAATTTTAAAATGTTCAATCAATATTTTTCTTTGGTCTTTGTTTTCTAGGTCTTTGTTTTCAACTAAGCGGGGTAAACCAGAACTTTCAAAGATATGAAGTTCTGTAAAAGGCGATTTTTCAAACTTCGAAAAGTTTCTGAATTATGTCAATGAGGCTAGCACTTACTTCGTTGTTAGCAAGAAAATTTAAGTAGTTTGTTTGCATAGTTAAAAGAAGTAAAGTTTAGTTTTACACAAACGCAAAAGTGGATAAATATATATAAAACAACTTGTTATAACTTTTACATTATTTCTTAACTCATATTTAAAAAAGCGGATTTGAATTTAAAATATAACATTCAAAATATATGTACACTGCTCAAAACAATTAGGGGAGCACTTTGCGTACTTTTGTTTACCTGTCCAGTTCCAACTTCTTATTTTTTTATTATAAAAATCTAAAGTTTGTGAAATAGTTTTATTATGCGTCCAGATTGAAATAGTAAAAAAACAGAGGGAAAAATCTTAATTTTTTAACTAAAATTTAAGGAGCAAAAAATTGGAATCATAACTTTTGAATAAATTTTACAATAATTTTTTCAAAACATTAGTTGTTAAAAAAGGGTAAAATCAAATTTTATACATCTAAGAATGCTAATGTGAAGAATTTAGGGTCAATTTATTTCATAAAATTTTTTTGGGAGTGAATTTAATTTTACCATGTTTTTCATATTTTCATTTAATAAAAAAAACATTATTTAATTCTTTTAAATACATGATTCTTCCATCTAAAGATAAATAACTACGAGTTCAACTTAGTGAGACAAAAAAAATCCGAAGCTGATAGTACTAAATGTAATCATTGGGGGCGAAATGGTTTAAACCATGCATTCCCCTAATTGTTTTGAGCAGTGTACTATTACTACAAAACCAGCCTCAACAAATAGATGTTTTACCATAGCAGTTGATGGTATCATTAGAAGCTGTTTTTTGTTTCTAGTGAGAGAAAATCAAATATATAATTAACTATATAGTTAACTGCGTTTAGTAAAGTATCAGTGGTGCCTCATTATAAATGGTATGTCCCAGGTGTATAATGAGTCACATGATATATTAATTCGTGTAATTACTGCTCTATTTTAACTAACTGAACAGCAAAAAGATTGTTGGGTAATAATAATACTCTTGTTTAACGCATATGTGTTTTCTTCCTCAATATATTTCGTTCTACAAAATAAATAGTTTCGATTTACGTTTACTTAATTGAAAAACATCTTGCAAAAATAATGTTTTAAAAAAAGATCATATATGATTCGTTTTTAGTTCGTAAAATAAACTATCTAAACATACAATATTTCAGTGATATTATTGTTCATTGGTGAAAAGTTATTTAAAATTAATGTCGCTAAACTTTCTATGTTCATGAATATTTAAATATTGTTCAAAACATGGATAAAATATTAAAATATGTTTAAGTACGTTAATTTTTTTTTTTGAAAAAATATACTGTTTCCATTGTATTTCTAGAAGTTGAATGTCTTCTATATATTTAAACTATCTCTTATGCAGTGTTATTTAATAAATTATTTTAGAGTGATGGTTTTTTACAGACAAGCTGATTTTTAACAAAATTCGTGCTTCAATACGTCTTTTACACAAAACCGTAAGTTTTTTTTTTCAAGTGCCGAACACAAAATTTAGTTTTATAATAAACTTTTAAAGACCAAAAATAAACAAACCTTTTTCTGCGAAAATTCAATAATTATTATTAATGCAAGCCAAATTTATTTGCATTTTAAAGTATAAATACATTATGTACAAAACGTCATCGTTCATTAATAAATGCATAAATCTTATTGAAAAATTATGTTTACTTTTCGAAAATTGGAGAAAAAAATTTTGTTTATCAAAACAAACAAGTAATATGAATAATCAAAGAACACCATTGTTTGTAACAGTGACGTCATTCCAAATTGATTTTTTAATTTAAAAAAATTAGAAAAATTATTTATATTAAAGTATCATTTTAGGTTTCAAAAGAATCTGCATTTAAACTTTTTTTAAAATAAAAATCTCAAAACGTAAATAGACAAAATCAAATTCAGATGTAGGTGGTTTTTTTTTCATATTTACTATACAATTATTTGTTCGAAATAATCTAATTGGAATATAATAAAACAGTTTGCATAATTCAAAAAAATCTGATGCAGTTTGTTTTCTCAAATAAACCTTTTTGCTAATTGATTTAATAATTTCTTCAATAAACAGTGCAAACTAAGGTAGTTAACTGTACTTTTATTTTTTATATTTTGATGCGTTTTATCGCAAAGTTTTATAAAGATCATACAAATGTATTAGTTTTTTCCATTAGATGAAATCCCTAAATACTTTAAAAGCCATATTGAATTTTTTATATGTCTTCCTGATTGGTTGGAAATGGAACAACTTTTAAACGCGTCTCAAGTTTGACAAAAATAGTCTCACTCAAGTTGGTAGCTTCTAATATATGAATATTTTATATAATTTTTATAATATATTAATTTTATAATATATTTATTTATAATTTTTCAAGAAATTACGAACCTATTTAATAACTGAACGGTAATTTTACAGTTGATGTAACAAACCTGTTTCTATTTTCATGCATTCTGTGAATTCATTGGTTGATTCGGTTTCACGTACTGCGATTTCGTTGGTTGTCTCGGTTTATACTCTCAAAATGACCAATATAGATAAAAAAAAAGTAACTTTTCTTTCCATGGAAACTTTCTTCAACAAACGTTTTGAACAACCAAAATCACAGCAAGAAGTTTGTATTTAAAAAATGATTAAATAAAATATTCTTTGAAAATTCATTTTCGAATATCAAAACATTAGTAATTCCAGGCATCAGCTGAAAACAAACTATTGAAGCTGTTGCCATCCACTAAATGAAACAATCCCATATTTGAAGCAAATAAGAGCCTTGTAAATAAATGAATTTCATGATGTCTTAAGCATGCTTCTGAGTAACAAATGACAGCACAATGTTGTCTTACAATATTTCCTAACGACTACCTATACTCATGACAATCAAACTTACAATTTTTCATAACATTCTGCAAATGCTTTAATATTTAAATTCCATTGCAGTTGAAGCATCACAGTAGACCTTCGTGTTTTTAGATCCGAAAACGGAAAATTTAATTGCGGTTTATGGAAGCAACGAAAGTTGCAAATAAATTATATTTATTTTAAGAGCTTTATTTAATTTAAATTGCTATCGGTAAGCGTTGTCGCGCAAAACTTTATTTCTAAGTAAATAACTATGCCTGTTAAAAGTTTCGTGTTTTTAAAAAAGGTTTCTCTTTTAAATCGAAAACCTAATTTATTCTTTGAAAACACTGTTACGAAATCAGTGACAAAGACATTTCTATCTGGTTTCCAAATTAAATATACTTCCTCCTAACTTTGATAACTGAGTATTACGTTTTAATTAAATCTGAAGTATCTTACGATCTTATTTTTCGAGAAGAATGCTGGAATCCCAAATAAATTATGTTGCTTTACGAATTTAAGATAAGCTTTGTAGCTAAAGGAAATGTTTGCGATATAAATCTGATGTTTTCCCCTCGAATTCATTTCTCTCCATCAAATTTTATTTATTTATACACTGCGGGGTTGCGTCCGCCATTTCCCCCTCGATCGTGGACAATGTTCTTTTTTTTATTATTATTCTTTTTCGTTTTTGTTGGCGCCATTTTGTTTTTCTGATCCCATTCCGCTTTTCGTCGTTTGGCATCAAAATAGATAGGTAACAAAAGATAGAGGATTCAAGATGGCGGCTACGGGAAAATGGAAGATAAATAAAAATAAGGTGGAAAAAGAATGAAAATAATAAATAAATGGAACAGAGAAAGGGGAAAAAAGTGAAATAAAGAAGAAATTCGCTGGATATGCGATAATTCAATTGTCGTAATGTACCGCGATCTCAGCTAGTATTTTTTCCCGCCAAAACTAAAAAAATAGAACGTAACCAAAAAAAAATCGAGTCCATCGGGTTATTTTTATTTCATTGTTATTCTTTTCAGCCTTCCTGTGGGATTTCAACGAAATGATGCCCAAACAAAAATGAAAAAATGACCGGATTCGAAATTTTGATCTTTTGGGGCTAGGATAGTCAGAACAATAAATATAACTGATGAACGAACATTCAATCTTCAATTTAGAAGAGAGAAAGTTTGAGGTTTGGAAAATAAACAGCTCCATATATATTTTTTATTTTTGTAGGTTTAAGAGTTTGGGACTTTTTGGGGTTCTGAAAATTTCGTCTTTCTATTTTTATCGTTGGCATATTCTTACGTTTCGTACCGTTTTTTGTGTCAATTTTTTAAACATAAATTACGTTATTGCCTTTTAAATTAAAAACATGTATTTTTAAATTTTAAACCCTACTGTGAAGCAGAGTTTTTGTTCATTGATTGTGTGAGAATATTACTAATTCCAAAAAAATGGAACACCAAAAATTGGCTTATGATGCTCCAAAAATTGAACTAAAGTCTCCTTTAAAAAATAATAATAAATAAATACATAAATAAATAAAAAAACTACGGCCTATTTAACTTACAAGGTCAGAGAAGCTGTGATTTAAACGCGTGTGTTAACGTAAAATTTGTCGTCATCGTCCCGAGTGATAACGATGGAAAAAAACTCCAAATATGAGACCGCTCGGAACCCTAAAAATATTGTCAGCCCCTATCTGGTTTGGGGCTGGGGAGCCCAGTCGGTTAGGCACTCACCTAGCATTTGAAAGGTCCCAGGTTCGGGTCCGGGCAACGCCAATGTAACTGCCGACCTATAAACGGCCCGTGCAGCCAAAAATGAATAATAACCCCGTGTAAGGGAGTGCACGTTAAATATCCTTCAAAGTCCTAACGCTGCGTACGACGTCACTCTTACCGGTTGCGTCGGGTGCCTATTCTGGTGTCTGCTCGTCACTTGACTGTGGCTCTAAAATACGACGCCCGTTAACAATAGCCCCTCATGTAGCGCTAGTACGACGAAAATTCAAAACCTAACCTAATGTTATTTCTATATCAGTTTTTTTTTCAATGTCGGCACAAGTGACATCAAACTTTCCATCCACGCACGTGTTTGGAAGAACTTCTCTGGCCTTGTAAGTTAAGTAAGCAATGGCCAATCCAAATTTTTTTTTATTCCGAAAATATCCCTCTCGAGCCCAACGAACCTTCATGTCCTCCACTTTGTTAACGCATCTATTCCCTCGAGAGGCGCTGCTCTGTCGACCACTGATCAAGTACACGAATAGAATGGGCAGAGCCGCTAAAAGAAGAAAATATACGTTGGGTAGGATGAATTGGCCAGACAAGCTTATAAACTTTGTCGACTAATCTATTCAGCTGGCGTAAATACAGGGGTGTTATAAAATAACGCTTGCTATTCGGAGTGGTCTGTAGCTTGAATGAATAATCCGAATGCAAAAAAAACTTTGAGACACATAATAATCAAGAAGAGGGGAAAATAATGGAATCATAAAAAAAAAGATGGTATTCTAAAAAAGAATCGTAAAAAACGAATAATCATAAAAAATAAACTCGTCTCTTGACCGGGGTTCTGAATTACGAGGCGTAGCCAATTATGGCCAATTACGGCCAACACAGCTAATTACGAGTCGTAATTTAGAACCCTGGTCAAGAGACGAGTTTCTATTTTTTGAAAAAGAATGGAATCATAAAAAAGAAACTCGTCTTTTGACCAAGGTTCTAAATTTCGAGGCGTATACCATTATGGCCAATTACGGCTAACACATCCAATTATGCTTCGTAATTTAGAACCCTGGTCAAGAGACGAGGTTTTTTTTCATGATTCCATTCTTTCACCCCCTTCCTGATTAGTAAGTGTCTCAAAGTTTGTTGCATTTGGATCATTCATTCAAGCTACAGATCACTCCGAATAGCGAGCGTTATTTAATAAACACCCTGTACTATCATGTTAATTGACAACTGAAGAGTTTAGTGGAAGAACGTGCTAAGTGACAAAAAAGGTGAAAACGAGAAAATGAGCCTTAAAGTTTTTAGTTTGCACTTAAATCCATAAAAAACCAATACTTGCAAACGGTAAAAAATATACGAAACTTTCAGTTTAGGAAAAGGGGGATACTTGTTTTCTTTTAAAACAGGAATAGTATGTTCATTGACACAAAAATATAAATTTTTTCCAAAATGTCACTTAGCACCGTTCTTCCACTAAGCCCTTCAATTATTTGACGATTTTTTTTTCTGGAAAATATCTATCGGAACTATACCAAATAAAAACATCAAAATTATTTGAATATCTTCTGTGTCTGGCACACTAAACATTTTGGTTAATTTCTCATAACACACTCTTAAAACAAAAAAAGTGAAATACACTCCAGTAGGAGGAGTGTACTGGAAAAGAGTGAATATTAACTCAGACTGAGTTATTATCACTCGTTTGGAGTGATCCTGTCGGAGGTTTAACACACAATGGATCCACTCCAGTAGGAGAAGTGCATTTTCTAGACTGGTTTAGCAAAAATTAACTCAGACTGAGTTAAAATCGCTCGTTCGTTTTAAGATTGCACGTGACTTGGGTCCTTACATGGTCGACCCCTTTTAGATTTGCCAATACCTTGTTCATCCTAATAAAACATCTTTGATGGCCATGTCCATCCCCAGAGGACGGTGGGGATGAAAATGGGGTCGGATAAACGGTTTTTTGACCATTGTGGTCGGATAAAAGGGTGGGGAGGATGTTCATGGGGATTAGAGAACAGTTATTTTTACTTCGGAAATAGGCTTTAGGGAAGAAGATTGGTCCGATTATAGATGTAGTTTAGATACATGAGATCTGGTTTGATTTTTAATTTCAATGAAGAATCTATAAAAGCATTACGGTTTTGCATTAATGGGTTTTGTTAAGTAGTTCTGTTGATTGTACACTCTTAAAACGAACGAGAGGATTTAACTCAGTCTGAGTTAATTTCACTCCTCCAGTCTAGGAAATGTACTTCTCCGAAAGGAGTGGATCCTTTGTGTGTTAAACCTCCGACTGGATCACTCCAAACAAGTGATTTTAACTCAGTCTGAGTTAATATTCACTCCTTTCCAGTGCTGAAAATGCACTTCTCCAACTGGAGTGGATTTCACTCTTTTGTTTTAAGATTGTAGTTGATTTACTACGACATCGATCAGAATTATCTATTACAATTGAAAATTTGACTTCAAAATTATTTTGTAATGAAAATTATCATCGATGTTAATTTGGTTTTTGTATAATTACTATAATTTTTTCTATTTAACTGAACAATATCTGAAATTTTTGTTCTATAATATCCATTTAATTAATCTTAGATCTGTATCTGATGTATTTTAGATACGTAGTAGGATCTGGTTTTATTTTTAATTTGTTTACCAGTATTTAGGACATAGGAGCCTAACCTGTTGTCTAGTGTAGTTAAAATTAAGTGTATAGTTAAAAAAATAGCTTGAAATTAATTGGTTAGGCTATTAATTTCTTTAGAGTTTTTTTTAGTTGCTCTACCACAGGGTGTCCAAAAAGTTCCTGTACTCCAACTTAAAAAAATCATTATCTGCATTTAATTTTTCAAAAATTGAATTTTATCGTCTGCTTATTATTTCATCAAATCTTTTGTTTTTATCGCTTTGTTTTTTTTATCTCTCAAGTTGTTCTATAATAAAATTACATATCATTTTGTTCTTCATTGCAACATGATTTTTTCACGCATTCACGAATTGGGCTGCTAAGCTTATTTTGGATGTTAAAAGTGCTTTACACCATTAACATAAAAACAATGTTTCTAAGTTTGTTGGTTTGCGTGTAAAAAATTCCCGAATCGTCAGGACGGGAACTTTTAGGACACCCTGTATTACACAGATTAGAATTATCTGTTACGATTGAAATTTCAATTTTAAAAATATATTTATAATGTAACTTACCTTTGAGTTATTTTTTTAATGTATTTACAATGGAAACCAAATTAATATTTTTTTGTTGTTGTGTTGTTACTAATTCCCATCTGGTCTGACGGAGTCAGACCAGATCAATAAATCCGTTGACATTAAGAAAGTCCGAAACCAAAAGGGGGGAAGAAAAAATGTCTTTCCAGTCCAGTCCTAAACAATCAAATGTGGTCAGGTGATGTTAAGTTTTGCTGGCACTTAGGGCAAGGAGGGAAGATCTTTTGATTAGCAGAAAACTTAAGACTCTTCAGGTGACCACTGGCTAGTCTGGACGTGCAGGTGTTGGTCTGTCTGTCACCAGGAGAAAGAGAGAGTCCTGGCTTTTTTGCTTTGTACCAGTAATGAGTTGGAGGTTTTAGCCAATTTTGTTTGTTTTTATCCTTCCTTGCGAATAATTCAAGGTATGTGAGGTCTGAGGTGGTAGGGACTGAATATTTTTTACATTTATTTATTATATATTTCCATTCCATTATATTTCTTTCACTTAACCCTGTATGCATGAATTTTTTTTCATCCCGAAAAAATATAATAGTATCTTCAATACTCATACATAATGGGGAAAATCCTGTAAAAAAATTAACTGCATTGGAATTCAAATAATTTGAATTTTTATGGCAAAAACCAACTACAAAATTCCAATCTCTATAAAAATCACTAAAAATCTACCAATTATATCTTAAAATAACCCTCTTGAACTAAAACTATTTTTTCAAAACTATTTGTTTGTACCTAATACTAAGATTATTCAACTTTGAATACTGCCTGAGGCGTAATTTCACAACAGTTTATAGCTTAACTCTTTAATTTTGAAAACACTTTTACTGCTGTCATTTATGAGAGTTATTACGTAACAAAACTTCAAAATGGAATGTAATAGACGAGAAGAACATAGATTTGTCTAGAGGGAGCTCTACTTTAATAGAATAAAGTGGATTATGTTACTTATTGTCATATGGCTATAGTATGCATTAGAGGGTTAAAATAGAACAATGCATGAAATGTTTGGTCAATTATAGCCAATAAATAAACGGTGTTGATTTTTCTGCCTAAATCTGCACATCAGCATGCTGAAAAACAAGCTTATGCAGTTTTTATTTATTAAGGTAGGCGAATGCCCAAAATTCTAAAACTTTTATTATTACTTTAATCTTTTCCAAATTTGGTAATGTGCTTTCAAATATTATGAATGATACTATTTAGACATTTTTTATTTAAATATAATTTATTTATTTAAAACGGTGTTTTTCTACTAAAAAAAAGAGGTTGACGCTAACAAGTCTACCACGTTGAATTTTCATCCTATAAACATTAATTATGTGTTAAATTCTTCGTTTTAAACTGATGCATGCAATGACCCTCTAGAGTTACATACAAATTACAAGAAAAGATGTTATTAAGAAAAATGTTATAAATTAAACAAAAAAAAATTCGATAAACTTACACTTAAACATTAAAAAACGTATATTTACACAAGATGTTAACAGATATATATTGAAATAGGATATGCAAAAAAATTTCAGGTAAATTAATGTAATACTTTTTATGCTAGAAGTGTTAGCGTAAACCCCTTTTTTTAGTTGAAAAACTCCGTTTAAAATAAATTAATTATATTTAAATAAAAAATTGCCCCAAAAGCATTGTTCATTATATTTGAAATCACTATGCCAAATTTAGAAAAGATTAAAGTAATAGTAGTAAAAATTTTAGAATTTTGGATACTCGCCTACCTTAAATGCTGATTATAGATTCTATTCAGAAATAAATGAATATAGCACTTTTTAAGAGAAAAACGCAACGGCTAAAAGCAAAAAATAAAAACGCTTCCATCAATATTTAAGACCTAGTTAAAATACTCCATTACACTCATAAAGCTCTTATGCAAATTCAGAATTCATTATATGATCCCATTTGATCAAAAACATTCTATGATGTTCCAAAAAACAATACCGATGCGCATATGGATTACTACAATCGAAAGAGAACTCTTTAAATTGCTTTGACAAACTTGTATGTTGAGTTAATCGAGGCATTTTAAGTGAAACAAGGTTTTGAAATTTATAAAAAGAAGGTGCACCATGTTTGTTCAAATTCCAACATACTTTTATTCATTATCATTCTTTCAGTCATTATCTTTCGAATTTTTCTACAACTTTGCAGTCAATTATACTCCTGCATACCAGTTTGTACTCGTATAAGAATAGTTGATAGTAGTTTCTAAGGAAGTTGTAGAGAAACATGCACATCAAACATATATGAAGAGTACACGGGAATAACCGATTGATTTATTAGGCGGACGCCCGCAATTGTCTGCTTGGTGGCAGAAAACCGGTTTCTCTCTTTCTTCTTCGCTTGATCCAAGCATTGGTATCGCCAATCGCCTGAATCTTGGTAGCTAGGAACCACAGAGATAGTAGTTAAAGTATTAGCGTGGTATATCACGTGACCTACAATACTGACTTCATTGGGGCTCTTCTGGGAGCTCCTTGCGCGTCCCGTCGTTAGCATTGGAGATCGCGTGATTTGCAACTCCATTACTTTAACTATGGTATCTATGGTAGGAACTGGTTTCCTTACACAAGTTTAGGCGATCACTCGCTATCATCGCCAAAGTGACCTGCTGCTAAGGAAACTTCTCTGCAAATCAATCGGTTTTTCCCGTGTACTCTTCATATTATAATCGCACGTTTTCGTTTTTACCTTTCGACTATATATTGAAATGATTCGTCAAGTACTAGTGCATATTATATCAGTACTGGTCTACGAATGTTGGGGGTTGCGGCTACAAAATGGCGTTTTTACTTAACTCATGTGCTCACTTTATCATTTGACCAACAATAGCCACATATAGGACCCGGTTGTGTTCGAACTTAGTGAAGACGGCAAGAAATCGGCTTCTTTAACGTGACGTAATCATTCCTGCTTTCATTCCTGGATTCAATGGTGCTTTCAGCGATTGGTGGTGTGACACACAAACTACATTGATTAATCAATCGAGATCTTATTTTCATTCCTGTAGAACTGTTGCCACTCAAAACATGTGACATCACTCAAACTGGCCCATTATCATCCGTATTCGCTCAATATAAGAAACTATGCAAATGTATTTATTTCCTCCGAAATATCAGTTACCTTTTTGTGAATCGAACAAGATTTTAGAACAAGACTTTATTGTAAACTACTTTCGTTGGAAAGATGGCGGAATATGAATATTTCAGAAGATATTCCTAGAAAAATATTTGCATACAAAAGGGGAAAGCGGTAATACGCGCCAGACTTGGAATTTTAGAAATGGAATTTTTCTATAAGAATCTTACAGTAATGTCGTTTGTTTCAGCATTTGTTTGTAAGAAGATGTAAAATGTTGTATTGGATTTGAAAATTGAAAACAACGTAAAGTTTGAGGTATTTAAGATTTCACTTTGTATGAAAGTATAACGGCTTTAAATAAAAACTTCTAAAAAAATAAAATGTTTGAATATTGTTGGAATATGAATTTTCAATAACGTTTGGGGTTTATAATGTAAAATAAGTAATTTATTTTATAAAAACAGGCAAAAAGTAGTAGTTTTGTTGCCACAGGCTGCAAAACCTGTGGCTACAGGTGGTGCAGGGACTACAATGGAATTCTTTTTTATTTAACATGGAGATTACACACTCTTAAAAATGAATGATCAAAAACAACGAAATTTTCCTTAATTTTGACGATTCTGTTACTGGCAAATGCTCCGAGTTTTCGTTTCCTCAAACTGAGGACATTTGAATCGTCATTTTTATGAGCATTTGAATGTCGTCTAATTTAAATAAATATTTCATCATATTTGAGCATGTGAGTACAACAATGAGATTCATTTCCTCAAAATCAAGATACAGAATCGTCAAATCACGATCGTAAAAGTGAGGATTCGCGTTTACTTAAAAGTCACGTGATAGTTTGACGAAACAATCCTCAAAATTAACGAAATTAGGCTTGAGGATTCATGAATCGTCAAAAATGAAAGTGTTATTTCTGAGATTACACAGATCTGAGTGCTTAAGCTTACGATGGTAGCTCGAATTCTGTCATGTCTTTACATATTTTCTTGGTCAAAGTCAACGACAGGTCCCTACTAAATTGCGAGGAGTGTATGACTCTGTTGAATGTCTTTTTGGATGCTGCAAACAGGCAAGCAGGAAGCGATAAATAATTACAATAAATTATTGAAATACTAATTTATAGAGAGTGTTCAATTTCATTGTTGCATCAAACTTCAACAATCATTTCATTAAAATATAAGTATTCATAAACTGAAACGCTGCCAAAAACACTTATAATATAAGAAACAGCACTACATACAAAGTCAAATTAGAAGAACATGGTACAACGATGTAAAGAAATTTCTTTGGTGTTTAATAGTATTTGAATTCCAATTACTGAAGGAAAAGAAATATTTAATGGGTAAAGGGTATCGCGCTGAGAGCAAGGTAAACAATAAGTTGCGTTTATAGAAGAATAGTTAGCTGGTGTGCACCGCCATTCACCCGTGGGGTGTAAGTGTCACTTTCAGTTTTATCAGTGCACAATACTACCGATGAACTACAAACTGCCTAACCCAGGTTAGAGCCGCGGACCTTTTCATCCTATGGTCTCCCAAACTGAGCTAGTTAAGTAGTTTCTAAAAACATTTAAAATGCGTTAATGGTACAGTTTTGCAGTCTAATACTCTTATAGGGTTAAATTCAGAAAAAAAAAACTGTTTTTACAATGTTTCCACCAAGAAAACTGTTTTACTTTAAACTGTATATATTCACAGGAAAAAAACTGTTTAAAGAAAACAAAAAAATTTAAATATACTTTTTCCGTAAAATAAAGAAGTTTTTTTTACAGTGAAACAACTTCCTTTTCGTTAAAACAAAAGAATTCAAAAACTGCACCGTTACAAAAAAAAAGCACTTTCACAATCTCCCCAACTGAACTCAAAATGCCACGTCCACTTCAAACACAAATCCGTTTAAGTCCTCTCGCATATAAATAACCACTTCACAACGCTCGGTAGAAGACGTCAATGTCCTAAGACAGATGAAGCACTAAAACTTCACTTCACAATATAACTGTCGCCGGTGACAAATTGTTCTGGACGAAAACTGGAATTCGGGATATGGGGGTCATCCGATCCGTCCCGTATCATTACCATGATGTATTTTCATGATATTTTTATGATATTACTTTTTTATGATACAGCGGGAGGGTTTTATTACGTTTAAGTTGTATAAAGTGTTTCCGGTTGTCGACTTTTTTTTTTTCATCTCCGGTTTTATTTTCCGGATAGTGAAGTCGCCACTTGAAAATGGTTTCAGTTTTTTTTTAGCAGTTTAGAAAATGAATAGGGTATTATGAGTGGACAAAAATCGTTAGAATAAGCGATTTTTTGTACGATTATTATTTTTTGTGCTTCCCCCTAATTGTTATTTTTTGTTCTTTCATTCAATTGTTGCATAAAATATATGTAAAGTTCATGAAAATTAAACATGCATTTTCAGAAAATAAATACGCCTTTCCTCGGTTAAATTAAATCATTTGAAGGGGAATATTTCAAAACTCACATTCTCCAAAGTAAAGTTGGTTGGTAGACATATATATTCAGGTTTGTGTGCTTGGTCAGAGACCTGCTTATGAACCTTCGTCAAGTAAAACAGACACAACACACACACGTGACCGATGCTGAAATCTATCGCCACCTTCGCAATTTAGACTTTTCCCTGAAGGGGAGGGAAATAGTCTCCAGAGAAATTGCGCCATGGCCGCCCACAGATTTGAAGAGCACGTACTCCGCATATACTCGGTGGGTCTTCAGTGGCATCGACAGATGAAGCACTAAAACTTCACTTCACAATATAACTGTCGCCAGTGACAAATTGTCCTGGACGAAAACTGGAATTCGGGATATGGGGGTCATCCGATACGTCCCGTATCATTACCATGATGTATTTTCATGATATTTTTATGTTATTACGTTTTTATGATACAGCGGGAGGGTTTTATTACGTTTAAGTTGTATAAAGTGTTTCCGGTTGTCGCTTTTTTTTTCATCTCCGGTTTTATTTTCCGGGTAGTGAAGTCGCCACTTGAAAATGGTTTCAGTCTTTTTTTAGTAGGATAGTCGATGAATAAGGTTTTATGAATGGAAAAAATGTTGGAATGAGAGATTTTTTTTATAATTGTTATTTTTAATGCTGTCACTTAATTAAAGAGTACACGGGAAGAACTACTTGACTTTTTAGGAGTCTTACCTACGTGTCTGCTTGGCGGGCATTGGCGACAGGAAACCTGTTTTTCCTTTGGTTCTTCATTTGCGAAACAAACGTGTTACCTGGGTTTAGTGTTCTCTGGCGTGAATCCGCCTGAATGCCGCGAAAGTTAAACAAAGCGAGTAACATGTTTATGTACACCAGTTTAGGCGATTTTTCGCTATCATCCCCAAAGAGGCTATTAAGGAAAGCCTTCTACAAAATCAAGTGGTTCTTCCCGTGTTCTCTTCAATTATTGTATAAAAAGGAAAATACATGGGAATTTAAAATGAATTTTCAGAAAATAAAACAGCATTTCCGTAGTTGAATTGAATTATTTGAAGGGAATAATTGCAAAACTTTAAATCTCCGAAGTATAACTTAGATATAGGGTCCTTGGCGACTTCATCCAACTGAATTTACTATTTTTAAAAGTCGCCAATGAACATACAGGACCCTATGCCTTACTTATACTTTGGAGACTATGAGTTTTGACATTCGACCCTTCATTTATCTAGAACAAATTAGGAAATGTTATCATTCCACTTTCTTTCAACTTAGTAGGTAGATGTTGTTTAAATTATTTTTTTTAGAAATATATTGCTGTTTTGCTTGAGGGCTAATATCACGGATGCGAACTATATTTTAAAAATTTCGCATGCTGCTCATTTTAAACGTTATCAGACTGATTAAAACTCCCTTCCAAAACTAAAAACAAACCATGTCGTGGCAAAATTTAGTCTTTATGGTTAAAAAGGTTTTTGTAACTTATCGTCTCTTTCGATCTCTCCTCTCTCACTCTCTCTCTCTCTCTTCTCTCTAGGACTTGGCAACAATTCTATTTTGTTCTTATCTCCATGAAGGGGCCACTTTTATTTGCGCCACCCTGTAGGATCTTGAAATCTTTACGATTATTCATTTGCGATCAAAGTTAGGGGTTGGTTGGTAGACATATATTTTCAGGCTTGTGTGCTTGGTCGCAAGGACCCGCTTATTAACCATCGTCACGTAGGACAACACAAGACACACACAAACACATATGACAGATGTTGCCATCTGTCGCCACCTCCGCAATTTAGACATGCCCCTGAAGGGGAGGGAAATTTTCTCCAGGGACCTGTACCCATGGGAAACTGCGCAATGACCGCCCACAGGACTTTCGGACCCAACAGATTTTACGAGCACGTACTCCACATATACTCAACAAACACAAACATCCATGCCTGAGCGGGATTCGAACCTGGACCCAGCAGCTCCAGAGGCCAATGCCTTAACCACTACGCCGCCGAATCGGCAAATTAGGGGTCTAGGCTGCAAAACCTAGGATCCGGGGACACAATTCTCATGAAAGACCTGTTTATTATTTGCACCATGAGTCCTATGAATGGGGCCCGGGTGGATTGGTGGATTTGATTGCAGCCCATTACTCTAACAGTCTGCGCGTTTTACCAGGTGCGGGTTCGATTACCGCTTTCACCCTGGGTGTACTTTCTCTGTGTCAGTAAAAAAAAAATCTGTTTATTGTATATGTCTTACTGGACGAAGGTTTATAAGCGGGTATTCGATCAAGCCCACTAGCCTTAAAATTCATGTACCAATTTTACCTTTCTTGCAGTTAGCAACTTAAAGTCTTATGAGTGTAAAAATTATTCGAAATTAAGTGTATAAATAAAAAAAATAATAACAAATTATTCTTTTTTGCAGTATTATTCACGATGACGCAAGCCAAGATTAGACGTCCTATTCCACCATTTTCAATAACTCACTGACCAAAGATCCTACGAGAATGTCTTCGCTACCAACCCTCGACGATCTCCAGGCAAGGGCAAGACAGCCCCCTGGTTGCCACCTTGAAAAGAAATCTCAGCAGCAAACGATACCGGTTGTGGTCACCCCGACGACCATTATCCAAGAACGAGAGGCTCGGCAGAGCACGACGCAAAAGATCTTCAGAAAATGTGCCACGGTGTTCCAATGTAGCAGGTCAGTTGATTTTAAAAGGATTGGTTAGTCCCTTACGTTTAATTCACTAGTTTTGGCCCCATTAAAAGGCAAATCTAGACTTGACTTGCTTTACTATTTAGGCAAAACTAGACTAACTTGTTTTACTGCAAAACAAGACTTGACTAACTTGACTTTTTTTTTTAAAGATTGTGTTGACTTTAACAATAAAAAATTTTGTTTTTCCCATAAATTCCAAAATGTGAAGGAAACGTTACGAAAAATTTATTTCAACTAAATAATAATGCATGTTTGTTTATGCATGTATAATATGCATGTTTAAAACCCAAATTTTGTTGAATTAGCAGCATCACATCCATTCATGTATTCTTTCAAAATTTAGTTCAGACTCCAAAGTAGTTCAGACTCTAATCCAGTCTAATAAAGCTCTAATCCAGTCATCACGTAGTAGAAAGAGAAATAAAAAGAATAGTCGCGCCATCTCTTTCGTTGCACCTTAATAGAATTGGTTTACTTTTCAAGGAAAGCTATTGGGCAGATGTTTTGGGGAAAACTAACTAATATATTCCAATAACATTACTGGTTAAAATTGGACAGCTCATCAGCCCAAAATTTCCAGTAATTTTCTTGAGTTTATTCTTTACAGTGTCTGTTTGAACAACATAAATTACTCCCCTTCAGGGACATGTCTAAATTGTGGAGGTGGCGCGTGATAGATAACAGCATCTGTCGCGTATATGTGTTCATGTGAGTATGTGTGTTGTGACTGTCTTACTGGACGAAGGTTTATAAGCGGCTCTCTGAGCAAGCACACAAGCCTGAAAATATATGTTTATCAACCAACCAACCAACATAAATTAGGTTCATAGGTCATCAATATAATTCTTGCAACAAGACAATACCGTAAAGCTAGCATTCTGAAAATACTTTTGTTCCAATGGTTGGTTGGTTTAAATTATTGTAGCACTAGAATTACCCTAGGGCTATTGGCAACGGGCGTCGTATTTTAGAACCACAGTCAAGTGACCAGCCGACACCTGAATAGGCACCCAACGCAACCATTAAGGACGACATCGTGCGCAGCGTTAGGAATTTGAATTATATTTAATGCGCACTCCCTCTACACGGGATATTATTCGTAGGGCATTTCCAGCCGTAAGGGCCGTTTACAGGTCGGTAGTTATTTTGGCGAACCTAAGACCTTCCGCATGGTGGGCGAGTGCCTAACCGACTGAGCTGCCCAAGACCCGCGTTCCCCTTGTGCTGTTTGAACACAAGTTTTTTATGGGTGCAAAAACCAAACTTCGGAACTATACACTTTTCTCTATTATCTTCCAGGTCCAAGACCGAGCTCCCCACCTACAGCCAGCTCCACAGATCCTCAACAGGCTCGTCCCTCCTCTCAGTAGCATCCAACTTCCCGGAACCATGGCGTCGGAGAGTTGTCCTCCTCGCAGTGGCCGCGGCAGTCTCGACCATGGTCTTCTGGGCAGTGCTCTTCTGGAGAGTGCAGCATGCGCAGACCACTCCAGACTACCAGAAGGAATACGAGAGAAGACCAGGACAGAGTTGGTACCGAGACGCCATGTTTTATGAGATCTTCCCGGCGTCGTTTCAGGATACCGACTCGGATGGATATGGGGATTTTAAGGTTTGTCTTCAAGTTTTTTATGATAGCACAGGGTGTCCGTAAAAGAATGTCCAAGTTTTAATGGTATATTACAGAAATTTATTTTGTACTGAATGTAACAAATCATACATGAAATTGAAGGAAACTAACCTAGTTTTTCCTGTAAGTGCTCAGCGTGTGCGCCTTCAGTGATACGGCACACATCCAAACGAAAATGCAATTATTCCCATACAGTCTAAAAGAAGTCCGGAGTAATGGAATAGAAGATAACGCAACTGTGAAAACGATGTAGCGCATGGGTTTATCTGAAACTGTTGGAGTTATTCTTTAATCTTCTCCTTCAACCTCAACTGTCGAACAATTTAAGCTGTTTCTATTACAATTTGAAACTCGGACATACCTTTACGGACACCCTGTTCTTTGTATAATAGGTTTTGTAACTACACTTGACATCTGTACCCACTAATCCTCCCTTAATTTTCTCTTTCACAGGGCATCATCCAACACCTAGACTACATCGCCCACCTCGGGGCCAAGGCCATCCGCCTCAACTCCATTTTCAGTGCCCTGGACTACCCCTTAGAATACGAGCACGTCATCGACCTGAGGACACACGACCCGCACTTAGGTCGAGGGTCCGGGGACTTCGGACTGCTGGTCAGAGAGGCCCATGGTAGGGGACTTCGGGTGGTGCTGGAGCTGAACCCGTGTGTGACAAGCGACCAGCATACGTGGGCACTGCACTGGCAGAGGGGCATACCGGGATACGAGCATTTTTATGCGTCGCATAACAGCTCGAAGGTAAGTGTTGGACAAAGTCCTTACATGAACAATAGGGTAGACTAATCAGTGAATGAGGCGTTTAAGGCTCTGCGTTCGCCAGTGAATGAACACCAGGATATAATGACCAGGAAAACCAACCATATGTCAGATATCTTCCTAGTACATGGGAGGAAGTTAGGGCTGCCAATCCATCTAGTGGAATGATTTTCAATCCTTATTTATTTAATTATATTTACCGAATGTTCAATTACTGGGGCCTGTTCACTCACTGGTCAGTCTACCCTACAAGGGGAAAATAACTTCATTGCACAGGAATCTGTTTGCATCGGGATTCTTTGGCAACAATAGCGAGTCATCGCCTAATTTGGTGTAAAAGACTAAACCGATTAGTCATTTTGTTTTTCCCCCGCGACAACCCTGTTTCGCGACAGAGACCAGTGGGCGCGAGTAACTCGTTTTTACGGCGAAAGAATAACCGAGAGAAAAACGGTTTTATGTCGCCAATGTCCACCAAACACAAAAGAAAATGAGAGGATTCCTACTCTATGAAGTTGTTTGTCCCCTCTTGTACTCTACATACAATATGAAGGAATGAAGTAACGTGTGTTACATGTAGCAGATATCTTTTAAGATAACGGGGATAGATTTACATGTAACTAACTTAGTTAACTAGCAGTTACCTACCTTATTTACCTAGCCTTAGTTACCTTTGTTAATTAGCAGTTTTTGTTATTTACCGTTACTTCACAGCTCTTCTTCACGGAACTGCCAATAAAGCAGTCGGATACCAATTTTGAAATGATATATAATTACAAAATGAAATTAAGTATTTTTAATAAATTCTAATTACAGCTTTTTTTTTTTGTGCTTATGTTTCCAAAATCTTGGTTCTCTTTAAAAAAATACTTGATGATGAAAAAATACTTGAAAAGATGAAATTTTTACTTTTTTTATTACTTAAAATTTCTAAACGCAACTGTAATTTGTCTCTTTTTGCATAACTTACTGCAAATGTAACATAGTTACTTTCTAAAATAGTAACAGTAACTTGTTACAGAGTTACTTTTTCAATGTAACTTTCCAATTCCTAGTGTATAGACCCGTTACAGCATTGGCAAACTGACAGTGAACGTTCAACAAGAGCGCCATGATTGATTTCTATGAATTTTGTCAACTCTGTCACGACTCAGCCTACTTTAGTAGTAGAAACAATATTGGATTTACTTTGGTTTTGTGCGTCGCGAGTAATAGCAATTCCTTTCTGACGGGAACTATCCCTATTGATTTTTAAATGCCAGAGAAGTTTTCCCAAATATGGTAGAGTCTCGTTTATTCGAAAGGTACAGGACCGGAGTACTTTCGATTAATGGAGATTCCATAAGAATATACAAATAAGATAATTGGGAATCATCCTTATCACTCCTACAAAAACAATCAGTAACCCGGGATGAAAGCGAACACGATAATGAAGATGAACCCGAGTCTAACAAGTGCTTCTAACAAAGTGTAGTGCCGAGTCTAACAAAAGTCTTTGATCAGGCCCTTAGATAGTTATCTTGTTTAAAAGTTGGCGGGACAAAGCTACTTAACCCGGCAGCACTTGCGCTAACTTACCATAGACTAAGAATCTTCTAAGCCGAGAACTCAATCTGATGCCTAGCTCCCCCAAAGTGTCGAACGGAACTATACACTATTAGTGATTGATTTGTGATTGGCATAATTGAACTTTCCGATTGCAAATCTACTGTTTCTTCGAAATGTACTGGGTGGTTATAAAATAACGCTCGCTATTCGGAGTGGTCTGTAGCTTGAATGAATAATCCAAACGCAAAAAAACTTTGAGACACTTACTAATCAAGAAGGGGGAAGGGACTAATCAAGAATTGAAAAAAAAAAAGAATAGAATCATAAAAGTAACCTCGTCACTTGACCAGGCTTCTAAATTGTGAGGCGTAATTGGATGTGCTGGCCGTAATAATTGGCTATGCCTCGTAATTGAAAACCTTGGTCAAGAAACGAGTTTCGTTTTATGATTCCATTCTTTTTTAGAAAAAAAGAACTTGCCTCTTGACCAGAGTTCTAAATTACGAGGCGCAATTGACTGTGCTAAAGCTCCTAAAGGAGGCTAGGAAAAGGCAGCCGCGTGAACCATTACATTAGTTCTCTTAGACACAATTGGGGGAGTTAGTGTCGAAGTCAATTTTAAGATAGAAAATCCTTATAATTGTAATCCAATCAGAGTTTCAGGTCTAGAAGTGTATTTAATCCATCTGGGGTCCATTAGACCCCTGGCGAGTGCTGCCGGGTTAAAAACAAACCAAATTGTGCAGCAAAAAAATACTGCATATTTTGAGAAATATAAATCCGACTTAGTAAAAACGCATTTATTTTTCATGTATTGCTTTATAAAAGCGTTTATGCGTATATTTCATATTATATTTAAAAAAAAATCCTGAACCTTTCGGTTAAACGAATTTCGGATAACCGCGATTCGAATAACCGGGACTCTACGGTACGTGCGTAACGTCATTCCTAGAAATAACTGAGTCAATGACAAGTTTTTTTTTTTGCCATTTACCATTAGTAGTAATAAAGATTAATTTAAATCAAATGCGCATGCGTCAGGGAAATTCAACTTAAAGTTTAAAATAGCTAATTTTTTTAAAGGTTGAAATTCTAATTTAGATTTTTCTAAAATTAATTTGTAACCTTATACATACTGTTGCCATTTGGTAGCATTCTCTTAAAGAAAATTGCATTTTTAAAGCCAAATCTGTGCTTTTTTAAAAGACACACTTTCATTCTGCTCCTAGTTTAGCTGTTATTATCTGGCTGTTCTGGGGAAGGGGAAAAAACCTTATCGCTCGCGGCAAAAATAACTTTGGGTTTCCAAGTAGGTTTCGAGAGCAGGTTTGTTTGTCTTCGAAACAGCCAAACGGTAGTGGAGAGAAGGGGAATGGCGCCACCTTAAGGGAAATTGAATTTTCATGCAGAATTGTGTTGCAATTAATGTAAATTGTAATGAGCATAGCATACTACAGTTCATAACCTATCTTGTGCTGATTTTTTAAAATTTAAATCTTTAATAAAAACTGAATAAAATTGTTTTTTCTAAAAGCTTGCACAGTGGCGGGATTACCCCGGTACCTGGGGTAATGCCGCCACACCACTCCGCCGCATCAATAAACGAAGCAAATAATCTATAAATAATGGGAATTACATAATGGAGCAGTACATATGGAACTAATATAGGTTTAATTAACTTTGGAATGGTAAATTGTACAGGGTACAGATCTTTTATTAACTTTCCATTTGCAACTAACTATTTAGTTTTTTTTAAGGTTTCGTTGGTCTATTTGAATAGTTCAGTTATTCTTTTTCAGATACGTGGCATCTGGAACGAAAAACAACAAGTTGTAGGGCCAATGTATGAAATTTCTATTTTTTGGCTTATGCCGCCATCCTTTTGCATGTGGCGGCATAACCCCGGAGTGATGTGGCGGCATTACCCATTAAGACAAAATGGCATAGACGGCTTGTTTAGGGGAAGGTAGATAGCCTAGCGTCCAAACTAACAACGTGATAAAATAGATAAATAATTACTCTTTTCAATGATATATAACCGATTTATCTAACTTAGAGATATCAGTCACTTATCTCTTAATTTCAGAAGGTCCAAAATTAGATGAAAATCACTAAAAACCGTATTTTTTAAACAACTTTACACCAACTCACCGCACGGCCATTAGCATCTATACTACAAAGTTCTTTGTTTCCTGCTACAGGTCAGTGCTCGCAGCCCCCCTCCCACATACACCGTTGGCGAGATACAAGGGGTGGCGGCATTGCCCGAGGTGGCGGGATTCCCCTACTCTCCCCTATATAGAATGAACAGTGTGACGTCCTAGATCTCTTTTTTTTTTTTTTTGGCCTTGAACTTAGCCGTGGAAAGGTTAAAAAATAGTCAAATTAGCTATCCCTGGTCGTCAATAGTCTCTATATAAGAAATAGGGATTTCACCCTATTTAAGGGTCTAAGTAACACCCATATAATGATAATCAATTTGGACACTTATGACAATTAGATGCAAGTAAAATAAAACATATACGAATTCTCTTTTCCCTTAAAAACAGCAGTATACGAAAAGGGTTCAAATTGCTCGAAAAGATATCGAGATAACATAAAATATTTTAGTAGGAGCATACTAGAATATACATGAATTATCATTTATTTTAATTTAATACTCCCAAATTCGTCTAATGTTCTTTGGTAAGGTGTCACTTTTTCAAATGCAGATAGTTTTTTTTTAAATATGTTTAATTCAAGCGATTTTCAATAAAAGTAAAATTTCTTTGCTAGGATTAGAAATTTTTATTTATTAGATTTAGTAACGTCACTTTCATCACATAAAAAATAAATCGTTATTATTATCGGCAAAAAAAAATCTTAATTATTTGGAAAAATAAAATATGATAAACATCAATTTCCACATTGTTATGACGTCGTATAAATTATGAATAAAAAATATTTTTCATTATAAGGTATTTGACTTTTTTTCAACAGGCTTGATTGTCTTTTTCCGTCATGAAAGCATTCTTTTATAAAGTGAAAGTTTTTTTGCTTTTATTTTTTGATGACCTAGAGAGCAGTGCATTTTCCAAGTTTGTAAATAATTTTCTGAAGCTTTAAATAAAAAAAAAACTTTTTGCAGAAAAAAAATGAATGTTTATCCGTCTCTTTGAAGATTATTTTTCAGCGACAGAATTGAAGAATAATCTTAGAATATGGGAAAAAATTTGACATTTTTTTGGTTAATCATGCATGCAAGCATAACAAAGAAATTTCAATATATAAATATTTTCCTTTGTCTTTAATTCTTAAAACAATATTGTCATTTCAAAAAAATTTATTTTTAAATATTGACAGTGGTATTAAAGCTAACACCATTAATAGATTTAGCAGATAAAAAAAACTATATTTACTTTATTTTAAAGAGATAATTAGGTTTATTTAAACTAAATATTCAAAGGCTCTTTATGCTTTAATAGTTAATTTTAGTTGTTTATTTTGCTCGAGATTTTAGGGCATAAATGAAATTAAATATTTTCATTTAAACATTTTATATGTTTTTTTCATTCTTCTTTATCAGAATAGAAAAAGTAAAGTAAATAAAAAAAAACACGCAAAAAATTCGCCAGAAATAAAAAAAAAAGCAGGTTTAAAAACGAAAATAGGCTTTCTTTTTCCTTTAATACTCAATGAAATTCTTATAGATTCTCTTGCGATGTGGAAACAGCTATTTAAATTAATAACCTGTCAATATTGATGCTGTTTACATGTGTAGTCTGTTCATGCGTACAAACAGGCGCACAAAAGTACAAAATATAAGTAGGGGAGACCGGGGCACAATGGACCACTTTCACATTTTTTGCGCTATAAGTCAAAAATATCCATCCCAATGTTTAGAAAAAGGTTATATATATTACAAGGTATCCTTGTTTTAAAATACATTACTGGTTAAAAATATATATTCATTAATAATTTTTTCTGAATTCACTTTTTTATTACAGTGAGGAAAATATACCCATTGTACCCATGTTTGGTGTACAATGGACCACATCACGGGGGTGCAATGACCAAGATATTTTTTGCTGAAAAAAATTTAGCTGCTTTTTTTATTTTAGCAAATACATATTAAATAATTATTTTATATGAATTTTAAGTATTATTTAAGGTTCTAAAAAATTTTCGTTTGTGAGAAAAATATACTGTCAGGTCAATATTGAAAAGATGAGGGGAAACATAAAAAAGTATAAAAAACATTTAAAAATTTCAAATGAAAAAAAAAAATTAATAAGAGCATTGATTTTTATCTTCAAATTATTAGACCTTTAAAGTTGTTTTTTATTACTATACACAACAATACCAAGGGTAGGGCCAAACTGTGGATCAAAGAATCTTTTTTTTTTATTGCGAGTTAATATTTTAAACTTTTTTATAATCTTTATTTAATCAAATGTGGTTTTGAAAATTTTACTAATGTGGTTTCAATTTATGTGCATTTTTACCAATTCTGAGAAAAATGTGTTTGTACTTAATTATTTATAACTACAACAATTAACTGACATTTTTACAAGTAAAAAAATCAACGTAAATCAAATATTATTTTAAAAATTTATGATATTGTTTTGTTAATACTTCTGTTATGTCCACATGTAGAATTTATTTTACCAACCAACTCAAATTTTCTAAATTCTTGTTTTAAATATTGGTTAAAATCTAGTTCAAATTTCGATTTTAAAATACAATTCTCCATTCTAAACACTTATTGTTTGAAGTCATATACGTAAAAATAAACATCAGTTCACAAAGATCATGGTACTTCGTGGTTTTAAAAAAAAAAGCCACTACTTTGTATATTAGTAGATGGGGGGGGAGGGGGGGGGGAAATCTATTACACATTAGAAGTGAATATTAGGAATATATATTAAAAATATTTTTACTTATTATAGCAAATTTTCTTTTAGTAAATAGGAGGACGTGCATCAATGTATTTTTTTTGAAACTAATTTTATAATTTTTAATGTTGCATGGGGGTACAATGGACCATGACCCACTGTACCCCAATCCAGTGGTCCATAGTGCCCCACATTGTCCTTGAACAAAAACAAATTATATATGCGTTTTTAATTTCAGAATAATTAATGGATCATTATTAGAAAGACAAATATCTTGCCTTTAAACTATGCTAAGCCACTTTATCCCAACTATTTTACTTTAATGATGAAAAGATAATTTCTAGAAAGAGTGCTTTTTTACTCTTTCACCTGGTAATACACATCAATAATAAAAAAATTGGCAAAAAAAATGGCTTCACAACATGCTTTTTCATAATACTAGATCAAAGAATGTTATGCCATCTATTATTTATAATAACAGCTTTTATTTGGAAAAAAATATCAAAAAAATATTAATCGGGGGTGGTCCATTGTGCCCCTAGGTCCATTGTGCCCCGGTCTCCCCTATCTTATGTCCTACCTTTTTGCTTAAGAAAATACTTTTTAAAATAGGAAATATAGAACTGAATTTGCGAAAGGGGGTATGGAGTATGGATTGGATAGGCAGACGGACATTCCTATTTAAATTCCTACTCTTTTTTTTAATTCTCTCAATTCAAAAAATTAGAGTAAGTTTTTTTTTTTTAATTTCGTTATGATAACGTAATATTTTCGTTCTTAATATTTTCTTCTTGTATTTTAAAATAATTGCACTTGATGATAAACATTTTAGTTCCTTCATATAAAATTAGTTCCTTCATCGTGTGTCAAACTATTTTTTTTTACAAATTACCAGACTAATTATGTGAAACGTTTAATTACGGTTTAAATTTAATTAATATCATTATTTTAACAAATGTGTGTTTGATTAATGCTTACAGTTAGGGTAGGATAACAATTTGTTAACCTTTGTCTATATTTACAACCTTTTGTTTGATGACACAGCTCTAACATAGCTAAATTCCTCGTAATTCCTGAAGTTTCTATTTCAGGCAGCCCCGGAGATAGAAAACTCAGAAGGACCCCCTCCCGAAGACTGGGAACTGACCCAGAGGACATTCGGAGGTCATTATATCGTCAACTGGTCCAATCCCCTCGTTCAAGAAGAATACAGGAAGGCCTTGATACATTGGATAGATCTCGGGGTAGACGGCATTTACATGAAACATTTGGAAAAGATGCACGTCGTCGACAAGAAGGACATCCTTGGCATCATCCAGCAATGGAGAGAGATCCTCAACAAACCGAAACGTCCTGGTCAGCTTTGGTCATCCAGAAGACACCAGACCATTTTAGAAGACTGTGACTCAACAATGGACCAAAGGACATCAGTTGAAAATACAGAAGATGAGCTACTAGATTCAACATATCCCCCAACGCCCGCTACCAGGAAACAAGTTCAAATAGAGATTCTGAAAAAGATTCAATCGGTATATCGGATCTTTCCAACATCTTACAAAAAGAGAAAGACCCAAAGAAGACAGCCCATACTTCAAGCCAGTGTATCGGTAAGAGGATCCTAATCGTGTCTAGCAAATTTGCTGATGAACTCACCAAGAGATTCGGAGCAGAATCCGAATCTCTGAAGACCATCTTGAAAAACATTGACGTGCTGGACCACCCTATCCTTGTTGGAAGCGGCGAAGAAATGGGCCAGCAGGTTTCCAGCCTTGGACAGCTGTCTAGCTGGCAAGAATTCGGTTCTCCTGTACCCATGTTTCACTTGGGCAGCTCGGATACTTTCAGAGTGGCATCCAGAATCGAACCGAGGTACCAAATGGCGGCTTTCTACCTTCTGATGTCGTTGCCTGGTGCCACGTCTGTGCTCTATGGTGATGAGATCGGATGAAAGACAGTTTTGATGTATCCAACGGAAGGGTGAGTAACTTTATGATCTTATTATTACTTAAAATGTGAGTTACTTTATTAGAGCTAAATCGACCATAAGTAGATCATGGATTAATTTTCATTTCATATCTTTTCCGCCGTTGTTTGGTTGGAAATGCATTTAGCGATCACCAGGCTTGACATTGTATAGCCTTCTTCGCCTTAGTTAATGAGGTTACTCATTTAGAAGTAGTGTTTATGGTGTAACTTCTAAAACTTACAGGTTAATAGATAAATACTATGCCGTCAATTTTAGCACTTAATAAAATATTACCATTACAGTAGATCATGGATTTTTTTTAAAGCATGAAAATAATTGCGACATTGATTGATTGGAAAATACATCACCATGCTTAATAATGTTGTAATACTGTTAAAAAAAAATCCCTGAATTAACGGAAAAACTACTGGCAGCAAGTTGACCGGGATTTTCCGGGTTAATTCAGAATTTCCGTTTTGATTTTTCGTTATTTTCAGGAATATTCCATTTCGGAATTATTCCGTTAATTTCAGGGTTCTTCCCATTTTGGAATTTTCCGTTTATTTCAGGATCTTCCATTCGGAATTTTCTCCGTTAATTTCTGATCTTCCCATTTCGGAATTTATCCGTTAATTTCAGGATCTTCCATTTCGGAAATTTCCGTTAGTTTCAGGATTTTCCATTTAGCTGTTTCCTCTTATTTCATGAATTTTCTAAATTGGCATTTCTCTCTAAAATTCGGATAAACTTAGTAGTATTTGGTAGTTAATTCCAAGACATTTTGGCTTTTTTCTTGTCAATTTTTGTTTCTATATTACTATTATAAACCTCAATCATTCTAAATATATCCCATTTATAATATGGTGTTATAAAAAGGCTAAGCATTGGGGTATGTAAACAGGCATCATGTGTGTTTATATAAATCGGAATGCATATTAATGTCTTCTTACATTGAGGGGGTAGAAACTGAACAGAAGTGTTCTTGGAATAAGGTATATCAGAAATTATAAAAATACAACATTTTTAATAGTATTTAGTAATAAAATACAATTTTATTATAGTATTTATAGTAATAAAAATTACAATTTTAATAATAGTATTTAGTATAAAATACAATTTTTTAATAGTAATTTAGTGTAAAATGCAATATTATATTAGTATTTCCAGTAAAACCTAATAACTTTTGATGTAGTTGCAGACGGTGGGCCGAAATGAGATAACAGTTAGCATCCATAGCTAAATGAACACTACAATTAGCGTTCTGCGGACACTTGCAATTCCTAATTTGGAATTCGTTAGAAAATTTGCATTTAATTGGAAATTGTGTTTTTCTTAGTGAGATTGTCAAAAAATGAGCATTGACAAATAGTGTATGTAACATCTGAATCGAATCAATGCATTGTGTTGCATATCATCCGTAATCAGTATATTGATACGTTAAATTAAACAAAAGAGTATTATTTATTAAGTGAACGGTTTACGTTTTGTATATGCATAGTTTTAAAATATAACCATGCTATGATGATAGCGATAGCGTAACCGTGCTTTCCATTAGGTAAGATTTAGGTTTTGAAATAACGTCGCACTAGAGCTTTACACGTAGGGCAATTGCTTTTCAAATCGCTCCTTCCCCTCCCCGCCTTCCCAAATTTAAATGTAATAATTTCAAATCATTTCATTATTTTTTTAAGAATGTTTAATTGTTATGCATACATTTGACAGCTTTTTAAAACTTTAAAATTATTTACTTAGTTAGCGTGCTAGTAAACAACGGAATTAGTTATTTCCAGGGAATCATTCCCACGGATCGAATTTATAGGACTATAGAGATTGCAGGAGAAACAATAAGAAAGATACAAGAACTGGAATTCTATATATAGAAAAGAAAGATAGAAAATTAATTTTAAAATAAAAATCTTATTTTATTAAAAGAAAAGGAACATACCTGTATATTTATCTTTCTTGCATTCAGATGTGGACAATCAAAAACAAAAAATATGGTGGCTGAGTCGGGTCGGCGGTGGGTCGAGACTAAAAGCAGTTGGGTGCGGGTTATATGGAGATTGCGTAATACTGGTTTTAAGTGAAGTCTGACACGCAGAAATACGGTGTTTTTCCGTTTTCGTTGTCAAGCGTTTTAAGGAAAAACGGGAAACCCCCAAGCTGATTATTTCAGACAAACCGTCTGTTTGATGAAGAAACACAATTTTTCCGTAAATTCCCGAAAATAATCACAGAAATATGCACGTAAAATTCAGGTTTTTTTAAACAGTGTTGTTTGAATTGCTTAGTTTATGAGAGTATTCATTATGGTGTTTTGTTTATTGTTTAACCTCTAAAGCCCGAGTTTCCATAACACTGTAATCGTGGGGTTCGTCACTATCAACATGAAGCTTTGAAACAACTATGTAAGTTTATGTCGAATGTATGTTTCGGTGAAGCAATGTGAACGGTGCAGGTCGATAGTTACAGCTACCTTAGAAAACTTAAACTATAAGCTGTTTTAGGGCCATATACATCACATGTAAGTTAAGTTTTGAGGAAAATGCATACATCTATGAGACATTGCGAAAGATTATAAGTTTAGCAAGAATTGACTAGTTAATAATTCCTAACCTAAATAGTTATTAAATAAAGAGCGTTTTGACTATCTTCACAAAAAAATCTTTGAATAAACTGCTATAAGCAGTCAGTTGAGCATTTGCAATTTTTAAAAGTAAATTATATATATATATATATATATATATATATATATATATATATATATATATATATATATATTATATATATATATATATATATATATATATATATATATATATATATATATTATATATATATATATATATATATATATATATATATATATATATATATTAAACCAATAAGTTATTATTTTAAAGAACAATAAGATTTCGATTTCTTAACGACATAAACTAGAATTGACAACGATTAATATTACGTAATTTAATAAGCTAGTTTATTTAATAAACTAGTTTTCCAATAAGGACCATGCAAGTATTTTAAAATCTTCTATTATAAGTTTTATAGATTTTAATCTGAGCGTCAAATTTACTCCTTAAAAAATGTTCCTAAGAGATAAGAACAAACTGCACCAACAATGACTTTTTAAAAAACTTCTGGAACAAAACAAAATGAAAGCAAACTTCTTAATACGTTTCACTTGATCGAAACATCCATTAAAAATCTATTTCTACAATGAACGCGGTCAGAATCTAAAACGTTTTAACGCGGTAAACCCACAGATAAAACCCCAAACAAAAAACGTAGGAAAAAAATATTTTTTCTGCTGAAAAAGAATAGTCTTATCAAATTTTTTAGATGACAGGAAATATCCTGGTTGCGCCCATATTTCAAGTGTCTCAGAGTGTTATTGACACGCTATGATATAGAAGACATTTCGTGTACTGATCTGACAAAATGGTAACTGCTGTTTTGTCAAAGTTTTATGTTTTAACTCCATAGCACGCACCATTTTACAAAAACTGCATTCCAATTTATTAAGCACATTCCAAACTACAAGAAATCCATTCAATTTATTTCATTTTTATCCTGTATCTTTAAAACTGATACACTTTATGTAGCAACATTAGTCTTTTTTAATGAATCAATACATTTTGAGATGGAACACTACGTTTTTGAATTGAAACAATATATTTTTGAAATGAAACAATATATTTTCGAATTGAAATCAATATATTTTTGAAATAAAACAATATATTTTTAAATGAAACAATATATTTTTGAAATGATTCAATATATTCTTGAAATTAATCAATATATTTTTTAAAGGAAACAATATATTTGTGAAATGAAACAATTTATTTTTGAAATGAATCAATATATTCTTGAAATGAATCAATATATTTTTGAAATGAATCAATATATTTTTGAAATGAATCATTATTATTTTGAAGTAAAACAATATATTTGTGAATTGAATCAATGTATTCTAAAAGCTATCAATTCACATTTAAATCATATCTTACCTACTAAGTATTCTACATAATGTTTTAAATAAAATTAAATATTCAAGTTTAAGTTATTAAAGTTCATTTATTATAAATTGAGTCAAAACATTACATAATTTTAGTTCTTATATGTTTTGAGAACAAATGTTTACAATTAGAAATTCATCTCAGTTTTGTTTTAAAGTTAAATTTACTATTTTAATTAGATTGTTCAAATAACATTATGTTTTATCTTTAAATTTTTGCGACCTAGAGTCCCCATTTGAAGACATTTTTTAAAACCTCCCTACAAATTTGCGGGCAATTATTAATTTTATAATTTAACAAATTTTTTAATTCTGAAGTATAGAGGAGCCCTTTATAATCATCTGCTGCAGAAAAATTATCTTTAAATAGTTGAAGAATTTAAATGTGTTAGATCAGTTAAATTCATGAAAAGAAAATCAGTTTACAATTCAGTCAAATTTTTTCCATTTTAATCACTTTCAGTCAATTTTAGCCAATATCCCAATTTTAGTCAAATTCAGTCAATTTAGCCAATTATCCAATTTTAGTCAAATTCAGTCTATTTTAGTCAAATTCAGTCTATTTTAGTCAAATTCAGTCAATTTTAGTAAATAGTCTAATTTGAGTCAAAATTCAGTTGACGTGGTTTCATACCAACTTAATATAATTTCTAGAAGAAAATGGCTACGGAAGTAAATTTATCCTTTGTCGAGGAATATGGGTATCAAGCCGGGGAAATATATTGGACACCACGCGACCAGGTGGTTGATATTGGCAGCCCACTTTGTTTTTCCTTTAAACGAAAACTAGATTTGAGGAAGTTCGTTGGTTTGACGATATTGGCTTTTAAATAGGCTAATGGGCAATTTAAAGTTTGTTTCTGGGAGTGGGGAGCCCAGTCGGTTAGTCATTCGCCTACCATGCATAAGGTTCTAGGCTCGGGTCCGGGCATCGCCAAAATAACTGCTAAAATGTAAACGGCCGTGAAGCCAAAAGTTCTAACTCCACGTGTACAGGGAGTGCACGTTAAATATAACCCAAAGTCTCAACGCGCTGCTGACGATGACGCCCTTAACGGTTGCGTTGGGTGCCTATTCAGGTGTTAGCTCGTCACTAAACTGTGGTTCTAAAATACGACGCCCGTCGTCAACAGCCTACGTGTAGCTCGAAAGACGTGCTCGTGTACTTCCTAAAAAAAAGGAATTGAAAAATCTTTTGTTTGATATTCCCGATATATAGAACTATTTTTGATTAGGCATTCATTAATTATTAATAAAAATAACTGTACAGTAACTCATTTGTATTGACTAACCCTCCAAAATATACCCCGGCATTTCTGTTGCTATAATAAAAAAATTTACTTTAATTTTGACTTAATATTCGTTTTTTTTTTGTGTTTGTAAATTTACATCAAATACTTTTTTTATGTTCGCCAAAATGGTCCTTGTGAACCTAGGTATTCTGTCTACAGTAATATTACTTTGTATTTGTTTTCCCTAAAATTGTTTTTTTTTAATTGATTTTCGAAATTTATGATAGATGAAGAGTACACGGGAAAAACCGATTGATTTTTCAGAGAAGTTTCCTTAGCAGGCCACTTTGGCGATGATAGCGAGTGATCGCCTAAACTTGTGTAAGGAAACCAGTTCCTACCATAAGTATCATAGTTAAAGTAATATTGTGGCAGATCACGTGACTACCAATGCTAACTACGGGACGCGGAAGGAGCTCCCAGAAGAGCCCCAATGAAGCCAGTGTTGTAGGTCACGTGATATACCAGTGTAGTACTTTATCTACTATCTCTGTGGTTCCTAGCTACCAAGTTCAGGCGATTGGCGATCCCGACTCTTGGACCAAGCGAAGAAGAAAGAGAGAAACCGGTTTAATCCGCCAAGCAGACAGTTGCGGGCGTCCGCCTAATAAATCAATCGCTACTTCCCGTGTACTCGACAGATATGTTCCAAGCATAACGAGAGTTTCTAAAAGATGACAATTACAGCCACCAACCAACTTGTTTAGTAAACAGGAAACAATCTTCTACAACACAGAATAAATAGCAATCCTAGCAAACTTTCAACGAAAATGTACAATCTCTAAAATTCAACAAACAAGTAGAAAGCAAGCAAGACAAAACATGACGACTCATCCTAGAAAACAAGAATTTTTAGCCGATAGGAACTACTTCAAATAGACCTTCCTGAATAGATAGTTCATTGAAGGTAAAGCAACTAATGTTAAAGAGAAGAACAGCATTCTATTTTTTCCAAAACTTTAACATTCTAAAAAATATCTAATAGGATTCCCCTTGATACCTTGAGGATTTACTTAAAAAAAAATTATGTTCCAAAATATTTATATATATTGATGAGTTGAATCTCTGTGCTACAATAACCAAAATCATATTTTTTAGTTTTTCCAGTTGTATATTAACGTAAATAGGTATTTCTGAATTCTATTGATCTATAAGAGAAAATAATAACGTGAAATTTGTAATTTAAAACAATATCTTATAATGTAAATAGGTATTTCTTAACTCTTTTGATCAATGTCAGAAAATGATGACTTAAAATTTGTTATTTAAAAATTATCTGCATCGAATAAAACAACTAAAAGAAGAACAAAAATATATCTTAAAGAAAAACTTTTTCATTAATTTAATCTGAGCAAGATCTATTTTATTTTCAAAATTGATTTTGGTGGTGGATATAATGAAATGATATCTCTAAATAACAACAGAGGCATGAAACCAATATTCTTCAAAAGGAACATGTTTTGGGCATCTCAAACTATTCTTCTCAAAATCCACGTTTCGAATGCCTTGTTTGCATTCGATCTCGGTCTGTCTGTCTATCCCTCCAACAAAAGAAATTCGGCATTCGAGAAGATCCCCCTGTTTGATATGTTTGTTCCACCAGGATTGGATGAAATGCCGGCCTTGCCTTCTTTGGGGCATGGGTTGGGGAAGTTGCATAACAATTGCACCGATTATTATTTCGAATGCTTTTTCAATCTATCTTTTTAGAAGAAAAATTGTTTGTATTGCACACACATTGCCCCGAAAAGTGACGTTTATGACAAAGGTAACTTTTTTCGAAATGAAAATTCTTGAATATTACAAATATGACGGTTAACAATGGCACCGAAGTTTCATAAAAATTGTACTGATGTTGCTTAACAATTTCACAGATTATTTTGGATGCTTTTTCAGTGTGTCTTTCAGAAGTGAAATGGTATATATTGCACTGTGCCCGGAATAGTCATGTTTGAAGAAAAGTGAATTTTTTAGAGTTAAAAAACTTTAAGGTTCAATATTGGCTGGCCTAATGGGTTAAATCACATCTTAAATTGACCAATATAACAAATAGGATATACTGTTAGATTAGTCCAACGTCACAATATCACAGTGCTGCCACACCATAATAACGTCAAACATAGAATGCATGATGAAAATTGTAAACTAAACGACCTTCATAAGTGTTTAAGGGATCATAGGAGTCTTATAAAAATTTGCAAAGAAGGAACTACAATAAGTATAGTTTGATCTTTCATGTAATTTTTTAACTACTCAATATATAAGTATAATTTTTTATATGTAATTCTACAAGATTTATTTAATATAAAACAAATTTTAAAATTTATGAAACTTTAGCCAAAATTAAAATAAATGATATTAAACATAAAGCTATTTGAACACATTGGGATTAGGCTTGCGCGGCAAAAATTTTGAGGTCAAAATTAAAAAAAAGAACAAGAAAATGACTTTATATTGTACAAATATGTACAAACAAAGACTTATACCTAAATTCTCAGCTCAATTTAAATTCGAATTTTTTTTAAATTTAAAATCAAAATGTTAAAATTTTTAATTATTTTTTTTAAAAAAAAAAAGTTATTAAAATAATTTCAAATTAAAATTGAGCTGAGAACTTAGGTATAAGTCTTTGTTTGTACATATTTGTACAATATAAAGTCATTTTCTTGGTCATTTTTACAATTTTGACCTCACAATTTGCCGCGCAAGCCTTATCCCAATGTGTTCAAATAGCTTTATGTTTAATATCATTTATTTTAATTTTAGCTAAAGTTTCATAAATTTTAAAATTTGTTTATATTAAATAAATCTTGTGGAATTACATATAAAATAATTATACTTATATATTGAGAAGTTAAAAAATGACATGAAAGATCAAACTATACTTTGTAGTACCTTCTTTGCACATTTTTAAGACTCCTATGACCCCTTAAGGCTTGGGAAGGGGGAATGTTCGTTAGTAAGTTCCAAATCTGAAATATAAATATTACTTATTGCTTCGTTTGTTGAAACTATTCAACAAAATAACTTATCTACCAGTTCATTGAAACAAGCGTGTATTTATTTTTAAAAAGGGAGAGAAAATATAACTATAGGCAATGGTTAGTTAAAAAAAAGTATTGCCAATAGAACTATCCTGTCTTGCAATCTAAAGTAAAAAAAATTCTTAAAAACGTGCTAACTCTCATTTTCATCTACATAATCAATATACCACAATCATTAATAACAGAAAAAATCTAATAAACGCCGAAAAGGCAGTTTTGCATAAAACTCGACAAAACATCAGAAACTGGCCCAAATTAATTCTCCACCAAGTTTACCTACAAGCGCTTAAACTTATTCCAAAAGTTTTAAAAGAAAAGGAATTCCCAGCGAAAAGACCACATCTCGAACTACTTTTTTTATCCCACTTCTGCATTATAAATATCAACATTGCACGCAATATTCAGAAAAGTATGAATAAACTGCTCTATGTCTAAGACTTGGGTAGTCAAAATTGTATCTGAAAATATTTTGAGTTTATTATTTTTAATGGGGTTGTTTCACGTTGTGAATGGCAAGAGCTCCAACGGTTTGTTGTCATTTGTTGTGTGTAATTAAGTTTGTATTTGTATTCGAAAATGATTTTTCTTAGAATATTTTACTTATTAAATTTTTTAAATACCAACTTCTTGCTGTGCTGTTGGTTGTTTAAAACATTTGTTAAAGAAAGTTTGCATAGAAAGAAAGTTTCTTTTCATCTATGTCGGTCATTTTCAGAGTGCAACTGAAGCAACCAATGAAATCCAAGTACGTAGGACAATGAAAACAAAAGTGTTACATTATAAGAAACAATCCGATCTCGCGTTTCGAATTCGCACTATATTTTTATATCGCAGTGTACTTGGGCACCCCGATGATTCTGTTGGTTGTTTAAAACATTTGTTAAAGAAAGCTTGCATAGAAAGAAAGTTTCTTTTCATCTATATCGGTCATTTTCAGAGTGCAACCGAAGCAACCAATGAAATCCAAGTACGTAGGACAATGAAAACAAAAGTGTTACATTATAAGAAACAATCCGATTTCGCGTTTCAAATTCGCACTATATTTTTTTATCGCAGTGTATTTGGGCACCCCGATGATTTTTTAGAGGATTTCTCACCGGCACGAATACGTCTATAGTATGGCTTAGGACAAGGAACCAAGAACCTTCTCGGTGAGAAGCTCGTCAATTATACATCTCATCCACCGGGGGTCCCATACTCAGATACTTCGTACGATGTCTGGCATAAGCACGCCTCGAGCGAACCAATAAACCAACTATATAAACCCAAACAATCAAAGGTCGTTGGGCCTCTCCGTGGCCGAGTGGTTAAGGCGTGAGCCTCAGGATCCAACTTTCTCAGGTTCGAATCCCACTTACTACCAGTCATCCTATAAATCGGATGGATGATCCTATGGTCGGTACTGGAAAGAGTAGAAAAAATCCAACTCGTGACGGATTTGCCCGAGTACACTGGGACAGACGTGCTCGTTAAATCTGTGGAGTCCAAAGTCCCGACGGCGTCAGCGTACGATGTCGCTCGAAGTTTCCGTTGGGTGCCCGCTCAGGTGTCGATCTCGTCACTTGACCAGGGTTCTAAATTACGAGGCGTTATTGGCTGTGTTAAAGCTCCTGACGGAGGCTAGAAATAGGCAGCCGGAAACGATTACATTACCTACATTACCTATCAAAGGTCGTTGGGCCGGGATAGCCTGGTTGGAAAGTCTTGGACTGGCATCCCTAAGGATGAGAATTCGAGCCCCGCTGCCCTCCAAAAACCCCCGTGTACGCTAATGGTGACTGGTGGACGTTGAAATCCGTCGTGGTCACAAAGTCCTCCAAGTTCCTATACCAAATCAATACCTCTGGGGATGACAAGTCAATTCTGGGGGTCCTGTAGTTAGCCTCTGTCTTTAAAAAATAGATGGATCCACTTATGTGTGTGTTGTGTCTGTCTTACTTGACGAAGGTTTATTAGCTGGTCTCTGAGCAAGCACACAAACTTGAATATATATGTCTACCAACCAACCTACCTACTATTGCCAGTAAGAACCAATCACCACAGAGCCATGAAGATAGAAAAAGAGGGCAGGAAACTGTGACAACTGCCCAGATACGCAGCTTACACCAAACCACATTTTTAAATGCCGGCAATGAGTGCCAACAATGGAGTTCTGCAATCATTCATAGATCTTTATGACAATGATATCCAAAAAAAATTGCAGACGCAGTCATCAAAACACATGGCTTCATTTAGCTTTACTTTCACTTTTTGGCAACATCATAGACACAAAAAAAACTATTAAATATCATTTACAATTATTTCAAACCAGTCAAACGATATGATAAATAGCATTGCGTGGATCAGGAAGAAGTTGAACAGTGGGAACGGACTCGTAGAAAAGTTTGGGCTGAAGATATGCTGCGGGAATTTAATTAAAACTTGTGTTTTTCTTAGAATACGGTTAAGGCGTAAATTTGATTATGCCTTCGGAATTTTGAGCGTGTTAACTTAAGGGGGTATTTTTTATCTTCCGGGACGTAAACAACGTGTTAAGACAGATGTTATCCAAACTTTTTCGACACAAAGCGTACTTGGTGAATTTGAACCCTCTGAGGAATAAGCAAATTGGATGACGTGTAAACTTGTTTCCACCGCATGAGTTCAAAATTTGAATTTTTAATTTTTTTTTTTTTTAAGTTTCTGGAAACTTTGTTTCTGCAGCAGATGGTATATAAATGGTTCCTCCTACCTAACATTTCAAAATTTAGTTAAACTATTAATTACATTTTTTTTTTTAAATCTAGGGTGTTTCATGAAAAACATAACGTTAGTGACCGCTTTATACGGTTAAATCAGTCAGAGGGGTTGGATCCTTTTGGTAAACATTTAACGAGCCATTTTTTCATTAGCTTAAGCTAGTACTTGTTAAATATTTTGTTCTACATAAGTTCGTCAAGATGTCAACTCTTACCAATAAATGACTAATAAGTGACTGGGTTAGTGATATGTAACTACTTAACCTTATATATTCAGCTAATAAATCATAAACTGTTTAGTTTAAACTATCATTCCAAACACTTAAAAATACTATCCTTAAAAATAGTTTTTCTAGTAAAAAAAGTACCTTTAAATGTTTTAACTCTCTGAGAGGCCTAGAAAAGGGAAAACTGTGTAGTGATTTTCTATCTATAAATTAAATTTTTTTAATAACACAGAAGCATGAAATTTGGAAATAGATTTATTTTTTAACATATCATCTTAAAATATTTTCCATTCAAGTAAAACAAGAATCTCAATAAAAATGTGATATTTATAAAATTTAACAATATTCATTGTTATTGCTGGAAAAACTGATGCATAATTTATAAAAATTGTCGGGTTTAATATAAAACAAAGACAATTCTGTATTTATAAACATGATATTGATTCAACACAAATAATAACTATGAGTGCATTGAAATAACAAGCTTATTTTGAGCGTAGCCAATTATATAAACTGTCAATTAAATGGCTGCAAGCACCACTTTCATCCTCATGAAAAAAGACCAACAAAATAAAACTTAGTTGAAAACTGCATTTAGAAGAAAAATAAATTGCCATCGAAAAAACACTCTCATGTCTGGCCTCAATTAAGAAGTCGAAGTTTTCTTTTCATAGAGTTAAGAGGAAGATAAAAATGCTGCCGAAAATAAATCAATGCAAAATGCGATTTGCCAGATGAAGCCATTTATCGCTTTGTAGTAAGCCTAAGCAAACGCTCTTGGATGCTGTGGGGAGCCCTGTGGTCAGGATCTCGATCTCAGGATCGGGAGGTTCCGCTATCGAGCCCCGGTACCACTGAAGACCCACCGATGGCGATCATTCCATCAAGTTCTGTGGGCGATCATTGCGCAGTTTCCAAAGGGGAAAAGGCCCTGGAGACTATTTCCCACCCCTTCAGGGACGTGTCTAAATTGTGGAGGTGGCAAGCGAAAGATGGCAGCATCACACACTATATGTGTATGTGTGCGTGTGAGTGTGTGTGTTGTGTCTGTAAATATTATAAGCGGGTCTCATACCAAGCACACAAGCCTGAAAATATATGTATAACCAACCAACGCTCTTGGTGATATTATGTAGTGGAGTTTGTTTAGGCTTACCACATCGATTAGACAGTTTTTGACTCTCTAATAAAAACTGTGATTACTACGAAATTTTTCTTACCTATGAAGGAAATTAGTAACATCTTGTGTCAATTCAGATCTTATACAACAGCCTGCAAGTATACGAATAGTCATTTTTTGATTGAACCATTTTAAGGAAGGAAATTATGCGAATTGAAATGATGTCCGTCTCAAGCCCGAAAATGCGTGTTCGAGCCCCAGCTGAGTCGTCAGATTTTCTGGATAGGAAAATCGTGAGCACGCATGTCACATGATTATGTTGAATGCAAAAGATTCATTGAGTACCCATTTGGCTTTGGTTTCATCGGCAGTATAAAATCTCGGCATACTTTAACATGCACGCGTGAGAGCTCAGATTCGTTGCAATCTGAGCGTCAAAATTGGAAGCGAGAGTCGCCTAGATGACACCACAAAAAAATGCTCTTTGTTCGGAGGAATATGCCGAGTCTGCAAAAGCTTAGCCGCCAATATTACAGCCCCATTAGAACATTGAGAATGTGGTTTGCTTTGGCTTACTAGGGCTGTTTGGCGATTTTCTGGCTGCTTCACTTCGTTTTTCGCCAAGCATATCCATCTTCTTCCTAACTCTATGTTCCTTTTCCGCGAAATAACAATAAATACGCGCGAACACCTTTTCTCGAAGTGTTGCCAAAGACGATATCTGAAAAGAAAAAAGCCAAACGATATCATCTTGACGCCGTAACAAGGCCATTCCAGTTTAGAAAAGACGTTGTTTTCTTTTATCCTCACTTCGCAAAAAAGGAAGTGGTACGAAGTAAAGAAAGCTGTTAACAAGTAAGAATTTTCTTTTATTATTATTTTCGATCGAATTTTGTTTTTTAATCTCGACCGGCATCTGACTCAGTTTTCCCATTTGGGGGCTGTTTTTTTTTCTCTTAATTTTGTTTCACAGTATGGCATCACGATTTATTATTTTTTTTATATCTCTTTAGAACACAATAAAAGCTTCTATTGTGGGTCAAAAATGCGTTTTACTATGTGTTTCCCGATACATTTTTTTTCAATGTTACTTTATAAAAAAAGCAACCATAAAAAAATGCCTACCATACTTTCTCGTTTCCATTTTTTGGAAAAGAATATACTTTTTTAATGTCTTTATTTAACGGAATTGTTAATTTTGATGAAAAATAATGGAGCAGCTTCGCATTTTTTGCGTTTTTCTCTTTATTTGAAAAAAATTCTTATCCGAAATGTAATTGTCTTAGTTAAAGAAAAATATTATTAATTAATTTGCCATAGAAGATTGATTTGATCCATTAACTTTTGTGAAAATTAATGGGGTTTCGTAATCTAACTAATAGTTAGAAAAAGAAATTACGAATATGCCTTTTTTCTTTTATTCAATAATAGAAAAAAAGGAACTGATTGGAAAAAAGAACATTCATTGTCACGAAAATTTAATGACTTTCCATAATGACTCTATATGTTATTGTTCTAACCTTGCAAATTTTGTGTTAACACAACCAAATAAAGGTTAAGGGTTTTACGAAGTGTATAAATATCAGAGTAGAGCTTCGCATTGTCACGCCACAGTTCCGGGGATCGAATCCCGGATTGGGCAAGATTGACCCATCCTTTCATCACTTGAGTGATTCGATAAAATGGGAAATAAGCATGCTTGGGAACTAAACACTGAGGGTTCCGCGTGAGGCTGACTACCGTACCGGGACATATGCTTAGCACCAAAGAGCCCTAGGGCACGAAAACTGAAATGGGCATGGCAGGCCTTGGCTCAGTAATGGGCTGTTGCGCCGAGGAGTTTTATAAATATCAGTAAAATGCATTGCTTTTTAATTGATATTCAAACTATTAGTGTGTTGCAAAACACGCAAAGTATAAGAAGTAGATGTAGTAGTGTTTTGTGACATATGATTCAGTTATAATTTATGCCTTTATATTTTAGTTTCAGTCATTATTTCATCATCATCATCAGCATTGGCACGACAGCCCATTGTGGGCCTTGGCCTTCTTCAGAAGACTCTGCCATTCCGCCCTCTTTTTAGAAATCGACCTCCAGTTCCTGACTTTAAGTACACCGAAGTCTTCCTCCAGGCAGTCTTTCCATCTCTTTTTTGGTCTTCCTCTTGGTCTACTTCCAAAGGGAGTGGTGTTGAAAACCTTAAGAGGTGTTCTCTCTGCATTCATTCTCAGAAGGTGGCCTGCCCATCTCATTCTAGACAGTTTTATCGATTTAATAATGTCGTCCTCTCTATAAATTTTGTACAGTTCAAAGTTATATCTTTTTCGCCAGGTATTATTTTCCAGTACAGCACCAAAAATAGCTCTCAGGACCTTTCTCTCAAAAATTGCTAATGTCCTCTCTTCCTTCATTGTCAAGGTCCATGTCTCTGAGGCGTATGTTAAAACTGGTTTAATTAATGTTTTGTATAACATAATCTTTGTCCTTCTCTTGATTAGGTGGGATTTCAGAAGAGGTCTTAATCCAAAGAAACAGCGATTTGCAGCAATGATCCTCCTTCTGATTTCAGGATTGATGTCATTTTGGTGGTCAATCTCTGAGCCCAAATAGCTGAAGTTCTTCACCGACTGAAATTGAAATGTTCCGATCTCAAAAGTTTCAGACTGGTGTTCTTTTTTACCACAAAACATATGTTTTGTTTTTTCCATGTTTACCCTGAGCTTCATCTTCCTAGCTGCTTCTTCTAATGCCAAAAAAGCTGCCCTCAGGTCAGTTTCAGATCTTGAAATTATGTCAATGTCATCGGCATATGCTAAAATTTGTACCGATTTATTGAATATAGTGCCTCTTGTATTAATGCCAGCGTCTTTTATCACTTTCTCAAGAGCTATATTAAAAAGGAGGCAAGCCAATGAATCCCCTTGCCTAACTCCATTGTAGACCTCAAAGGGAGTAGATATTTCTCCCTGGACTCGTACCGCAGAATAAGTTCTTGTGAGAGTGAGCTTTATGAGCCTAATTAGCTTTGTAGGAACTTTAAATTCAAAAAGTGCATTTAGTAGCTCAGTTCTATCGATACTGTCATAAGCTGCTTTGAAGTCTACAAATAGATGATGGGTGTCAATTCCATATTCTTTACATTTCTCCAAAGTTTGTCTCAAAGTGAAGATTTGGTCAGTGGTGGATCTTCCTTTTCTAAAGCCACATTGATACTCGCCAACAACAGTATCAATGATAGGAGACAAACGACTAAATAAAATATTTGAAAACACTTTATAAGCAACAGGAAGTAAACTTATTCCTCTATAATTCTCACAGTTCAATACATCCCCTTTTTTGTGAATTGGGCAGAGGATACTTAATTGCCAGTCCAATGGTAGGATTTCATTCTCCCAAATCAATATTATAATTTCCCAGATAATATTTGTCAGGTCTTTTCCACCACATTTTATTAGTTCAGCAGGTATGGCGTCTGGTCCAGCTGCTTTGTTATTTTTGAGTTTATCAATTGCAAACTGGGTTTCTTCAACAGTTGGAAGGTCAACTAATTGATTTTGAGTTTCCCCTTCTGGTATCTCTGGATTGCCTGATACATCCGAGTTAAGCAAGTCGTTGAAGTGCTCAACCCATCTATCCAGAATTTTGTCTCTTTCATTAACTATCGTTCCATCTCTGTTTTTACAGAGAGTTATCCTGGGTTTAAAGTCTCTACGTCCCTCATTAATGGCCTTGAAGAAAGCTCTGCTTTCATGGTTAGACCTAAGGAGTTCGACTTCTTTAAGTTGATTCTCTCTGTAAATTTTTTTCTTTCTTTTATGTATTTTCTTTTCTTCTTTACGGGCATTTTTGTATTCATCAACTGCTCTTCTTGTAGCTCTTTTATTGAGCATATTTTTATAGGCTTTATTTTTATATTCATTGGCTCTTCTACACTCATCATCGAACCAATCAGGTCTTCTTGATTTTTCGGCTTTGCCTATCAGCGTGTTAGCCGTTGATACAATTGACTTCTTAACAAGTTGCCATTTTTCATTTGCTTCATTATCTGTTACTTTCTCTTTGAGTTCATTCGACAACTGTTTTTGATATTCTGTACGAGTTTTAGGGTCTTTTAGCTTCTCACAGTTAAATTTCTCAGAGACAACCTTTTTTGCCTTCCTGGCCAATGAGATCTTTGCCCTAATTTTACAAATCACAAGGTAGTGATCAGAATCTACATTGGCTCCTCTATAAGTTCTTACATCCAGAAGGTTTGAAAAATGTCTAGAGTCAATCACTATATGATCAATCTGATTGTTATAAAGTCCATCGGGGGATCTCCAGGTTGCTTTATGAATATCTCTATGCTGAAACATTGTGCTGCCAACTACCATATTGCGAGAGGCAGCAAAACTTATAAGTCGATTACCATTATCATTAGAGTCAGTATGTAGGCTGTGCTTTCCTATTACTGGTCTAAATTGTTTCTCCTTTCCAACTTTGGCGTTAAAATCGCCCATTACGATTTTTACATCGTATTTTGGACATGATCCCAAGAGCTGGTCAAGATCATCATAAAAAGAGTCTTTTTCATCATCATCCTTTTCCTCGGTTGGAGCATACACATTAATCATAGAGTAGTTAGCATACTTTCCTCTTAGGCGTATAGCACATAGTCTGGGCGAAACGGCCCGAAAGTCCATAACAAGGTGGCCTATCCTTTTGCTCAGGATGAATCCAGTTCCATATATATGCTTTGTTTCATGACAGCTATATAACAAGGTGTGGTTTTTCTTCTTCAAAACCGCACTACCAGTCCATCTTATTTCCTGGATAGCTAATAAGTCCAGTGCATAAGACTCCATCTGCTCAATCACCATTTGCAGATTTTTGCTCTGATATAGAGTACGTATATTCCAGTATCCAATTCTCATGTCCTGTTTTCGTTTCCTGGTCGAATTCCGTAAAGGCGGTCCGGTATTTTCTTCTTTGGATTTCGGAACAAGGTGTTTTTTCCGGGGAGGGGTTGTCAGCCCTTCGCCCAACCCCCAACCTGGAGGACCAGGGTTGGGGATTGGGCAAGATTGACCCATCCTTTCATCACTTGAGTGATTCGATAAAATGGGAAATAAGCATGCTTGGGAACTAAACACTGAGGGTTCCGCGTGAGGCTGACTACCGTACCGGGACATATGCTTAGCACCAAAGAGCCCTAGGGCACGAAAACTGAAATGGGCATGGCAGGCCTTGGCTCAGTAATGGGCTGTTGCGCCGAGGAGTTTTATAAATATCAGTAAAATGCATTGCTTTTTAATTGATATTCAAACTATTAGTGTGTTGCAAAACACGCAAAGTATAAGAAGTAGATGTAGTAGTGTTTTGTGACATATGATTCAGTTATAATTTATGCCTTTATATTTTAGTTTCAGTCATTATTTCAGTTATTACAAAATATTTTGTTAGTACAAGACTTATTTTTTACACAATAAAGTTTATGTTCTTGAACCCACGAATCAAATGTATTCCGTGCCTTTTAGTTATACAGTTGATGTTGATAACGTAATATGCCTAACGCGACAGTTAATATGAACATTAAATGGTTGTGCCATTTTTATTAAATTCTTGGAATTAATAACAAAACATATCGTTTTAAACATTTTAATTGACGGTTTCTTAATACACTGATCAAAACAATTAGTTGAGTGCAAGTTCTAAACTCCTTCACTCCCGGTGATTCCATTTGGATTCAAAGATTGCGTTTTTTTTTTCTATAAAGTTATATTTTCTTCTTGCGTAATCAGATGGAAGAATCATGTATTTTAACAATAAAATTAGGTTTTGTTTTAATTAAATGAAAATATGAAAAGCATGTTAAAATAAAATTAACTCAACATTTACAATAATTAAAATTAACTCAACTAAAATTACATTAAAAATAAAATTTTAAAAAATATTAATTAATTGACAATCAATTCTTCATGCTTGGATTTTTCGATGTTTAAAAATTGATTTTAACTATTTTTAACAAATAAAGTTTAAACAATAGTATTGTTACAATTCTTTTAAGGGTTATTAGTCCAATTTTTTCCTTCAACTTCAGTTTTAAAAAATTAATATATTTTCCCTATGCTTTTTATCGTGTCATTCTGGATGCAAAATGAATCTATTTCACAAAATTCAGATTTTTAGAATTAAATGAATGAACTAGGATGAAAATATTAGCAAAGTACTCGAAAAGTGTTGCCCTGAATGTTTTGAGCAGTGTAGATTCCCAAAGTTAAATCTGTTGCGGTTTGGAGTTCTCTAACTGAAATCGAATAATCGAACGCTGTTCGTGACATCCTACACCTCAGCAAGGATTCCACATGCAAATCTGCTATTCGTTCGATTCGCCATCTGCCCTATTCTCACCGCCCCATTCCTAAAACTAATGTCTGGAATTACTTAGCGAAGTATTCTTCCATTAAGAGTTATGGTCAGTTCTATATCGACTTATTGAATTAGTTCTGAAATAAAAATTACCGTCATTTTTTGTATTTCTTAATAATTTGGGGGTTTTTTTCACCATGTATTGAAAAATAAAGCAAAAAAAACGTATGAAGGGACATTTTACCATGTTATTTGATTATTATACAAATTCTTTAATTATGTATTAAATTATCTTTGGATTGGAGAAATTAATTTGGATTGGAGAAAATAATTTGTAGATTTTTTGAAGAAAAATCTTCAAATTTTCTGCAGAAATGTGTGGTATTTTGGACCAAAAAAATATTCTGTTGATTTTTTCAAAGAAAAATCGTCAAATTTTCTGCTGGTATTTGGACTTTGCAGGTATTTGGGACAGAAGAAAATTATCTGTAGATTTTTTGCAGAAAAATTTGGACCTAAGTTAACTCAATTAACGGTATGCATACAATTTAATAAATTTAATAAAATTTGGTACGCATTGAAATAATTTGACCAGTACAAGTTCATTTAAAGCACGAACTATAAACTGTAACGTATGGAATGACTGTATGGCGGAATAGGAGTAAACAACAAATATCAGTCAATACATTTTCGATGACCTAGAGTGCCCGTATATCCTTTTTGTACATAGGCAGTTAAAATGAAAAGAAAAATCGAATAATATTATTTTAACCAATCATTTAATTAATTTTAATAACACGTTAAGGGCCTTTTAAAAGTTTGCTACGACACTCAACGAAACCATTCGAACGTCGAAATCCCCAAGCGAAAACGCATCGAGTTGAGTTGTCGCATGCCTTCTCCTCCACTCATCTCTCCGCAATTTGATCGGATAACTCAAGCTTTAACGTTACCTAAGCGTGACTTTTCGAGCTGAAATGGGATCTGTATTAAATTATTGTGTGCGTATACTGTTTGGACTTTGAAGGGTCTGTGAATTTCAAATTTGCTAACTTTGAGTTTGATGGTATCTGAAGTAGAATTCTAAAACCATAGGTTCTGTTATATCATATTAAATAACGAGCATGCACAGGGAATAACGTTTGGATGATAGCGTGGACTACCAATATGATTGGTTTGGTTTGAATTATCGTCGCACTAGAGCTACACGAGGGCTATTGGTGACGGGCGTCGTATTTTAGAACCACAATCAGGTGACGAGCCACAACTGAATAGGCACCCAACGCAACCGTTAAGGGCGACATCGTACGCAGCGTTAGGACTTTGAAGGATTTTTAACGTGCACTCCCTTACACGGGGTATTATTCGTCGGACATTTTTGGCTGCACGGGCCGTTTATAGGTCGGCAGCTATTCTGGCGATGCCCGGACCCGAACCTGGGACCTTCCGCATGCTAAGCGAGTGCTTAACCGACTGGGCTCCCCAGCCCCTCTACCAATATGAAATAAAATTAATATTCAATTTTAAATAATAGCAAGGCATAGCTAAATGCAATAAAAATTAAACTATGCCCTGTGTTACAAGATTCATTAAAAAAGCATTTTTCACAACATCATTAAACTAATTTTCAATAAAACATTTTTCCAAAAATCAATAAAGTTTCATATTAATTAAATTGAGTTCAAAAGAATTTAATTTATATGTTGCAAATTTATTTTATAAAAAATTTTTTTTATCTTATTTTCTGAAGTTAATAGCTTTATCGGATTTCTTAAGGCTTAAAATATGAATGAATAAAGTTACATATTTATACATATTATTATGTTTCTTAATTCAAACAAGATTATTATTACTATATTTTATGTAATAGCTTTTAATTATATAATTGCATTTTATGTGATTG